>JAHXMU010000600.1:1460128-1560535 GCA_019455685.1 Philornis downsi | reverse complement strand
AGTGAAGCTATAACTGCATAGCTATAATACGAAAATAAATAATTCCCAATATTTTAATTTCCGCAAAAAACCTATCATTTGCGAACTTTCCGTACAAGTTTATTCTTATATTTCAACTCCTTGTACAACTATTTATCACCATTAAACAATCTAGTTATTAAAATGGGAGCAAATTTTTATTATTTCAATACAATTTCTGAATATAATATCTTTTCAAGATAGAGAAAGGCCTTGAATTATACAAAGATATTTTCTCACAGGCGGCTTTGCGGTAGAATTACATCACCATTTATTTACAGGACGCGTTATGAAATAAACTTCATTCCTTATCTGTTTCAGATACGTGATGAAGATTATCGTTTTCGAAATTGTCGCCGGTGTCACTGTCGCTATGCGCAATAAACTTTATTTCAGAAAATCCACCGATTTTTCACTATGAAACACATTCGTAACAGCTAAATGTAGAGAGTGATCACTAAATCATTTAACACAAATTTGTTAAAATTCATTCAATCTCCCCCTTGTTACACCCAAGGTTGTCAGACAACAAAACCACTGAGACATTCATAAAAGAAGATTTTCATATCCTTAGCATCAGGAGAATCGTTTGTTTTATTACGCATCATTTTGAAGTGCGACTAGCGTGATTTTTTGCTGTACCGGAATCTTATTGTACATTGTTGACATTTGTAGACTATAAAGCGAGCGTAAAGCTGTTGTTATTTGAAACTTCTGCTAACTTATAAATCTGTAAAAGTTTAAAAAAGAATTATACAGTTGCAAGTAAGCCGCCCATATGAAAAATGCTGATATTTTTCTACAATTGAGCATACTTTTCTTGTGTCTGCAGTTATGTTAAGCGATATAAAATATTATGATGGATGAAATTTTAAATGAATCTAAATTACAAGCGAAATATTGATATTTCTCAAGTCCGCCATTTTGTATTGGAGCTACGAGAACGATTGCGATTAGATCATTCAGTTACTGTAGTGAAATGTAAAGTATGCAAGATTCTATTAGAAACGTTATAGCAAAATGCAATATTTTAGAAGTGAAGTGAATCCCGCCAATATCACAAGTTGTTCTAAGCAGTACAAAATATTAAGACTTTCCAAATTTTATATTATTGAGTGTACTAATTCGCGTTATACTTTATCTCATATCAAATGATATATCCCCTCCTGATTTGTGAGAGTTTAGAAAAAAAATCTTACATTTTTTAATCGATTTAAGAGTTTTGGCTACTCTTGCTCACTATCGGCAAATGAAAGTAATTTAATAATAGAAACTTGTAATTAGAACTCGTAAGGACATCAAATGCGAAAGATTATCATAATAAATTCATATAGGGTTTAAAGTAATTAATTCGTTCTTTTAATTCCGTAATTAAATTTACGTAAGGTTTAAAATAATTCATTATTCATTTAATTCCGGCTTTTGGGCTGGTGTCTATCAAAATACCTCCGTGCGTGTTCTTTGGTATTCAGTGAATATTTCCACCAAAATCCGTGGAGAATGGCAAATCGAGACCATTTGTCCATTTGCATAGGAATATTTGAACAATTTCATTAATTTCACATTTTCATGTCTCCCGTATTTATGTTCTACTTGTAATTTTTTCATTTATTATAAATTTATTTCATTTGCCACAAATATATACTTGAAAATGTGAAATGATCTACTTGAATATGTCATCAGCATACATTGTAATTACAACCATAATTACATAACGATTCATATGGTCGACGGACATGTGTATCGTCCAATGTGCCATCTTCAACTGGAAGAACTTTTGCATTGAACCAATGAAATATTGGACGATGAAATACAATTAATGAACTTTTTATTTATTTTATTTTTTATTTGATGTAACAGTTTTTGGGGGCATAAAGTATATGGTGGTTGCTTATTATCTTTTTGAGAGTATTCGACTCGATTCATACCGCCCTTCCCATTTTAATTTCAAATGTATACCAGTTAAGTATTCATTTCCATTTCTTTACGAAAATTCGAATCAATTTGCGTTAGCAATTGGTGATTTAATTATTTTTCCGTTCTTCATGCAATGGTCAAGTATGATTCCTTATTAGTTAGTTCAAAGCATTTCAGCATCGTCGAGTATGCATCGAATATGCCCTGTCGACCAGCCATGGCCGAAAATAATGTAGTGGCACAATTGTAGTATTTTAAAACCTATAACTTACAGGCACTCACAGTTGTTTGGCCTCTTGTTGTGTGAACACCAGATAGCGGTATCCTTCAGAAAGCATCCAATTGTTGAAGCATAAAATAAAGTATTGCATTTCATTCCATCGACTGGGAGCAACGTGTTTCTGTCCCGTCTAATGCTCCATCTATTTGTAGCGATGTGGTGGCACGACAATTCGATAAGACAATAATTCAATTCATAATAAACACATCCTTCGAAATACACGGCAACAACAAATCACACAGGGCTCTTTTTGGCTCATTGTTGTTATTCGCTGCCGCTCCATCCTTTAATGGTGGTGCCACAATTGAGACCCAGCAAAGATAACCCAAGTATGGAAGGAAACAACAATAGTTTGTTTGTATCTCCTGTTTTAGGGGTTTCATACAATGTTGTTGTTCTTGTTTCCTTTGCCGCCGATTCGTATTCACAATCGGTAAATTCGCTGCTGATCTCTTTCTCGCATTAATCACAAAAGTTGTCAGCACTGCAGGAAACAGCATCGCTGAGGAGAACCAACGTCGCTATCATGGTCGGTGATCAAATTTCATCGAGATTATTATTGTCGTTAGTCTCATCATATCTCTCAGTGAGATCTTACATAAGAAGGGATCACTAATAGGCCCTTTGAAGAGGAACTGGAACAATGAGAAGTGGTGTTGAATGTTTGTGGGAAATGGATTCTTTGATGAAATTTTAATTAAGCTTTCATTTTCTAAGACGACAACTTGTTAGGTATTATTAGGCAATTTTATGCATAACTTTACATTATAATATTGATAGTAAGGTCAATCGATATTTAGCAATATATAGCAGCCAATTTGCATATTTCTGTGTATATTCTGTTTGACCTGTTTACTATGTAGATCTTTCTATTCTATTCCACTCCAAATTAGTTTCAGTTTTCGCAGAGTAATGGATTGCTTTAATTCGGTCAAATTCCTTAGTTTCGTTTTGTACACCTCTTAATTGACAATCCCCACAAAGTCTGGTGCAGTCACGTCTGGCTTGAGGGCCAGCGGAAAGCGGAGTTTCTGAATATTAATTCGTTTGGGAATTTTTGGTCTAACCGACCTAACCGGTCTGGCTATTTGTGCAGTTGCTTTAACTTGCTGGAACCAAATGCTGTTGAAACGGATGCGTCTTCTGTTCAGTTATGGGTAAAATAACTCCTTCAACATCTTTAAATAACGGTTTCGCTGACAGCTACTGCTACACTGAATCACGATTCGTGCGCAACCCTGTATATGTGGTGCAAGGTGTATTCGTTTAGTGCTGCATAGTAAACAGTCAACCAGTACAGAAATTTCAGTCAGGTGATCTCTGACACACAAAAGTGCACGGCAAGCCGAGGGGAGTGAGTTGAGTCGCAAAGTTTTTACCAGATAGTGATTGGAATTGATGCACGATAAAAGAAGCAAATTTGTACCTTACTCCCATTTAGAAGTTATACACGAACTGTTAAATGTTTCCAAATCGACAAATTTATACATGTGATACCTCGGGAGCCGTGGTAATGCATCATTTCAGTTCGCAAAAGCCAGATTTTTCCCAAGCACTTAAATTACTTAAATGTAATGGACAAAAGCCTAAGCTGGTGCAGCCAGGGGACAAAATATATTTTTAAGAAGATTATAAAGACAAAAGATTAAGATTATAAGACAAAAACATAAGTTATTGTAGGCAGCGAGTGACAAGCTACAGAGAAAGGATTGAATTTGGGAAAATCGGTCAATTTGTGTGTGATGTACCGGAAGGGGTGGGTAGATGTATCCCATTTGCAATCATCGTCTACAATCTAGGAAAATATTAAGCTGTGAAAAGCTTTAAGAAGATAAAAAGTGAAACTGAAACTGAGAAGTGAACATGAAACAAACCAGACAAGCTTTGTTTTATTACTTTCACAAGGCAACGCAAGGCAAAAATTATTTATAGCTTGATTAAGTGTGTAGTCTCATATACCTTGATCCCGCGATCCAGCATGCTAACTCTATTGGAAATGTGGCGATTTATATTTCTATATAACCCTCCTACAAAAGAACACTCCAAGTTCGGTTCCCATAATATACAGCTTTTATTGGAAATTAGCTGCATACTGCTTATACTGACTGGCTTACGAACTAACTTTAAGTGAATTGTGTTAATCCATATTCCTATAAATATTAAAACAGAATGCATTCGATGATTCCATCGCTGCAAAAGTTTTCGACTATGAATAATTGGTTACGATATGACAGATCTACGAACGAGAAATAAAATAAGCATGCCGAAAGTTTGATTAGTAATACTCAGTGAGATTTTATCCATTAGACATACATTGATTACCGCTGACGCCGCTATAAAATTTTAATTTTTTATATTTTAAAATTATGCTATAGTTCTAACAACTCTCACAAATACGCTCATGGATGTGAATGAATCAGGTTGAAATAAACATCAGCAAATCTGAGGTTTTTTTTAATAAGAAAAAAAAAACACATTCAGCGAGTCTCACTCGAACGTCGGCTTGAGAAATATTTACTAGACTTGTCGATTACTCGACCATCCCAAATGTTCATCAGACACATTGACAGACAGATGATCGTCGCTTAAATAATGATAGATGCCTGTATCGGAGCTCGAATTCATGTTTCTACGCCTGCCACGTCCAGTGAGGGACTTTTGAATAATTTTTTGTAAATATATAATGACTTAAGATTTTACATAAAGATTTATTTGGCACTACTGCCTGAAAGATATGAAACTCAGAATATATAGGTTAAATTGGTCATTTGGGTGGGTGGTATCACAAAGAGGTATAAGAAAGAGCGAACTGATATAGCTCGTTTATAATCACCAGCTATGATGTGCCAACATATCAATCAATCAAGCAATGGCAATCGTTTGGAAGTTTTACGAAGATTTACTGTAGTTATCGTTTTCATCAGCCAGCCAACTAGCCAGACAGACATTGCTCAATTGGCTTAAGAAGTCGCGAAAAATATTTGGTTAAAAGATACTTAAGATCCTTCCTTCGGGTGGTTATTGCAATTTATAGACCTTTGAATTTGTATCGGTCGAATGTCGTTATTATTCCATGATTTCGATTTAGCATGCTCGACTGTCTCGGCACTGTCGATTCAAGCTTCTTAATACAAAGCTTATAGTTTTTTTTCTTCCAGATATTTACATTGAGAATTTTAAAGTATTTGTAGAAGACGGTAATAGTTTATACCATTAATGATTATTATACTAATATTTGTTATTACCTTTCCGTACTGTTGTAAAGATAAGAAGATTAATCGAATGTATTCTAATAACATTATTCGGTTTATTGTTGATTTGATATTCTTAATAAACGGTTGATCGCATAATAAAAATTCGAATATGGACACTCTAAACGACTAGTAATTCATAATCATATGATGTTTTATAATTCAATTAAATCCGCTCGTGTTCGCCACTTTACTGAGGGAGAGGAAGTATCAATTTGGCACGTGCTACCCTAATCCAATATCCACTGACATTGACTTCGAATGCATGTTGCGCGCTTCCATGCATCACTGCTCTGGGATGGTAGATATGTTGGGTTGATGGACGACCACTTAACTGTGGACTTTCGCAGCTTCTGCCACGGGTATGTAAATGTGTGCACACTGCGGCTGGATTGATGGCGGCTTGCAATCATACAAATGGGCGTTGGAATAGTCGGCGGTGGGACTGACAAACAAACGAAGGCATTTCAGTTAATTGCGTACAAATTGACAAGTGGCAGTAGGGATGTGTTAATTAAAAGACTGTAAATATTGTTAATTTACCGCCAAGCTGACCAAATGAAACAATACGAAAGCTGTCGGTATTGAAACATTTTCAATAAGTGGTATAAGTTTTGTCAATATTTATTTCATTGCACAACTTTGAACGTTTAAGTTTAAATGCATGTTTATATCGAAATCGTTCAATTTATAGGCAACGCAACTCGTTACGAATATATCCGCTATTATTTTATTTGACGTATTAACATACGAGTACTACTTCAGTAAACGACAAAATATATATTGGGGGTTATCCGGTCGATTTTACCAAGCATAATAAACAAACTTTTTGGAAACAATTTCATTTTTTATTTAATAATAATATAATAAATTTTTATTTAATAATAATTTAATTTAATAATAGCTAGAAAATTAAATTTCGTTAAATCGGTCAATTTGTATAAGAGATATCTGAATAGACATGACACTGCAGTGCATTTTCATTCTTTGAGCTAAGTTTATTAAACAGACATCAAGCGTCAAATTTGAAACGCAGCAGTTTGAAAGGTATGAAGCTGTGAACATATGGGTTACAAATTCTATAAAGAAGTACAACGAACTGAAATTTGAGTTGCTGCAGTCCGCAAGTTTGTATGGCAGATGCCGTGACAATGGGGACCCTGCCTTAGTGGACTCTTAATGTATACCAAATTTGATTGGTGTAAGGAAGATATGCACCTAAGAATATATGGTAGAAATAGGTAATTTGTTTGGGAGGTACCTATTTACCGCTGTAGTCTACGTATTGGGAGTTACAGGAAAAACATGGAACTTTGGAAATCGGACAATTTGTGATGGACGCATCAGAAAGGACGTTACAATACGGTCCAATTTCGTTCCTAGACAAATCTATCTTAGTCAAACCTTAATATGGAATAAGGAATATTTGGGTTAAATCGGCCATTTCTATGGGAGGTGCTAAAGGGCGCATGGCTAACGAATTGATTTTTTTTTTTCAGATTTTTTCATGAATTATAGATCAATATAATGGTTAAAAATTCAGGTTGCTCTAGTCCACAAATTATGAGTTATAGGGAAAATTTTGAATTGCGGAAAATCGGTATGAGAGGTGCCAGAAGGGGCTGACAAATATAGCCCGTTTGCTATCTCCGACTAAATTCTGCCACAAATATTAGGCTGTGCCAAGTTTTAAGAAGTTTCATAAAGATTTGCGACAGTTATTCCATCTGCCAGCAAGCCTGCCAGACACAAAGACACTTAGTACCTTACACTTTGTCTTCTGGGTATTACATTTTCGTCATATAAAATGATACATAACTTTATTCCTTCGGGAGACGGTATAATAATTCAGGAAATTGATAAATTTTGTTGCTGCTACTCAAAATTTGGCAAACAAATTTGGCTTTTTTTTCATCAATAGGCTTTTAAAGGATCGAATGAGTTTGGGAATTGATGAATGAGTTAATATGTTGTCGAATATTATTGGAAATTTCGAACAGTTTATGAGTTGTTAAAGTAAAGTCAAAAGTGTGCCCGATTCTAAGATGGAACTTTCTTTGGCTTGTATAAAATATTGTAAAGAGTACACAAAAAGTGTTTTGTGATATCATACCAAAGAACTTTGATAATAATTTCTGGCATAAAATTAATTAGTTAGCCCTGAACAAAAAAAAAGAAATATATTTGTTACATAGTGTAATTCTTCCCTTCCCTTCTTCTCTTGGACTGACAGCAGAACCTTCATAGACAATTAAAAGGTGAAAATATGAATATCTGCTGCTCTATTGTCGTAGTGATGTGATCCTTTTGACCGAACAGAACTTTCTTAATTCTTTCACATAATGCGCGCGCAATGACCTTGTGTTGACGGAGGAAAAAACTGATTCCGCAGTAGTTGAAACACTCACAAGGCTACATAATTCGCTTACACAATAAGAGTTGAATTGGTCCGCTGACAAGACATCGACGCACCCAGCTTTCTTCTTTTAAGGCCGTTATGGCCAAAAACGTAAGATTCGTACAAGATTTTTAAAACGGATTTCCACTAGCACAACATTTTCATTGGCATTCTGTTTTCGCAATATTGACCTTATTAGAAGGTTACTTTGAAGAAGCTTTCGTTTGACAAAAACGGAATTAATATCCTGATAATTGTTTGGTGCACGAATTATGAGATTTAATGCATTGCATATCAAGTTTGAACAAAGGCAAGAGGCAAATTAAAAGTCGCAACAATATTTAGATTTATTCAATGTTTCAATTATAAGAAATTTTAGCTAGATAATATTCATGCTAATGTCCATAGCAAACATTATCCAAATGCGCTGAACTTAATATCTCACTGTCGGTACAGTTATGGTGTTGTAGATATAAGATTGTACTTTTTCAGTTCATAAATTTTAGACAAGGACGTCTCTTTATGTAGCAAATATTTTTTTTTTCTTTTTCAGAATCCTTTCTTCCCTTAATTCCATTTTCCATTTCACCAACTATGTAAAATATTTCGGGCCGTCCATTTAATATTTACGGTATTCGTGGTCATATTCAATCATTTTTCATACAATATCTGGTCACTCCAATTGCTTTACATGCACTTTGCATGAGATCTTCTGCTTCGTACGGGTGCAGTTAATACAAAAATATTGATGGACTTCCGCTTCGCGTGGGAGTGATGAACTTAATAATAACTAATTACTCAAGTTTAACAAGCCCAAACTAATTGCACTAAATGCTTTTAGTCACCTAATGCCCGGCTGAAGAAGACGTCATTAGTGATAACAAATAACGCATGGAAATGATGCTTAACATAGATAAATGATTTGAAAGAGGTTCGTGGGCATTCATAACAAGACGAAGAAGAAGTAATTTGGAAAGGATTTTTTGCCACAACCGCAGACACACTGAATTGATACAAATGATATTTGGCTAATGTGTATTGTGGGAATTTTCCGCCAGCATCGTTAGTTTGACTTGAGTTTCGAATCATGTGTAATAAGACCCCATTTTGAGTTTTTTTAAAAGCAAGCAATCTTCACATGCCACTACTAGGAGTTTATAGAGTAATGATGCACTTAATCTTCTGGTATCCTAACTGGCAGTCAGTTTTTGATATGACAACAAAAACGCACAAAGTCCACATTGTGGCAACACGCCAAGTAAAGAGGGGGAAAGCGAAGGGAAGGGAGTGCAAAAATATTTCGCACGAGTTATTTAACGTAATGAAAGTGAAATATTTTCGCAACCTCCTGTGCATTCACATGTTCGAACGAAACGGCAACGGAAGCTTCAAAGGTGAGGGTTGTATGTGAACTGAACTGTTCACCCCCTCAATAAATCTTCACATCCATAAGACCGTTACAAGAGATTGCCCATTTCTTGGTTTCCTTAAGGAAATACGATGACATTGTGATATATATATGTATGTATGTGAAGTGTCTATACTAATGTGTGCGATGCATGCTACCCACATGTACCGCATGGTCCTTGTACTTTTTGCAGCAAGTCCTTTTAACAATAACAATTCATTATGTGATTTAATATATTTTACATTGTTTAGAGCAGATCTGGCGCAACATTGCTGTTGTTGGCGTGCCATGCGAAGGCGGGCAAAATGCGTATTTTTAACCAAATAACCTATAAGCTATTCGAGTATACTAACTATGAACTAAACGCAATGTTTTGATTAACCATATTTTGTAGCCGACGACAGAAGTTATCATTAACAATATTAGGAAACATCTCCTACCAATTGAACAGATAAGATAATGTTGCAACCGAGAGGACAGGCGTCATAAATTCGACCAGATCGAAGTTTATACACCCACCAGCATAAATTTCGGTCCATAGTATCGTAAATTATGTTGTACCGACTCATTATCGTGTACATAGAATATATATTTTGTCTGTTTTTTCCAGTGAGAATACGTATATTTCCAGCATTTTCATTAAGTACGCCCACTGTCAGGACGTTCCCTTAATAAAAAATGGAAACAATTGCTTATAAAAACATTGAAAATGTCCATGCATGGGCAATTTTGTCCAATTTCAAACTTTTCCATTCTCAAGCGGGGTGACCCGTACAATGCTTTCAACAGACACGTTGACGGACGAAAGGACATGTATCCAATAATTGCAAAGTGATGAACGGGCTTTATTGGAACGAAATTTAAATTTTTTCGATTAAAATTTTTTTTAGAAAATTAAATTAAATTGAGTTTTTTTGTTCGAAAAAGATCATAGCGTTAAAATCTGTTAAGAGATGAAAATTATTTAAGTATTATGCGTCCCATGTGTGAAGCTATTCGTAAAAAGAGACCGAATTCATTGGTAAATAACTATTGGTTTCTACGACAAAATTCACTACTGGGCCTGATGAGTGAAGGATCGATTCCTTTTGGAGAGCTATGATTAAGCCTTGTGAATGAAAAAATCCGAAATAATTATGAAAAGTCCATTCTTACAAATTTATGTAAACGTATCATAATAATGTATGTTCTGTAAGAAATACAAAGTTGTGAAATACAAAGTGATAGGCCATAGGCTTCCTATGAGCAAGTATCTTATTATGCATGACCAAATTTAGTGCACTTACATAAAAGATATGAGCGTAAAAGTATATGAGTTATATCGGTCATTTGTTTGGGGAGGGCCAGAAATGTGCTAAATCAATAATCGTATAAGAATTGAACTAGACATGTAGAAATTAAAAAAAAAAAAAAAAAAATAATAAATCCGATATTAACAATATCTCAGCTGAGATAATTGTAGGCAGCTGTAATAGTACGGACAGCTTTACGCTAAACATAATTAATAAATCCTTTGAAACGGGTTTTTTTTTCGATGGTAACACTAAAACCAAAAGACATAGGAAGCTAAACCAGTTGATACGCTAAAAACATATACACAAATTATTGAGAAACTGTAAAATAACAGTATAAATGTGGATTTAAAAAAACATTCCCCTTTATACCGTATATTGCCTAGTTTTTGAAAAGTAAACAATTCATTTATTTAATCATGTGTGTGAAATATTTGTTCCAAAAAGAATTTACTCTAATATTTTTTTTACGAAAATATGATAACACCAGCATCTGTTTTAAATATATTTTGTGTTTCTTAAAATATGTTGTACTTTGGATTATCTAGTACATGTGTCACTAACAATCCGTCAACGAATGTATACTAATTTTCTTGCTGTGATGTTATTTATAATATCAAAAATATTATTTGGATTTGATAGAAAAGTCCACCTGAACGATAACATCGGCAATATATGCTCTATATACTCATATACATACACTTAATTCAATAATACTGGAATTTTTATGAAATCGTCATCAGTGAAATCGTTTCCAGTAGAATTTACGAAGAAGGGAAATGCAACATTTTTATCTTAAAACATTTATGAGAGAGGAACATCAAGGTTGACTGTTCCAGGTTTAAAGAACTACATTGGGCATAGCTGAAGGCCAACGTTTTCAATTTCCAGAAATATCTTCGTGAAGCGTTTGAATTTGGTACCGAGAGAATGTTGAAAATCACAATATTATTCGATGTTACCATCTGCCTGGGTTTATTAGTTTACTGTGGATTGGTCTGCTTTATTGGGTTATTCAGACAAATTTTATCTTTTGTTACACCCGCTATGAGCCCGATTAATACTAAAAAAGATAATTTGTTGAACAATAGAAAAAAATCAATCGATTTTAAAATACCAGTCCATTCTAAAATCTAACTAACTAAACAATCTATTTTCACAATTCAATGTAGTATAAATTATGTGTTATAGAATCTCTTCTTGAGAAAATTTGTTCCTTTAAAGATAATTTTTCTTCACCTTGCAGCACAAATTATATAGAATTTTTTTTCACCCGAGAGCTGCGCCGAGAGACTGAGAGCTCCTCAGAAAACAATATGCTCAAAGGAAACTGTAAAGCGTTTCTGGAAACAAACATTCTACTAAAAATGTTGTGTTGAAGAATATTTCCTTCCAAAAAGGATTTCTAGAAACAAATCTCTATAGTAAATAATTTACCAAGATAAACATTGTTTGTAGAAATTGATTTCTATAGAAAATGTATGTCCTAATATTCAAATGTCCTCTTGTGACATTTTCAAAGAAACGAAAAAAAGATAGTTTAAAATCAGATGGTATTTCCAAAAATATAAAGGTGTCTTCAGACACATAGATATGTTGGCAAATTTATATCTCAGATAAGCTATCGCTGAGTTTGCCATTGAGCTATAAAGATATCATTTTCTTCTAATTCCCGTCCTGGAATTATTTATTTTGTTTATAGTTGAGAAGATATGAATAAAATCGTTCACCTCTCCTACTCAATGCTTGATAAAATTGCAGTAATATGCCCCAGTTTTCAGTGACGCTATATCATAAGGAGTACCAGATGGTACTCATTATCATTTCCAACGATTAATTAGTTTTGATTCATACGATTTCGTAGAGTCTCTGCTAAAAATGAGTGAATCTACGTTGCTGTTGCTGATTACAAATCTAAAATGTTTAGTCAAACGTTTCGAAGATCTATGACAATTCAAATTTTATTCAGAGCTTCAACAGTGTGCTCGTGTCGTGATCATAATTTTTATAGAACCATTTTTCCGATCGGCAAGTTGATCGGGAGTGATTTGCAGCGCCTTTGGATGACTATTTATCAAATAGTATTATTAAAAAATCCATTACGATGCTCCCTATATCGGTTTATTCGCTTACATGTTTATTTTGAATTGGTGGTGGCACGTGACTTTTTAGCTTTCGTTACAGTAAAAAACCATTTCAATATAACCGCAGATATACGATTCAAAGACCAACTGGATTTATCGCTAATCCGTAATGATTTCTTAGATGATTACGTAGATCAATATCGAAGTATACCAGGGTGGTCCCTCGTGGTTGATGTTGTAGAACCAGGTTTACTAAACAATGTTCATTTTTTCGTAGCCAAAATTGTTGAATAACAGACTCTCAATTTGGATCTAGACGAATTACTTAGAAATTCTGAAAACCCAATTGTTCAGGCGGATATTAATATTTCAAAATTTGAAAATGCTGAAACTCAATCAAATTAAAAGATGTACAAGTGATATTTGCAAATGAAGATTTTGAAGCGAAAGTTGCAACTATTATGAACGAACATTGAAGTATACAATACATTCGCTTATTTGTAAAGTATAAATACTGTTCGACTTAATTGGACGTACTCGTATATTTGCCAAATATGCTCATATTAGACATGATTTGCGAAATACCCAGACACAAAGCTTTGAATATTTTGTTATTCGTTCCAAGTACGAGTAAGCTGAAACAATGTTCTTTTGGAAGAGAGACCTTAAAATAAATTGGTTTGTATAATAATTGCGTATTTTGACTTAGCAAAACCTATTTCTGCTTTATATATTAGGTCTCATCGCAATAGAAAACAGCTTAAATTTAATTTTCAAAAATTTGTTCTTTGCTACTTCAACCAATAGAATCAGACGATGCGAGTGAATAATTTGATAGTCTGAACAGAAAATGGGAAAGTTCACCAAAATATAGATGTGACTGCAGCTAAACACATTTAGTCGAACTACGGAACTTTCAGCATTAGGGAATGAATTTATTGGTATTCACTACACAGAAGTGTCGTAGTACATAGAACTGTAGAAATTCAGCTGGCAAAAAATTCGGTTGGCCGAATTTCTGAAAACAGACTTCCTACCGTCTACTTTTTGCATGAACATATTCTTCTCTATGTTTTAAATTTCATTCAATAATTTCTTACGGTTTTACGGTTTACGGTTCTAAATGAGGCAGAGTAAACTTATTTTGAAATGCTAACTCATTGCGTATAAAAAACCCGTCTCAGAAATTTATTACAAATAATTTTTAAACACCTTAAAATACCTTTAGACTTTTTGAGCATGTTTCCAAAATATTCATTTAACATAAAAAATTACAGATATGTTTCAGATTTTTTTTTTAACTTCATTTATTTCTTAGTAATGTTTTATAGTATTAATTAAATGTATAAAGTGTATAGTTATATTTAGAACATATATTTTATAGTATATGTAGATATGTGTTATATTTTATAAATTTATGTTTAGAAATGTTATTGGTAAATTTACACGGCATATCTATTTGAGTTTTACAAAATATAAATTGCTTTTCAATTTATATTTGTGTATTATATTTGTAAATGCTAATTTTATGTTCACTTTTTAACACAAACGCATTCCGTTAAAAGTCGATTTGAAACGTTTTTAATCATCTTATAGCTAGTACTGTAAATTAGTACATACTGAAAATTCACTAAAATAAGAAACCATATTATCCCCAATGACTTGAGGAAAATTTACGCTTTTTAGCTACTCAAATTTTGCGTGAATTCCCGGTATCAGGGAAAATGTAAATATTTTTGCAACTTTCTGGGAAATTGCATTCCCTAATATTTATCTTCACAGAGAACTTCATTCCGGTCCGTGTCGTTCCCTAAAGATGTAATTACGCTACGATTCCGAATTTAGCATTGGCTGCAAATAATTTTTGCCGCATTGGACTGTTGCAATTGTACGTACAGTTGAACGTTTTCCATAAATTGTTCTTGTTATGAATATGTGGTCAGTCGTGGACTTGTCTTTTACATAACACACCTGAGATTACCTTACAAGCAATAGATGAAATAATCGATTATTGGTATAGATTGCAGGTATTTACACATCTAATAATTTGCCGACTGAATGTCGGCGATGGCAGTGTTATATATTTCGATAATATATGTCAATCGAATACGCTGAATCGGAACGTTTTATCTGCAAAGAGATCGTATACTTTAGATGCATGCCGCTATTCGTATAACATTCGCGGCAGGCTGTGTGACTCCATTTGATATTTGTCTTCTGTGTTTTCAAATAAATAAAATATTAATTTGAAGGCGCTAGTTTGGGTGCATGAAATATTTATTTGAACTAATTAAAAATGCAATTAACATTTTGGTTGACTATTTAATCCAATGAAAACTTTAATTGAATTTTCAAAGGTCACACAGCCGCAGTAGGACACGTGGCAATGGTTCGGCAACCGATTGTGCACAAATTTGGACTGCTGACACACAGCAGTAACAATTCGGTGGTGACTGTTATGCTTGGGTATGGAAAATCGTTCTCAAAAAAGCCCTGATATCAACTTTCCGTCGATTGCAAAGTTGCAAAGCTATCTTCGATAGTCCGACAAGGCAAAAGTTACTTGAAGCCAAGACCGAATTTAGAATTTTGCAAAGTTTATACATATTTGTTGGTAAATAATGAAGTGAAGATGTACGAACTGAGTCATTTTGCACAAAGCGAGGCCTTAGAGGCGACTGCTGTCGTCTTCAATAGCAGCTGTATGTTAACTGACTGCAGATGTTATTGATATAAATGGTCGAAAAATTTGGGATGTTACTGTAACTTTCTCCAAATGAGTACAAAATCAAATTACTTCTTTCAAACCAACAGCATATACATATACATATATGGAATGTTGCATAGATGTTGACAGCTACCATTATGAAGCCTATGACGATTTTCACAAGTTGTCTGCTCACATTGCGAGAGTCTGGAAATTAAGAGAGGTTTATCCACAAGGGATAATATCGGCGTCTTATAAATCATGGAGGGACAGTGATAGCGTTAGCTGGTACATATTAAGCACCAAAACGAATATTTTTCGGCAATGAAGTGGGCGGCCAAAATTCTATTGGAACCTATCAAATCTCGGTCTAAAAAAACTAAAGTAACATAACGCTTTTCGTATGCATCATCGCCATATGAAACATCGTCAATTGAGCTATAGTCATCATCATTGTCATTCATAATCATCATGGCTCTTATTGTAGACGGCGCAAAAAATGATATTAAAGTCTAAGGTCTCATTTAGTACTGAACGGCTCCGTAGGGTTTTTGATTATCCTCACAGAGGACTTCGTGTAGATTGGCGTCATTTTGCAACGACTTTGTAGGGACGCCGAAGTTATCTGGAATTGATAAAGTATTGAAATAATATTAGAAAATACTATAACAGGGATTTTTATAATCACGTGTCTCCTGTACTAGGGCCAAGTGTGTGACAACGCATGTGAATGTCAAGTTTACCTTAATCATTATTAGCGTGATTTGTTTGTGTTCTTCGTTCTGTCATCTTTATTATACCAGCAGTATGATGGGAATGTGACTTTGTTGTTACACTTTTAGATTCATAAGTGCTTTTCCTCTACTTATATTCCGGTTGTTCATACTCGTAGACGAATTCACAGGATACGATTTTTTGCCGCATTCCTTCCTTGTGAACATCCGCCACTTCACTGAACGTTCCTGTTGTGTACGAGCGTTTGACATCAATACGAGCATATACGAGTACTTGTTCATACAGAGGTTATGTATAAAAGAGGTCATACGTATATACATATATACAAGAATGTGTAGGACTCACGGGGTTGGAGACAAAGTGGTATTTGGCGCACTAAAGACGTTTCTGATTGATGGCATTCATATATATTTTTGTGTATTAACGCCCGATAGATCGTTATGGATTTGCATAAAGGATAACAAGGATTTTGCATAAATTATTACATTTCGAAGTAATGTGAGTATGGGATATTCATTGATTTGATTATTTATTATGGACACTTTTGAGTAACAAGATAGATTTCGCGTTTTACATTTCCAAAGGAGACATAAATAAATTATGGATCAGGTGATAGATTGTTAATGTGACATACTGCCGAAATTTGAAACGATACGTCTTAGAGATTCCAACATTTAATTTTGTTTACTGACGAACGAAAGTGAACGGAACCCACTGCATATTATGCAAAATGATGAATCATTTCAACATATATGAACAATAATAAACAATATGAACAATAATATAATAAACAATTCTTGCTCAGTTTAAGTTTTGCTAGGATAAGATTAGCGTGTTCAGAGCCTTAGTGAGCAGACGTGGCAAAATTTATTAGGTTTTAATGTAGGACGCTCAATAAGACCACGAAAAAATTATTCCAGATTCATAAGTTGCCTTATGCTTCACAAAATAATATGATTAGCTTAATGTTGAATTCTAAATTGTGAACGAGAAATTGATTAGGATAAAATCCCCCATCATATATGGGAGACACCAAAAAAGACAGACCACCATCCAGTTTCAGTTCCAAACTACAGTATATGATGAAATTAGGCTATGAAAATGTTTTAACTGATTTGCATGAACATTTAAAAATTATGATAAAAACAGTATGTACTATTTATAGTGATACAAATCGTTAAGGCCCTTATTCGTAAAGGTTTATTAGACGTTTGAAGAACGTTTTTACTATGAAAATTTGATTTATAAACTTTCAATATATATTTTTGAAAACAGCCCTAAATATTTTATATGAATCGGGTATATTGATTCTAAATTGTATTTGAAAATGTGGTTTTAGTTGAATCCACCGTACTATATTGAAACAATGGACTTGCAGAGCTCGTCTATTTACTCTAGAACTCCAGAAGTTACAATGCTCGAAATCGTAATATAAATAAAATTTAAGTTACCAATATCAGATTGTCATTGCGTATGGGAAGTACCAGAAGGGTCCTAACGATTTTATCCATTTTCAATTATAAACCATCAGCAGAGATTTACTCTGGTTGTCATTCCACCATCAGCCCAGGCAGTCAGTAAGCCCTACGCCAAGCTGACATACAGATGGTTATGCCCAATTCTCTTAGTAATTTCTGCAATAAATTTCATCTATGTCACTTGTAGTCTAGGTCGTCTCCTTTCAGCGTTCTACTTTTAACTTCCACGTTGTTATATCTGGAAATTCTGCGACCTGAAATGCAACTGCCTATGTGGGTAATGAAAACTACTGATAGCTGGTTGAGTTCTACAGAAGTCTCTGCCAAGAATCTATCCGATTGTATAAAGTCTATGACAAATAGAAGGTGCCAGTGGCATTCAGCACACGCGAAATGCAAAACAACCATAACGACTTATCTGTGAAAAATGCTGTAGTTGCCATGCACAAACTCATTAATACGAATGAACATTCGAAGATAAACCAACAACTAGTGACCATAATTCACATCAAAGTGAAATATTTCAGAAGCCAAAACTATGGTATTTTCTGATTTTATATTGAACAAAGTGATTTTGAATTTGAATTTCCTATTAGGGACGTCTCTTGCAGTTAGTCAGAATTTCTGATGTTTGCCCATATCTTGATGGCCTGCCTACTGTAAAAACCAACTTGATTTTTATTTCATAACATAAATTACTTGCATATGTTTTAATCAAGGGTGTTTCACTTAGAGTAACTTCTTCCAGTAGAAGAAGAGTAAACTGTCTACTATTTTTGGACTTCTGGTTCAGTATTATTTGACATTTTATCATGGAAAGATTTAGCCCGGCTACAGCCCGTAATCTCGACTACCTATATAAAAAATAAATCTATCTCTTTTGTATTGTTGACGCGAATAAGTGGTGTGTGATTTAATGGACCTGCTATGTATATACAATTGCCTAACCGGGTTTCCTTTTAATTTTTTAATTGTCATTCCCTTTTGTTAAGCTATCTATTTCCCTTTTGTTATCCCCATGCATTATGTCTTTAGCCCAATTTACTCATGTAAAAGTGTGAAGCAAATTTTAAACACACTACTCTTGGGTCATACCAGGTACGTAAGAATCCCCGTCTTCTGATTCCCCATTTACTTTGTAAATAAACCTATGTTTTATAACATTTATAGAAAAAATCTAATACACGTCGTTTTTCTTTATTCCCCACAATTATTTTCGGAGAAACTACTTTTATCCCCAGCAGTGTGATAGTGTAATCTATTCGATAAACTTCAATTGCTTATCTTTTATTTTTTTTTTTTTGAAACAAGTTGTTTATTACAGTTTAATAAGATAACTACAATTTTTTATAATATTGCCTCAGCGCCAGATTGGCTTTACAGAGGCTAATACGCAACTAAAACCATTCATGTAATACAAACAACAAATATTAACATTAAAATATTTAATAATAGGAGAGATAAAAAAAATTGTGTTAGAAGCATTTCCAAATTACCTATCAAATATTTTTTATATATTTTATATTGGGTTTTAAAAGCTGATAAAAGTGAAGTTTCTTTCAAGTATACTGGCAATTGATTATATTCAAATGGTCCAGCAAATGTAACACGTTGCTTGGTCAACTCTAACCGACAAAACACAACATTTAAATGCATTGCTTGACGGGTTGATCTTTGGATATATGATATGTTTCTGTGAAAGGATGTTGTCAAGACTCTAATTCCATTTATTGATTTATGAACATAGAGCAGACGTTGTTGCTTGTATAATCCCTTAACAGGTAAGACATTTGTGGCATAATCTTTATATAAAGAAGTTGTACTGAATCTCATAGGTAGATTAAAAACAATTTTTAAAGATTTATTCTGTGCCGATTGTAGAGCTTTTAGACAGGTGGTGGACTTACATGCATACACGAAAGGAAGATACGTCAAATGAGAATGTATCAGAAACTGATATAACATTAGCTTTAGCTTTACATTTAATTTGTTCTTAAATTTGTACAAAATTCCAGATCCTGACGATATTTTGGACTTCAGGTCCATGATGTGTTTATCCCACGACAGATTATAGTTAAGACACACTCCTAAATAACGCACGCTTTCTGATTCTTCTATCACATTACCATCAACATGTACGATCATATTTGTATCATTAATAGAAAGTTTTGGTCTACATCTCACAACTTTAGTTTTGCTTGCATTCAAAACTAGTTTATTCACCCTTAGATATTCACATAAAATCGCAGCATCACATTCTATTTGTGTTTGTAGTACTAAAGGATAATTATAATTATAAAGTAAGCATATGTCGTCTGCAAACATGTATAATTTGCCTTTAAAATCTAATTTAGACTAGTCATCAATATATAATTTAAATAATAATGGTGTACTATCTTGTGGAACACCACATATTACAACATGTTTATTGCTTTGACTCTGTCCAACTTGCACGAAATGCTGTCTCTTTTAAATAGTCCTGAAACAATCGCTGTATTTCTCGAGAAAATCCAAAAATTCCAAGTTTTCTTATCAATATATCATGATCAACTAGATCAAAAGCTTTTGACAAATCGTAAAACACTCCGGCGACACCTCTGTATCCCGCATCCAAACCACTACAAACACAATCAACAACATTAACAACTGCATCTCCAGTACCTGTACCCTTTCTAAACCCGTATTGCCTTTCAAAGAGAATTTTATTCACATCGAGGTAAGCTGTGACTTGTTCAAATATCAGCTTCTCAAAAATCTTATCAATAACTGGCAATATTGAAATTGGTCGAAAGTTATCAGCCGTTCGTGCATTAGAAAACCTTTTCAATAGGACATATTTTGTGCACCTTTAATACGTCAGGATAAGACGATTCTTCAATCATTTTACTATAAATATTTGTAAGAACTTTTGCAATAAATGATTTCCTAGTTAACAACATTTTAAATGAAATTCTGTCATAGCCCGGGGACTTATTTAATTTTAAATAGTCCATAACCCTTTCTATTTGAAAATTATTCGTTCTTTCAAGACCAAAAACTGTTCTAACTGGTATCAAAGTTCTGAACATATTTTCGTCATCATCATTATAGCTTACTATTCTTCTTCGAACTCTCTGGACAACATCAGAGAAGTAATCATTAAGATGCGTTGCTATTTCAACGTCAATTAATAAAACGTCTCCATTTGCCGTACACAGATTCATATTATCCCGTTGGTTATTTCCCAATTGCTTATTAAGAAATTCCCATAGCTTTCTTATATCTCCATTACATTTTTGGATATTGTTTGAAAAATATGTATTCATTCTATTTCTTTCACATATTTTAATAATTTTACTAATTCTTTCTAAACGCTCATTCAATGATCTGCTCAGTTTATTTTTCCTCCTCGACCTCAACAGTTTGTTTTTATAGTTTTTCAAAGATATTGGTGTTTCTGACAACCATGGACTTATAGCATGCCCTATATTTGTTACTTCATTCACGGTGCTACAACTATTCTGTTCGGCTTGCGATATTATTTCAATAAGTTTTTTACAGCGATCTGTCGCATTGAGTTCATCCAATGACGTTCCCAAATTCTCATCTAAATAATATCCGAATTTACCATAACCTATTCTACATCTTCTTTTGAATAAAGTTTCTCCACTATATTCATACTTTAAATCACAGATAATTAAATTATGATCACTAATTTTTGTTTGAATTGAAGAAATATTCATCAAATGTTTTAAATTACTATGCACATAATCTATACATGAACCCGGAAACTGGTTCATGTTTAGTTAGGTTCTAGTAACTAATTTATGATAAGAAAATATGTAATATTAGCGAATAAATCGTTCAGATTTCTGCTTTGTGTATTTCTCATTTCCAAATCTATATTGAAATCACCTACAAACAAGCATCTACTCAAGTTTATGGAAGAATATTTGCATAGTACATCTTTGCGATCTGTATAATGACGTAAAAATCAATGTCTTATTGTTTATTTTAATATCTGGTAACAATACCATAATGTAATCCAGAAAATATACACTGTGCCGGCCTATTGTTTGGTATTTTAAATTTTGTTAATAACAATCCCGTCTGCAGCAATGTATGACATTGTATCCCGGTATAGAGTATAACCTTGTGCAATTCACATCAAACCAAGTTTCTTGTACTGTAATGATTGTCGGAATCTTTGGGAGTTTACATAATTCTGTCTTAAATTTATTAAATTTGTTAATTGAGGAAATACTTCTAACATTAACAGACAATATAATTAATTCATTTGAGTTCAGTCTACTAACATTTTGAATATATGAATTGATATTATGAAAATATTGATTATTCATTATGTATGTATGTATATTAATTATTTAATCAAAAAAAAAAAACCAAACATAATGACGAATGGAAATAAAAATATAAGTAAAAAATAAAACCATCAATTGGTAGACCGAAAAGAACCATTATCTTCAACGTCACCATCAGAGTTTTCGGCATCTTTAGCAGCAGTTCGAATAGATTTCATACCACCTCCAGCCTCTTCACATAGCATTTTGTCAACATCATCCATAGACTTTATTATTATCTGCCAGGTTTTTTCATCTTTCTTCACATATGTAGATGTGTAACATCTTATATACCTCTTGTATATACAAACTTGAATCTTACAGATTTCAGAGACTTCGCATAGCTCAAAAGTTGAATTGAATCTTGGCTAAGATAGTCGTGAATGTACACCTCCTTCATATCATAATTTTTCAGCTTTGACTTCTCACTCATGAACATTCTTTTACTTTCAGTGCTCGTAAACTTTACAGCAATTGATTTTCTATCATTAGGATTTGTATTTTTATTCAAAAAATATGCTTCTGCTATTTCTCCTCCACCGACTTTTGGCCCAGCTTTCTTGGCGATTTGCAATACGATGTCAACTTCCTTATCACTATTTTCTGAGGTAACACCATTGATGACGCAGTCGTTCTTAACTCTCTCATCATTTAGAAATTTAACTGATGGTTTTAGATATTTAATTTCATCTCTTCGTTTGTTATTCTCCATTTTTTAACTCTCAATGTTTTTTTTTATTCTTGGCAATGCATTTCAGAATTGAGTCATATTGATCTGACATATATTGTATGGAGTTTTTGATTTCACCCAGCTGATTCAATTTTGTTTTTATTTCTCCTAATTCAGCAACCACAGATATATTTTCATCTGGCGCACAAAAATGGCACCTGTACTCCAGAGAGAGATCTTTTACCAATTTATCCATCTCTCACTTATCTAGTTTTGTGCATTGTGTGTGGAGAATTTTCTCACACACATCACTCTGCATAGAGTCATCACTCTCCAAAATTTGTGTTTTGCATTGGCGGCATTTCACATTACTTTTATTAACACTTCTCCTTGCTACTCCGGGCATCTTTCTTTTTCCCCGAAAAAAGTAGTTCTTTTATTTCAGAAAAAAGTGGTGTTGTCTCTTTAGCAAGGCGTAATAATACGAAAACAAAAGATTTTATCTACGATCAACTGCACTGAGATAAAAATGACGTCTAGTCACACGCGGAGTTGCCACACTTTTCTCTGAAAATTATTAATGTAATTAATAATAATTATTAACAAAATATGAAATTATTAAAATATTAATAAAAATTAATAATTTCTGAAAAAGTACCTACAAAAGAAAAACAGAAATGAAAAACTTTTGTGTAAAGTGGAAATAAGAACTTTTTATATGTAAAAAACCTACTTTCTGGGACGAGAAATGCAAAAATTGACAAACTTTAGCCAATCAGAAAATTAAAAAAACGAGTTTTTTATTTTTAATATAGAACACCGGAGTGATTTTTTGTTCAATCACATCACGATATCGCTCCCCATTGACAATTACCGTTACGCCGTTTTCAGTTTCAAAGAAGTTAGGTCCAATGATGGTTTATCGAATATTTTTCCATAATAAATTTGCCACGTCTCTACTTCACGACTGCCAAATATGAACTACCAAGACTAATGTTTACCAAAATGACGTCAAAACAAAGTAGTGTACCTTCTCGACAGACACCTTGTACATACGTAATATGTTTTTTTTAACTTTCATTAAAATATGAAAAAATGCAAAAGTTCCATACAAGACACAAGAAGGCATGGAAAATGATATATTTTTCACGTTGTGTAAAGTTTGGTTTAAATCAAATGATCTGATAGGTTATTCTAGTATAAACAAATTTCAAGGCACTCAGATACGTGTGTACTGGTGGCACTTAAAGTCATGTTTTGGTTTTTGCAAAATTTCGCAAAGAATAGGAAACATCAGAAATATAACAAGTGATGTAAAGTTTAGTCAAAATGTATATTATATATTTATATGTAGTGTGATTATATTTCGAAGCCCATATGGTTCGCTTTTCCAAATATTATATTCAAGTGGAAACTATTACTTTATTAAATGGTATACAATTTTATCAGATGGTTAAAAATGGTGTTATAGTGCGACTAAATGTCGACTTGTACGAGTATGCGAGGTATCAGAATATCTCAAATACTCAAATACTATAGCCATGTCGATACATTCTAAATCTTATCCAAATCAGATCATCTGCTAGGAAATTGTAGTGATGGCAAATTTAAAGACCCACAGATCCGAGTGTATGGAAACTACAAGAAGTCATGGTCCCATTCTGTCCAACCTTCTCAGATAAGGGCAACCTAAAACAAAATATGAATTCATGCAAATTTTAATCAGAATAAAATTATTTGATGGTGTGTTATGAGTAAATGAAATTTTAAGACCTGCTTTTCCATTTGTATGAGAGGTAAGAGAAGTTTTGGTCGTTGGGGTGTCTGTATTTTTACTTTTTCTCGACCATGGCCCAGCAAGACTATGTACCTTATTTCATTTATTGGCAATCTTTCATTCTATTTTTATCCAATCGTTCGCAGATTTTGAGATGGAGTTAAACAAGCTGAGTGTGAGGTATTAACGATTTTATTATTTGAAAAGCGGATTAATGTCATTAAGTACGGAGTACAACAAATGTCTGGCACGGATCCGAGAGGTCGAATTTTTAATGACTTTGCTGGTAGAATTTGAGCGATGGTCAGGGTTATATTATTGGCACAGACTTTCGACTTTAGAAAATCCCACATGGTAAAGTTGAGTAGATTTAAATTACCTACAATATTTCGGGATTAATGAAATAGGGATTAATGATAAATTAGAATCAAAAATATCTCAAAGAAAATATTTCAATTCTTGTTTTCGACACACATATACATATTATATACTTCCTTACATTCTCATAAAGTGCAATACATGTTGTATATAATTATATTTTTGGTTAAAAAAGTGTCGCGCTTTCCGGGAAATCTACTGTTCTTTAAGCTGAAAGTACTGCCCACTCAAGTTAGAAGGAGAAAAAGAGCAAAAGCAAAAGAGTGTTTTCGGTTATCTCTGCCACGGCTCCATCACCAACAAAATAATTGTGAAAAAGTATTCTGACGGACTGATTAGTTCTACCTATATTGCTGTAAGCATATTTTTGTACAATGACGCAAGCAGAAAGAAATCTGGGAGTTGCTGGTAGAAAAATACTGCGTAAAAACTATGGGCGAAAAAGCAAAGCAATTGTGATTACACTTTACTATCCAGACCAATATTTTATTAGGATATAAATTATAACTTACAAATACGGTATTTTATATGTAAATACTTTGTGAGATTTTGAGACATTTGTTTAACATCCACAGGACCCAAAGATCCTATACCATCAATTATCATTGGCATGATGCAGGCAGTCAATTTCAAATCATAATTATAATTCCGAAGTGTTATAATAACTTTTTGCCTTTCTGGGGAGAATCATTTATTCAGTTGTTATGGAACTTATAAGGACCTTTGGGGAAGTACAGAAAAAGGAAACATTACCAAGTAAATAATTGCCTCATGAAAACAATTTTTAAAGCCTTTAAAAACAAAAATATTTGGAATCTTTTCACTTTGCAATCGAAAGCAAATCGCTTGTGAGAGTTGCACCCAATAATGTCACCAGTGTTTTCAAATCAAAATAAAAAAACACAAGCATAAAACACTGAAATATGTCGGCCAAATAAGTACACTTTAAAATTTCAACTGGAGATAATTACACCCAGATTATCCCCATCAATCCATCAGGCAGCGATCGTTCTACGCTGAGCGACAGAATGATTTGAAAGAGGCATGTTGTGTCAACAAGAGAATTCGCACTTGTCAACAACTACATGAATGCGAACGAGCACTACTGGTCGGGCATAACATAATATTCGGCCAACACTCCGTGCGTCACAGCTACAACCACAACCACAGCCGCAGTACTGTCTACCCATGGTCCACCACACGCGGCCACGTTGCCGCTGAGCCGAGTGAGGTTTTTGCGAAAACCTGTCAACAACTGCGTAAATTGTACAAATTTCAGACATACCAGGCAACGTATTAATCTGCGCAACATTACTGCTGCCGCATGCAACCGATGCGATCGATGGCTACACGCGAAACCTATTGATACGCAGGAGGTTTGATGAGATTTCATTGGTGCTGCTGGTTACCACGAAGAAAATTCACTGTAAAGTGGCAAGTGCGGCATTTAAAATTTTCCTGGAAACTAACTACAATATGAGTACCTAGCTAGGCTAGGAATTGACTTGCTAGTACGGTCATTCGTACTGACGAACATACGTATGTATGTATGAAAGCCAAAGTAGAGTAAGCCCAGCTAATAATGAGTTGAATATTTCAGGCAAACTTTGTTGGCGGCTGTTGATAAATCGATCACTGTGGGCTCCAACCCGCCGGCGAACCAGTTAGACATTGTGGCAACTCGTTTATGGACGCAGACGGCGATCGGTGGCCGTCTGCATTTATCAATGTACTCTTCGGCATGTGCGGCATGGCATTAATTAACTACTGCCGGTCGAACGGAGCATTTGGATGTGGTTGCGCGATCACTTGCGTTGCATGGTGGTTGCGCTGCGGTCGAGTGGTAGGTCGATCGTACCAAGATTTGTTTGTTATTGATCTCTTTGATCATAAATGGATGTGCTGAAATGTATGCTTGTGAAGTTGGCCGACAGGTGCTCTTTGCGATTTTTATAGAAAAAAATTAGTTCACGTAACTCGATTAGACTTTTAAACACTTTCGCAGAATTACGATGGTAAAAATCGTATCAGATCGTAACCCAAGTGCCCCCTTCACTGAGTGCCTGTGATGTTCGCGTTGTATTTCTGAGAACACCTTTTGATTTGTTGAATGAACCAAAAGCGAATTCGTTTTCTTTCATTGCTTGATAGTGAACATGAGCGTAGATATGAATCCCAAATTACTGGGAGGGGTTTCTTTGCATTTTTCTTGCATTCGCACAATAGGAAAGTTTGCATAAGTAGGCAATACGATAAATGCAATGCAGCAATAAATACTAGAAAGTATTTGGTATATTTTACATTTTTGCTAATCATTCGCATAAAAATGACATGTCGGCAAACCCAAAATACTTAACAGAAATTGTGTAAAGTCATAAGGAAGCTTTAACATATTCCCACACTTGATCCCGTTGTTTTTATAGCCGGATGATTGCATCCAAGCTATATTCTTAATATTAAAATAAAACATCAGCGGTTCGTTTCCAGAAACGAAACGATTTAACCGTGTAAATTTAACCTTAAATTGGAGTAATTCCTTCCTGCATTCATCAAATATTACTGCATATTGTTTTTAATGGTAAAAAAATTGAAAGAAAAAACTTTTTAATAGGGTTTAGTATATGTTTTCCTGAAACTAATTGTTAGGTAAATATGAGTTTGTCAAAAACTCACTCGTCTCTTGCCACATATGTTAAGTGTTTTTAGTACTTATAATAGTTGGGTTGCATCCTTTAAATTTTATGAGCTGTAGTGGTCCTTCCCGCTATCTATCAACGATCACCATATACAGATTTCAGTTAAAGAAAAATGCTACAATTGCAAAAAAACTAACATTTTTATTACTCTAAAATAGTCATTATCATACATTATATCGATTTTGCCAGTTTTTTCAGTGAAAATTATATTCCCACGGTCATCTAAATCTGTCAAACGAACCCTTCGAGTAGCCGAGTAATCGGCAACTCTAACTAATGCTTCTCAAATTGTAATGTTCGGAATCGTTGTTAAATTGTAAGTCCCGCTGAGTGAGTTTAAAAATTGAATGCGTGTAAACTCGCTGAATGTATGAAGCTCTCCCATATAACATTCACGAGGTGCAAGGGAAGTTGCTATCGATTGCCACAGTACAATGTTTTGGACAATAGGGAATTCCATTGAATCGGTACAGAAATGTCATTGGAATGAACTGATATACATATAGCTTCACTAACTAACTAACGTACTTTTGCTTTGGGGCAAAATCGTGAGCGGTGCCAGAACTGGCGTAGTACATTGCAAATTCTTATAACAAAAGCAGCAAAATTGTAAGCTTCTGTAGTCCTGCGCTTAAATGACTGTTGCTAAGTAGGCCAATTCATAAGTGGCCAGTGACAGTGCAGTCCAGTGCTTACTAAATGCCTGGTGCCTTATACGATATATTACATTAAATTTAGTGCACTCGAGTGAGATATAAGAATCTACCAATATATTGGATGAATTAGCTAATTTGTGTGGGAGTTACCAGAGTGGGCATGGCTAACGGATAGATATTTTGAAAGTTAAATCGCGCATTGCTATACCACAAGGGACGTAGTCACTTGATAGGTTTTTCCCAAATTTTACCAAGCATTATTAATCAATACAACAAACAAAAATTTACACTATTTCAGCATATTAATTAATTGAATGATTTGTGTGGGAGATACGAAAAGGGAAGTTGGAAAGCAGTCCATTTTCATTCTCAACATTATTTTAGTGAATGCTAAAAGTATACAAAATCTGATTGAATTTGTGTGAATTTGTCTGTGAAGTCGATCATTTGCACGCAAGGTACCTGAAGGATCGTGATTAATTGATTAATTTTTCCAAAATTTTGTCAAGCAGTATGTACAAATGCAATGGACAAGAAATTAGATTACTGCCATATATGAGAAAAATCGGGCAATTTCTTTGGGAGGTACCCATTTACAATCCCCGGCTACGATTTGACAAAATATGAAAGTCGTGCAAAGTTTTAAGAAGTTTTGTAAAGATAGTTATTAGTAAAGGTATTTATCGTATCTTTCACCCAGCCAACTAGACAGACGAACATCGGCCAGTTCACTTAAAAAGACCTGCCACACATTTGGTCAAGAGATACATTGAAGCATTTAGCCGTATCAAATAATCCTGTATCCTCATTCCTTCGGATGAAGGTGCAAAAACCTGTCGTTGGGAATAGGATTGTTTGAGTACTTCTATGTGCCCTCCCAGATGAAACTTAATAGTACACTCCTGCTACCTTGCCTGTCGCTAACTGCAGCGGTATCATACTTGTTGAGATGAACATAAACATTAAACTACTGGTCTTGAAAATAACCACCACAACCAAAAATTGTTTAAAAACTGTCAACAAAGCAATAACACGAAGTCTTTCATATTCACACAAAGGAAATCATTTCGACTGATAACGATCATCTTTATTACCAGACATGTGCCCGGCTGTGTATTTGTTCATACTTGCCAAAATACTTGTTTGAATATACTGATATGTCCAGGGTTTCCACTATCACACATTTTTATGTCAAAAAGAGTAAGTTCCCTTGTATACAATGAATGGGATATATGAGAAATTTTCATATTCAGTGGGCTTAAACGCTTCCTTTCATTATTCTCAAAGAGACCTACTATTTAACCAGTTTGAAAAGCTTTGAAATAGATTTGCTAATAACCCGCGATGACCGTCGCTCAAAGAAAAAGGGATAGGAGGTTGGTTGTAGCGAGTGTAAAAACCACAATCTTATGAACGGTAGTCGCATAATCGTGTACTAACAATGAAATACATTTTAGAAATGCAATGTTCCTGCCTGACGTTTGATTCGTTTGGTATGTTTTCAATAAGGCCTTATGCATACAGGCAATATTAAACGTTCGCTCGAAGGTATGAAAGTATACATATATCATTTAATATAGCCTAATATAACATAATTAAATAATAATCTCAGATCAAAACGGATCACATTGTCACATTCATTTTGGCAGCTGCAATACAAACTAATCGGTTTTTCCAAATTCAATCAATCTTCTGTAATTTCTAATTAGTCGGCTGTCTTTACCCTTACATTGTTTCATAATTTTCTTCCACATCGGAGAAAAATCGATTGTGTAATCACGAATCGTCGGGTAATTACCTGCAAATGACCAATTCAACCCATATATTCTTACCTTCATATTTTGCCAAATTTGGCCCATATCATGCGATTGGTAAACAAAGTTTCGAGAATGAAAATGGGCAACGTTGTCATGCCCATTCCTCCCACCTTTCCGTACAAATTGACAATATTAAATCGAAATTTAATATTGCACTGCCATGCCCGCACATACAAATTGACGGATTTATCAAAAATCGGTAGTTCTTCTACATTTTCCAGAAAGTTATAATTTTGTTCCTTTTACTCTGCTTTAATTCAGAGTATTTTTGCACCAACACAAAAGGACGTTGAGTGAAGGTATTTGTAAGTTCAAGTTCAGTTCATCTGACTGTATCACTTTTGTATGCACTTGAATTTATATGCTCTAAAATTGTAACATTTATTTATTTATCTTATTTATGTTAAATGAAAACTATGTAACCAATAAAAATTCTAGACTTAGCCAAAAATGAGGACAAATGTAATAGCACTAACAATTCCATGCCCTATAGAACGATTCTTATGGTTGTTTTGCTATTCAATATGAATCCAAGTTGGGAAATATATATTCTATTTCGGAATTGAATTACGTAACGTCTCCAATATGAAATACATTCTCATTTTATCACAGATATCCTTATCAAATATCCTTACAATTAACAAAAACATCAATATTATAACTCGAAATATATGACTGCATTTTTCACACAATAATTAGACCTGTTGGAATACAATTAAAAGGTATCATTCAAATCAGTCTTATCAGTTTACTGTCTACATTAGCTACTCCAGAGATACGTCATGAGATAAAGCTAACTATTAGACCGCCACAACATTTATGAGATGGTTGCATACGATATATATAGGATCATAATTTGTGTCTCATTTATTCATTCGAATTTGCATTTTCTAAAAACTGATTCAGTTCCGATTTGACTAAATTTAATTTGACTACGACTAAATTTGATGTCTTGAAATGTTTTAACTACATTAGGCTGCAACATTTACTTAGTTCTATGTGAAACTCATGCAACAACACTGCACTTGACACATTTCTGTTTTCTGCTCCACAATTTTGCATTGACTGAGAAATGTTGAAGGCATTTTAAGATATGGTGACAATCTGTTGTTCATATTAATCAAACCAGTTTGACCTGTTTTTTGTTAGTCGAATAACTGAAAATTGGTAACTCGGAAGTGGAGCATCAGATCGTGAAAATAATACAACGCTTATACCAAGCGATGCCCTTCACACAACAACAATAAATTTTGGGAAAATCACCAAAATAAGAAAAATCGTTGAGATTGAAATACGTGAAATGGCATCGAAAACTCTTCAATTCAAAAAATCGCTATAATAAAATATATTATAATAACAACCCGAAAACGAAGCTTCGATTCACGGAAATTACACAATATTTATAGCCTGTATTCATAAAATTTTCAAAACAATAGTTAAACGAATTGTCTCTGAACATAGATTTGGAAACAGGATTTTTATTTAACATTTTCACCAATTATCAAAGTTCTCACAAAACTATGTTGCCATTACATATTTTTTAAACATTTCTTCATGTTAGTCGCACAGTAGATTTAAGGCAACCGTACCCAACAAAAATAACGTTTCTTCAAAATGATAATTTAATCGAATTGCAAAGTTTAATACAAATATTTGTTCGTTTGTTTTGCAGACGAATCGAGTGATTCGTTTTATTGAGACAGTCTGTTAATCTCCAAGTGATAGTATTCATATGACATCAAACAATTTTCAAGAAATCGCTGATTTTTCATTTCGCTAGTCATATAAACATTTTTTAAATTGTCGATTTTTCCCACCAAGGGGCAATTTCCTTACCAACTGGGTAAAATGACGTTGTTTAAAGCGCATATGCTTTTCGTAGCGATAAAAATTGTGCTATGGTCTCAATTGAACGGCGCGTTTCCGATTTACAGACATATTTATATTTTAGCGATTTTTCCATTTTGACTGTTTTTTAAAAATTTTTGGCATTCTTTTTTTTTGTAATTCGAGAATGAGCATGTAAAGCTGCACATTACTTATGAATTGGTAGCTAACCGGGTAATGTTACGTGTCTCACATGATTTTGCTCATTTCTTATGGGTAATGTGTAAGCGATCGATTCTCACTTGCCACGGAGATGTGCTTGGGTTTCTCATTCTGTGAGTGGGTTACCCATCACCCATGAAATACGAAGTTCCGAAACCTTCTAATTACAAATTACTACTGAAACGTATGATTTGTATACATATAATTTGTATTTTTGGGTCTATCAGCCAGACATTTGAATGCCAAAATTGCGCATCTTAAAATAGGGGCAGAAAAATTTCAACCCATATTTTTCAAAGCTATATATATTACACACAACTAAAAGATCCAAATTTAAATTCATTTAATCATAATTTAATTTAATGATATAATGAAATACCCAAACAGAATTTGTTGCATTTCACCACTTCAAAACAGGTATGGAAAAGTTAGCACTTTAGTATTTGTGTTCAATATATTGAAATAAATTGAAAGCACAGCAGAAGCAGACTAATTTGTAAGCATGTATAAGTGGTACATACTAGTAGATCTAGCGCTAAGATAAGTGCGAAAATTTCATACAAACTATGGAGAAATTATTGCAGTTTACTAATCTGAGGCCGTAAATACCACTTGACTTGAAAACTGTAATGCAGATCACATAATAAAGACCCCACCAAATAGAGTCACTTCAGTTGTTCATATTATTTACCAAAAGTTAAAAATATGAATAAAATAAGTAATGGTAATCTTGTATTTATACCTTCACATGAAGGAATGAAAGCATATATCATTTTGTTATTTGTTGAATAATTAAAGATCTTAAGGTACGTCAACCATAAATCTCCTATTTTAATAAAATATACGTATTTTTCAAATAATACATTTTGTAAGCCATATACCCAATTAAAATTAGTCGGTCATCAGATCTTAAATAAGGGGATTATAAACAATGTGTTTAATTTTTATTGTTCAATATTTTCTATACAACCGTGATATTTATAATAATACCGGATTTTTAAACGAATATTGTTGCAGTATTCTGTATTCTGAAATTAAAGGAAGACATCACCGTAATGAATAAATTAATATTTTTAATCGAAAACAATATGTCTTAAAACCCCGTTAATAAAAATAGGCAATCTCAAAATTGTAAAATTCATTATCAAAAACTAACTCGAAATCTTAGATATTAGCTGTCAATAATATCTAGTACATAGTATGACTACTATTGATATTTAAATTATAACATTCAAATAACGTAGATATTGCACTGTATAATAATGTTTGTTACAGTTATAGCCTTATAGAATTCGAACAAAATGTACTAGAAATATTATTAAATTTTTTATTATTAATGCTAAATATGAATGTTATTGTTAAATGATCGAGACCTTCACTATAATCCACAATATTTAGCCAATAAAAGCAAATTTTCTATAAATTTATAGATATTAAAAGTCAAAAACTACTGTATAGCCCGTGAAACATAAATGTTAATAGTATTAGGAATGTTATTGACGAAAATTTACTTTTTACAACCTCTAAACCTATTTGGTCAAGGCATAGGGTGTTTATAATGTATTTTATATATATACATATACATATACATATACATATATATTGAATATATCATATATCTATTAGCATCGCACCTCAACATATGTATATATATGTATATGTTTGGTAGAAATTTTGCTGCTTGCTTGTATGAATAATATAAATATAATTAATTTCTATTCAAAACTGTGTCTTTGACGAACCAATTGCGCGCGGTCCGAGCGAAAAAAATTGAGTTATTACGTGTATCCGTCGAAACATATGGGCTTAATATGGTTAATTTCTAGTAGGTAAAGAGTAATCTCAAAATATAGTTCATTCCAAATAAAAGACGATTTTTGTGGAATAAACCCGAGCTTGCCGGTCTAACTGTCCGAAGGCTGTATAAAAAAACGTATTGATATAGATTTGTCACTGATCCAATTAAATCATATTCATTAAATACAAGCGGATTGTATTAAAAACATTTTAATAAATTTTAGTTTTTCAATTAAGTGCATGATTTAATCAAAGAATATTTCTTTGAATTCAAAGCCAAACTGGTTTAATATTGTCCTTTTTATACAGGGTTTGCTTGCTCATCGACTAAATCCTATGTAGTAAATATAACCAAATTTCGGAGAAAACTGTGGTTTGCTGAAATAAGAACCGACACTGTTCATTTTTAATAAGGTTGGTGTACGATTAAGATAAGGTATGCAAAGCGTGGTTAAATTTTACTTAAAACGGTGTCTGCGACAAGTAATTGTGGTACGCTTGGGCGACCAATCTGCATGTGGACTGTATAAAAACGTGGGCCGATGTCACACATTTTCAGAACTATATCGCTTTTAAGACATTCGACATATGTATATATACCTATATATGTGGTAAATTTTGTTGAAATAAGTTTATACGGTTTATAAGGTGAATTTTCAAATTTCGCGGGCTACGTACATTCGACTTTCGATTATTATTGTTTTTTTATATTGGTACTCTCGCCTCGAAGATACGTTGACGGTTTTATTCATATAGCATGTTTAGTTTGTTTGTGAGAGGCATAAATAAGACAAGTGTTGGGCGTGTTCGGCGATTTTCTGCCATCGAAAAAAATGGATCAAAGAAGTTGCATTCAATTTTGTGTAAGAAATGGAATTAAGTGCTCAAAAACACTTGAAATATTGACAATGGCATGCGGTGAGAGTACTCTGAGTCAACAAATGTTTACAAGTGGTACAATCTTTTCACAGAAGGTCGAGATGTGAGTGACGACGCTCGCTCTCGACGCTCCAGCACATCAACAACCGATTAAAATGTTGAGAAAATGAAGAAAGTTGTTATGGAGAATCGTCGAATCACAATTAGAGAAGTTGCTGAGGATGTCGGCATATCAGTTGGCTCATGCCATTCAATCTTTTCTCAAAATTGCTGAATTTTGACCAAAAACAACTTCGCAGGAGCATCGCTCAGGAATTGTTGAATGAAGTCAACGATGATCCAGGTTTGCTTAAAAGGGTCATAACTGGTGACGAATCATGGTTATGACATTGAAACCAAAACCCAATCGTCCCAATGGAAGAGTCCAGGAGAGCCAAGATCGATCAAATGTCAAGGTTTTGTTCATTGCTTTCTTAGATTACCATGGCGTAGTGTCAGGAGTTCTTACCACAAGGTCGTACGGTAAATAAAGAGTATTGCCTTGAAGTTATCCGCCGTTTGCGTGAAGCAATACAAAAAAAAAAGAAAAATACGCATGGAATTGTGGAAAGAAAATTCATGGCTTTTGCATCATGATAATGCTCCTGCTCACTTATCTTTGTTTGTGAGATATTCTTTGACCAAAAACAACACCATTATCATGCCTCAGCCACCGTATTCACCAGATTTGGCCCCCTGCGACTTTTTCCTGTTCACAATATTGAAGAGACCGATGAAAGGATGGCGTTTTGCGACGATTGAGGAGATAAAACCCGAATTGCTGAGAGAGTTCAAGGACATACCAAAAAGTGCGTATCAGAACTGCTTCGAGGATTGGAAGAACCGCTGGCACAAGTGTATTATATCGAAGGGGGACTACTTTGAAGGAAATAAAATAGAAATTGATGAATAAATAAATATTTTTTGAGAAAAATTAAAATTCAACTTATTTTTTGAATACGCCTCGTAATCGCGGTTAAAAGATGGGCAGGTAGGAGTCGATCAGTGAACTGAGCCGAAACATTACGCATGACTCACTCCATTGGTTAAATAATCTACTTTTTCAAAAACTGGTTTTCGTGTTTCCATCCTCTGAAAGTAAATATATTTGTTTTTATTAATGAAATGATTCTGTGATTCGTTTTGTGGAAATATTTTGATATATTCAAATTTATTTCAGTTAACACAACTTATATTTGAGTTCAATGTTTTCTATCTAAAGTTCTTGTTACCTGCACTGAAATGGCTTCTCTTTTATGATCACTGTAAATAAATATTGTACATTACATTTGCCCAATGCACTCTATAATATCTCCCTTTCCGTACTATCTATTCAGTCACTTTTTTTTAGTGGAGGTGACGCATTTTCAGTAGAATTTGAAAAATGTGTACATCAAAAAAAATTCAATAACAATAATTAACAAAGATTATTGACTTTCGAACAAACCAATAACAAGTTATTGGACTAATTTAAGGGTAAAATAAAGTGCTGCAAATTATTTACTGTAGTCTAAATTCCATTCATAAATAGGCTGTTTAACTTGATTCCCAAAATAAATTTCTTCCTATTTAATTTATTTCTTTAATGCTGCAAAGTTTCAGTCAAAATGACTGCCTGACTAACTCATTCATCTCTGTTTTGTCTAAACGGCCCACGCCATGATCACGATATTGGGACCGAATTTTGAAGCTAGAATTATGAAATTAGCTGTGTATACTCACTCATCAGCGCACAATGAGAACAAACAAAAAAGGGAAAGTATTACGCCACTCCTTAAGGGGTTTCGAATAGATGAACTGTCACACAGACGTTTTTGAAGTATTTGGGAGCTTATGTCCGGAGACTCAAGCACTCAATACGGTACCTCTGGTTTTTTAAATTTATACGCTGCAGCCGAAACCACGCTTCTGAGCAAATTACAATTAACGCATGAAAAAAATCTGCAAAAACGTGCTTACATGTTGCGGTTATGTCTTATAGCTTGGGAGATACGCAATTTAGAATATATTTTGTAAAATACTTTCCCTCTGAATTTTGATCGTTTTTCGCCTATTGTGATACAAATAGATTCAGACTTCTATTTGCATTATAATAAATGGCATGTAAACTATGATAGGAACTACAATAATAACATCTGTATGTTAGAAATGGCAGAAGTCTCAATGTAAAATTTGTGAAAAATAACGTAGTTTTGCAACGATTTTGGAAAAAAAATATAATCAATCTTTCGTCGATTGAGGAATAAGTTGTTCAGAAATATATAATATCTTTTTATTATTCTGAAAGATAAAAAAATTTGGAACATTAAACTGCCTTCCTAAATGTTACAATGTAATTTGTTAAAGATACGATTTTTTTTGCATAAACATATAGTTTATTGCCTTTTCTATTTTTTAGAAGTTCCACAATTGGGTTTCAACTATAGCACATATTTCTAAGCGTTCTAAATGAACCGCTTCCTTAAAATTTATATTTCTCCGCTTACATCATTTGTAACAAAATTACGCCAGGTAGTCTTATTCCATATTTGCAGGAAAATTAAAAGCATTGGAATTAAGAATTTGAAACAAATTCTAATATTATTTTTTATGGTTATCGCTGAAAGTTGGTCGTTCTTAAAGCCATTTGTATGAATACATAAAATAAATGTATTATTTGTAAAAAATTATCAAAGTTTGTTGTACAAATATATAAAGTAAATTAATTTTTTGAAAAATAATTGCTTGTGTCACATTCGAGACCAGGTATGTCCAATAACTTCTGAATTTTCTAAAATCATGAAATTATATAACATTGCAATCATTTAGCAGTGCGGACTTAGCATGACAAAGTTTTATTTATAAATTCATATATTTTGGAGGTAAAACAAAAATATATAAATAATACTTCCCCACACAAAGTCAGAGTACTTCAGCAGTCACCAATATTATTGGTATATCTAAATCCCAGCTAAATCAAGGATTTCAAAGTCATTGGTTGGAATGTTGAAATTCATCGCTCGGATAGGCGCCAAATGCTGAAGGTTTCTCGTCATCGCTACATGTCTAGTCAACGTTTTAACACTTTATCGTTGATCCATTCATTAATAGTGCACTTAGTGCATTCGTCATTCTTCTGCGGAGTAGAGGAGAAGCGGAAATTTGTTCTTAAATGCTTTAATTTTCAGTCGTTTTGAAAGCTTTCGGGACATCACGCATGATATAGTGGGTATATTAATTCTCTTTTCGCAGCAAATAGGCGTCTAATTTGACTAATATGAACAGTTGCTATATTCATGCAAAGGGGATGGATTTCATTAATGGGTTTGTATACAATTTTTAATAGAACATTTTCCAGCGTCTATCCGGATGATTGAGCGATAATCTATCTCCCTTATGGTACTGCCAAAAAATTCGCGAAATGGAACTCTTTGTAATTGAAAATCTTAAATTTGACCAACTGGCTCTCGAAGTTCGCACGCAACACACCATCTGTCTTACAGTAAACATATGAATGAACATTTGTTTGTAGGTTATTATTTGGTGGCATATTTATGACATTATTCTTCTTCAACGTGTTTTCTCTGTTGGGTCTAGACCATAGTTTTTGACAACAAAGTTTGCAAAAACCTTTTAGACATCTAAACCTTGTTTAATTTTCTTATAAATGGGTTCAATTTTAATATGCTTTATTTTTTCTGTTTGGCCAATTTTGGCACTTGCGAAGCTCGTGATGCGTTGAACAATGGACAATGAATCAACTCAACCTTCTCAGCTTTCTTCTAAGCTTTTCATGTATAATGTATTGAATTTTTCTGTAATCATGCCCACAATTACACCAGTCTCTTATAAAATTACAATTTCTATGAATAAAATGAACTAAAAAATTTAATTAATTTGTCAAAACTAAATAAGCAAAAATGAAACAAAAAATAATAATATTAATACATTAATAAAACATACATGTTCACCCTAGAGTGAAGTGCTAACTGCTAAGCGGATTCTAAAATGGAATAGTGTTTACATCCGAAAGGATTTCACTAAGAAAGAACAAATCTCAAGGCTCAATTTGAGAAAAATTCATAAATAGATAAAAGCCCGATAACGTGAAGACTAGACTTGGTGACAGAGGTATCTACGTCGAAAGTAGGGGATAAACTTGTCGCAGGCTCTGAAATTAATGACAACTTAAAAGCTTTCTAAACACAACTGTGGAATTGAGAGAAATTAGAATTAGTCGAGAAATCAGTCAACACTACGGTTTTATAACAATTTGACACCCGTCGAACATTGTCATACAATATAGCGAACGATTTTAATACTTGCAAATTTTATTTCATATATAAACTTCTTCAATATATTCTACGTATTTGAGACCCCTGTAGTTTGTGATCACTATTTGCAAAATTATACAATAAAATGGATTGAAGTACCAAGAAACTACAGCATTGGTCGGGCTATTGGACGGCGTTTATTTGGCTTCAAAAAAGATACGGGGTGGGGCACGAATCGTGCTACAAACATAAAATTGAGACGAATCGGGTGCGTTATTTCAAGATGTTGAAGGAGCTTTTGTTTACCCAGAACTGCGAGAAGACGTATCCGTTTCGACAGCATTTGGCAAGATGTAGCAACTGCACATATAATCAGAATGGTAGTGGCGGAGCTCCAACGAAAATTCCCAAACAAATTAATATCCATAAACTTCAATTTCCGCTAGTCGCCGAGGACATCTGGCCCGACTGCACCAAACATTTTTTGATAGGGTTATCAAACAAGAGGTGTACAAAACGAAACTAAGGAATTTGACTGAATTGAAGCAGTCCATTAAAGCAATAATTGAGGTGATCCCGACTTCAATACTTCAGGCCGGAATGGATAATTTTCTGATCAGGTGTCGCCTATGCGTGAATGAGCATGGATGTCATTTACGGCCTATCATCTCCAAACTCAATTAGTTATAATATAATACAATAAAATAAAATTAAATTCTCTGTAAAACAAAAAAATTAATGGAACACATTAATCAAAAAAAAAGTTACTTAAATTTCTTATTGCAGCGCAATTGATTCGCTACCTTGTATTTGCAATACGGTTTCGCTTACAATTCATGACCACATCTTTAAATATTATTGCTTTAATGGCGAATAAATATAGAAAAAGTGGTACTTTATTCCTCGTTCATAAATTGTAAAATTGGAATGCAGATTTTCAGAACTGTAAAAGCTTAATTACAGATCTTTGTCCACAGGACTTTTGTATTGCTGGAGGTTTTAAAGCCCGCGTTGGAGATGAATAAGTGTTGGACAATAACGTACTGTAATCGTTAAGTCATATACTCGTAAATGATACAATGCGTTCGAAAGATAAAACAGTAAACCCTCGCAGAAAGCTGCTTATATATTTTAGTTTTCAGAAGATATAGGTGGCATAATCCTGAATGGTCGTATAGGAAAATACCTTTCAGGCGATTATAGCATCAATGGAGGGTAGAGGCAATTCTGTGATTGACTAGTATATTTGTTCTAAGAGCATTATCGATCATGTTAATAGTTTAAGTATCGGAAGCAAGCCTTATCCTTATCATATTAAGAGCCACATGCTACTTAAACTTATTTTGCGTATATAATTGCTGAACAGATTCCCCACTCATATAATGAAAGTAACAAAACTGCTATGGAATAACAAGTATGTATACCATAAAATATAAGGAAAATTTACAGCTTCCCAGTATCCCCACTCTGAACCCCAACAAATCCAATCCAATTCAAGGCAAACATTACTAACAAAAGTGAATTCTATTTTGAACCCAAGCAAAAGTGGTTTAATTGGAAATGCGTTCGTTATCGTAATTGTATGCTGAGAAAACTTAAAGTATTCAGAAAAGATCACATTCCTGTAAGCAAACATAACTTTTTTTTAGCTAGAAGAAAATATAGAAATGTTGCGTTAAACAGAAAACTTGAATAGCGAAAAGAAAATGAATATCGGTTAAACACCTATAATACCAGTAAAGGACGGGGGGAACTTTCTAATAACTTAAATAATCTAACTCCGTTGAAGAAAAGCTATCTGACAACGAAAGATTTTGTTCATCATTTCAAAGCGCTGTTACAAACTAAAGCAACAGAAACTTATACGTGCTGGTGCATGTCATGTTTTACACATCAAATGCTAGATTCGACTTTTGTAACGTATGAACTTTTCGACGTCCTACGGTCACTGAAATACAGAAAATCTCCTGATTTTGATGGTATTAGCTACGAGCTCTACAAATATGCACCTAAAAGCTAGCTGTACTTAACAAAATGTTGGTTCAAGAAAAAATTCCAGTTGCTTTACAAAAACCATAATCGTGTCTACATATATATTAAACAAATGTGATCCCAACTCCAGCACCAACTATCGCGGTTTATCATTGATGAAAACAATTTGTAAAATATTGAACAACATAATTTTAAGCCGCATCATTAACTTCGATGATAAATATGGGCTTCTGAGTGAATTCCAAGTCGGCTTCAAAAAAAAGTACTCCACGGTGGACGATATATTTAACTTGGGAGACATAACCCACTTTATAAAATTAAAGTACAAAAATACTTTCGCATTGTTTCGAATTTTCTCTTCTATAAATATCCACTTATCGGCATATCCGCAAAAATAATCAGAATTTTACAACTTTTATATCAAAATACTTCGTAATGAATTTTGTATAAAAACAAAATATCTGAAAATATAGATGTTGATGTTGGAGTAAAACAAGGTTGTCCCCTAAGTCCAATGTTGTTTGTTCTTTCTGTAAATGCCCAGCCGGAATCGTTGGCAAGGAGACACACTTGGCGTTTAAAGCTCGATTTGACCAAACCAAAGGTAATTGTTTTTCGCAATGACACGAGAATGCCTAAGAATCTAATCTATTGAAATTATCAATAGCTACAGATATTTTGGCATTGAGCTAAATTAAAATCTATCATGTAAAAAACATCTGGGAAATAAAATCGCTACTTTTAAAATGGCAATTACTGCATGCTGTTCAGATTGATCAAAACCAGATCTTGAACAAAGATAAGCTAAAAATCCATTATTTTCCATGGCGCACATGTCTGGGGACATAAAAACCATGATGAAGTAAGTAAATGTTTCCGCTTTTTCGAAAAATAAATGCTCCGTCTACCGAATAATGCTTCATGTTACCAGCTTCACCTAGATTCAACTTTTTGTATTTGGAAATTTTGAAATAAAATTTTGAATACATCAACAAAGTGCTACGAAAGACTACCTCATATGTTAGCCAAACTTATCATTACAAAAAATATATATTGAACTGAAGAATGGACTATGTGAATATGTGAGAATAATGGATTTATTCCCGTACACCTCAGTGGAGACTATAATTCCATATTAAACGTGCTAGTAAAACTGGAAAATACTAATTGTATAAACAAAGCCATGATCCTCACCCAGTACTGAGCTTTTAGTCCATGACGCAAATCTTTTCCAACTCTGCATCAAGTATCTCGAGTTTGTTAATAAAAGCCGGAGGCCGGTTACTTTATATTAATGCAAGAGCTTTCAAAGCATCTACTGTTGGAGTTTGTACATTATGTAATTTAAGTGCACCTGATATTATTTTGCATTTAATTGAAATTTGCCCTGTATTCAATAAATACAGGATAAAATGTTTCAAAAAAACTGCATTAAATTTGGATGAAATAACAAAGATACTAAACGGATGTGAAATTAATTACAATAAACACCTAGAAATTTGATATTAAAAGAATTTTGTTAAAAAACTACAAATCGTAAACAAAAACCGATAATTGCCAGCATTGGCACACAACTGTATGTTATGCCAAATATAGATATCTTGAAGCACTAATATGTCAATGAATTAATAGAAGTATGGAACTAAAATGCATCTATTAACAAATAATAAATAATAATAAATAGCATCCATGGCATCGCCACTGGTGTACGATAGCCAAATGTATTTTGCACTAAGTGCAACACGAGCCAAAGATTGTCTTGGTTGTTCCTGACCTGCTTAATGTGGTCAGTTGGTGTTTAATTCACTTCCTTATAATTGTTGCTCAATGCTGAAGAAAGTAGTTCAAAATTAATGAATTGGTAGAGCGCTTCTGTACTATGTCATAACCAAACTGAGTTAAGGTAGGCTAAATTTTCATATGAATTAAGATGGCTCACCAACAGAGAGGGAAAATATAATGGAATCAATGCAATAGGATGCAGAAAGTAATTGCCTCCCTAAATTACTCTTGTTTTTCCATTATTGTATTTAGAGCACCAGTGCCATAGATCGCCGATAATTCTGTGCGAGGGTTGGCACCATAATACAAATTAGCAAACGGGTAATAATTAGAAGTGTTAGAAGGTACGAGATACCACACTGCTTCGATGTAGACCATCAGCCCTAATAGGACACGGAACTGTTGGTAGAAACAAAATGATGGCACTACGCACGATATAAATCCCACCGGGACAGTCAGTTTTCATAAGCATATCTTGAGGAGTATTTTTTTACAAGCAAAATCATTTGCCATAAGCAGGAGCAGTCGTCAGGACACTTGGTGTCATGGTTATACGGCACATCACAAGGCGGATCCAAACTCTAAGAGTTTCTGGCAAGACACTATCGATCGGTCTTGCTGTTCTGACAAAACACAGGTCCTCTTATATTGGCCAAAGCTGGCCGCTTTTGGGCGATTGCTTCCTGCGTAGGGTCCAATTGTTGACTGTACAGGTCCGAGATTAGAGTTTGGCCGTATTGAAGCACCCAAACACACGGTAGTCTTCCTTGGTCGGATCCATTTTCAATTGACTTTGTGTTAAGCACCCCGTTTATTTTGTCACCAGTCACCATCCGCTTCAAAAATGGATTGGTTTTGTTGCGATTCAGCAGCGATACGCAGATAGAAATGCTATTCATGAGTTTATTTTCGTTAACTTGTATGGCTCCCATACATTGGAGATCTTTTTGTACGCAGATTTTTCTTTTCTGTGGTCAGCTCTTGGACAACTGAAGCAATGCTTACATGACATGACTTGACGGTTTCCATTATTTTGCCTTCCAAAGCGTGGCGCATCTTTAACATCAAAATTACCGGAACGGAAACGCCGAAAACAAAATTACATGATTATTACGGTATCAGTTTATTTAGTATATGTTCACATTTTCAGTTATCGGGCTTGCGTTTTCGTGTTTATCGGAGAAAATCTTTGAAATATTGTGTATTCTCTTTTTATTGGTGTCCACCTTTGACACGTGCTCAAACAATATTGAGTCAATCAATCACAAAACTGTCTGGGTAGATTTTAGTGCGAGACCTTTTCTTTACATCGTTATCTAACGTAACCGCACTATTATTTTTACCACACCTTACATTTCCTTTCAAAATGTTTGCCTCCAGATCAAGTGGTTCCGATTCTACCTATATAGTACCCAAAAGATTTATGATTTATAAGGTATCAGATGAGTATTTCTGATTATTACAAGTGGAGCGATTACCATCCCATTTTGGAGGGTATAAAAAATAAATAATAAAATAATAATAAAAACAGCAAGTAAAATGTTAAGTAATAACTTTTGAAACCAAAAGAAAAATTTTATTTATTATGACAACTTTGCAAGTTTTAAATAAATTAATTAGTTTTAAATTGGCCACCATAAATTATGTATGATGGTTTGTCTATTATTCGGTAAATCTGCAAATATACAGGCCAAATTTGCTATGAAATTTACGTTGTTTCCTTTTCTGATAAAAAGTGCAAGAATCTTTCTGCGTTTTGCTCGAAAAATTCCCTTCTGTACTAGTTTCTGGAATATATGAAGCCTTTTTATAGAGTTTCATACTCTCTTAGGAAAGTGTCAGCCAATATGAGTACAAATAAATCGCGAGTGAGAATATCGTCTTAGAAAGCCGCAACATTTTTTGAATATTTAAATTGAAAATTTTTTTTAACACAACCCAATCCAGTTCTTACACACATTTCCAAGTGTTGGCATCACTGCAAATGTGTAAACAAATTTAGGCTATCTCACAGGCTTTGAGGTACGTTCTCTTGCTCTCTCTCATTATGGTGGCCGGACTTTAGCTAAATATTTCAACTCAGTTTCGCCCATTTGTCATCGAAAATAAAAAGTTAAAAAAAAAGTAAGTAAAGAAGTAGACGACCAAGTCAAAACATTGCGCATGCGCACCTTTTTTATTGCTGTTACGTGCCATGAGCAGGGACAATGAAAAATTTGCCATAAAAATGACAATATCAGCTTGGACATTTGTGTGCCGCAATTATAATGTTTTCCGCTGGGTTTATTCAAGGAAAGCGAGTTGAACTTTTAAATCACAATCAACAACGACGTGGTTGTTATTGGTGCTGTTATTGTTGGGAAGTTTTTGTTATAGTTCGGAAATACTCTCTTATCGCATGATAAATATCAAGAATACATGTATATATGTATGAATGATTGTTTGCGGCGTTCAAATACTTTGTTATTATGAGAAATCTTCTCCTGGAAATTGGTTCAATTTCTTACGTGTTGACAATTTATGAGTACTAAAGTAATAACCTTTACAACAGCGTGTTAAGGGGTATAAAAGTATTATCAGTCTGAATCCTGTGTGATGACAAGCCAGGATACTTGTATAGAACTGTAATTTAAACTTTCTAATATTTGCCTTATTCAGCACTACTGAATGTTAGGCGATTACGCCAAATAATTGAAAATTAAACTTGAATGAGTACCCACAAGCATCCCTTTTAGAAGAGGTTCTCAGTCGAATAGAACGATTGCAATTATTGAAAGTAAAACTCCGTATGCCTTTATATCCAAAACGCTGTTTCAAGACAATATTTTTTTGAATGGTACAAATATTTTATCCAAAACATTTAATCCCACAGTTAAAATCAAATTATAACCGAAGCTTATACAGGTTATAAAGGATAAACTGATTACATTCTATTTGAAAAATTTGTGGATGTGAAAATGCTCTACATATTCATACTCATAGACACTAACATTACACATATTCATATATATAATAATAATAATATTACACATTCCTGACCATCGATGATATTCGAGCAACTTCCGTAATAGTGCGCCCTTTTGAAAAATGTTGTCTCAAAAATATTGGCCTAATCGCTTACAGTTACTGTTAATGTAGGAATCGCAAAAATTAATGTGGGCATTCCTATTATAACATATGCATGTGTTTAACAGGTATTTTTCGAAATCACTACTTTCAATGAGACAGACAGTTAAAAAGGGTCCAAAAGAGGCGCACTGGACTGGAATGAAATTAGAGTCATGAAATTGAGAGCGTAAATTTCTCTGGCCCTGTATGCGCGGTGAAGAGGAGTTTTCAGAAATTTCTACTTTTAAGAAAAACTGCTAGTAAAGACGTCGAAAATGGGACTATCGCATAAAAAATGTCTGAAGCTGAAATCATCAGTGCTCTCCTCTTACTAGTTAGTTGCGTAATATTAAGGAACAAAAATTGAACCGAAAAACGTCTTTTTGCGGCCAACACGGAGGGAATAAAAAAGATGTCTCCGTCTAGACTAAATTGATCCAGTTATGGTAAAGTAAGCTGTGTTGTCCGAAATGTGAATTGTTTGGAGCTCAACCTAAAAAAATGTGATCAAAATATTAAAGTCACGACCGTGAAAATTGGCAGTGTTAATTAAATTTACAACGGGCCTACAAAAATTTGCTCATTCTCATTCTTATTTAATTTTTTTTAAGCGAACAGTTTGGTTCTGGCGAATTATTCAGACAGCTATTTTTTTGCTGGCAAATCATTCGTCTTCCATATATTTACCATCAATTTGTTATTAAAATAATTTGATAAGAATTTATAATGCAATGCTTGCAGAATACAAATCTACATTTACAATCTGGCAAAGCTTGGTTAGAAGTAGGCACTTGCTTTTTGACTCGCAAACTAAACAAGGATTTAATTTTTAAGAATTTAATTTTTTTAAATATCAGCAACTTTTTTATTTATGAATAAAAGTTAATACTTTCGGCACAATTGTGCCAATTTTTACATCCTTAGAAATAAATTGGGCTTTAAGTTGGGTAGAAATCGAGACACCGGAAGCTACTACTGACATTTGACGTTGACGTCAAAAATTACGTGTCCGTCGGGAGGGTATACCACTTTGTTTGTTTATAATTTTTGGTTAAATGAAAGAGAATGGATCTTATATTGATAAATGTTTTATTTAATGTCGGCAGTTATGTATGGAGTACAATATCAGATAAATGTCCGCCTCTGTTAGCCTCACAAATTATTAAAATCATTAATTTCATCACGGATATTTTATTTCAGTTGCTCAAGCGTTTCTGGTTTGTTTACATAAACCATGCTTTTTAGATATCCCCACAAAAAGAAGTCCGTAGCAGTCAAATCAGGCGACCGTAGAGGCCAATCAACATCACCATTTCTTGAAATAACTTGTTGAGGAAAGAGGTCTCGCTGTAATTCCATTGTAATCCTAGCTGTATGCGATGTGGCACCGTCTTGTTGATACCACATGTTATCGCTCCCCATTCACAGTTACCGTTACGCCGTTTTCAGTTTCAAAGAAGTGAGGTCCAATGGTTAATCCTGATCAAATTGCACACAGACAGCCACTTTTAATGGATGCAAAGGTGACTGATGAATAATTTGAGGGTTTTTCATTGCCCAGAACCGACTATTATGTTTATCCACACATCGCTTCAAATGAAAATGGGCATCGTCACTCATTATGATTTTTTCACGAAAATCGGGGTTGTCATGGGCGAGCTGTAACATCTTATTGGTATATGTTCGGCAGCGTAAATGGTCTTGTGGAAGAAGCTCTTGTGTCAACTGAATCTTAAATGGAAACAAATGCAAATCTTTGTGCAAAATTGTGGCCAAAGTTCTTCTTTGAAGATCAGGCTCCTGAGCACGGCGTCGAATTGAGATTGATGGATTGCTTTGAACACTTTCTCTATCAGCTACAGACCCTCTTTCTTCGAAATCATTCACTACACGATAAATAGTGAGTGTTGTTGGCACGTTGTTTCTCCCAAAAATTTCACGTAACTTTCTCATCGTCACAGTAATCGATGATTGATTTTAATAAAATAGTTTAACGATTAAAACACGTTGGTTTGTCGAATATTTTTCCATAATAAATTTGTCACGTCTCTACTTCACGACTGCCAAATATGAACTGTCAAGACCAATGCTTACCAAAATAGCGGCAAAACAAAATAGTATACCTTTCTGACGGACACCCTGTATTTAAGGAAAGGTACAATCGGACTTCAACTGTAAGGAAGCAATTTATAAAGAAACAAAAGCTTGGTATTTAAACAGAAAAATAACTTTTACATTTATGGAGTAGTCCTTCACTAATCTTTAATAGTAGGTGTGACTGGCTTAACTATTTTTTTTTTTTGGGAATGCCTTGGTATACAACGTTTCAAGCAGCGCACAAAATTTATGTATTGACATTGCTTTAATTTTGTTCACTATTTGGACATCAATTGGAAGTGTGAATAAACATAATACGACTACGACTGTATGAAAAACGGCCCAACTCTAAAATTGTTGGATCTGCGGAATGCTGATGGACATTAAATACATCAAGAACCACAAAGGCTCAATCTGCAACTTTTCTGAAATCAAGTCTTAATCTCAGGATCAAATGTGATAACAAATGTGGGCATTCAAAAGGAACAAAAATTGGTGTGGACGAATTTGAGCGCCACACATCTCTTCTAATCTTTAGGTATCTACGAGTAACTAAAGCTGGGCTTGTCATTTCTATGTCCACGGTGGTACAGTGGATAAGTACTCAGATAAATATTATCACCTAGTATGAGGTCAAAACATTGAAATAAAAATTATATTCTTGTTTCGCAAGTTGATTAGATGCTACCTGTCGTACATTAACTGAGTGGAATTAATTGTAGGCTCTAATTCATCGATATAAGATAAAGAATAATTTTTCTTACTAATATTATGTTTCGAATAAATGAACAAATAGATTGATGTGTGATTGCAACAATTTAAAGAAATATTTGAACAAAACCAAATTATTTATTACTTCAACTCCAAATTTATCATAAAGATGCATTAAACTTGTGCAGCACTAACGTTAAATCAAAGTGCGACGTTAATGAATAATTTCATCAAGTCAATGTGATCCATAATATAATGGACAATGATGAAAAATATCATCAGATTGTTCTTAAAATGTACTGATTTGTTGAAAGTTTTTATTCACTTTGGTGACCAGGTAGATCAGACAGTATGGCAAGTATGTAACAATTAGAATTACCGCCTCCCTCTGTGATAGGCGAAAATTGAACTGAATAAGTATTGAACATTCATTATGATTGGTTCCGTTTTCTGTCTTATCATTGTTGCAGATAGTTAGCGGCAAACATAATCATCAAGCTTCAGAAACTAAAATTACATTTTACATTGCATCCACGTGATATCTACAACTGTCAGTTTTGCGACGATGTCAATCTGCAAAAGCTTCATCAATTGGCAATGCACCCTCAGAAAGCCATTGTTCGGTATCGATTCCGGGCCGGCGGCATCATCGCTCCATACTTCTAAGATAAATGATATTCGATGATAGCCAACTTCTTGTGGCTAAATTTGTGGTCTGATTCCAGTTGATGCCACCATGGACGTTCTGTACAAGCGATTTGATGGCATGGTTACCTCACGCAGAGGCGGCATGAACTTTTTGTTGAAGTTTCGTTATGTGGCTGGTCTATGCTAGTAAGCCACAAATGGTAGTTGCCCTCAAAGTCAAAATAATCTGCGCCATTGCTAAAATTTAACCTGATCTATGTTCCTGACTAAATGAGTGTTGGACCTCTCCGATGCATGTCTCATATCGAAGTCGCTGTCATATTCTACAAATATCAAATGTCATCCATGGCGCCTCATATTGAACAAAAATTCGTTATATCTCACAAGTAACTTGTTTTATTCAATTTTAACATTTACCAGTCAATATTGGAAAATTCTTCATTTATGAGTAGTCTTTTTCATCAAATTGAGAGAAAACAAAAGAAATCTTCAATTTAATATACCTATACACGTATTTTATTCAATCGCCGCGAAAGCTTTTATTATTTTTAATCTATAAGTTATTCATCATTCATTATTCTGGTATGAACCAAACCATAAACTGAACCACTGTCTCAAAAAATACCGAACCAAACCCAAATTCACGAACCACATTTGACAAAAATTGGTACACGGTGATCAGTTTTTCATTTGCATCCTGCTAGCTTTCATGCTCTAAAATAAAGCAAGTTAATAGTTGCACATTTGGACAGGTATATAATTGTACATGAACAATTTATTTTGTCGATCAATGCCGACCACAATGCACACCACGCCTCGGATGCGAAATAATTCTTTTAGAAACATTGACACAATTAATTTGTATGAAAGCTATAACAAAATACGGATCGATGTGGTAGATTTTCATCCAAAGAGATCATCCTAGACCTAATCAAATATATCAAAACATGGTCCGTTTTCAGTATGTTGCCTTCTAAGCTTAAACTAAAAATACACACGAGTAAATACATCCCTCTTAGTTGAAATCAGTTCATAATTGTGATCTGTACTTTGATCATAAGAATACATCGATAGACAGACGGAGTGACGTCACTATTTTGTATGGTCTAACACCGATATATGCTATGAATATCAACGCAAACCCAATATACCCAGAACCACAATTTGATTTAGCATATAGAAATGCGGCAACGAAATATTGAAATGCGCAATTTCGAGAGGTGGAAATTGTTTTGTTAGTAATTTGAGATATGATAATCTTTGAAGTGGAAACAATTCTACGAGTTTGGCACTAACTTTCGGTTTTTCCGTCGCCACCAATAACTTAAGGGCATATTTGGAATTCCCTCATGGTTATATCCAAATAAGGGTGGATCGCAATGAATCTCAAACATAACTTAATTGTTACATTTTCAATAATTAGTTGCTGACATCTCTATAGCTATTGCCAATATGGAGGCGCAATCATATATTTGAAAACGTCCTACTAAAACCACCTTTTTCCATAAGTAAACTCGAAACTCATGTTCGAATTCGTATAATATTAAATTTCAAATACGTGGAAATCACATATTCTTCAAGATTCGTAAAACGAGTACCTTTTTCTTCTTAGGTGGCGACTGGAATGGACATATTTTCGTGTTATACGTCAGCAGTAGAAAATAATTCCAAGCGCTTCGATCTTCTGCCCTTCCCCTCCAATCATGTCACATCAAGTTTCGATAGCATTTCAAAAGCCTGGTCCTTCCAACGGAGTTTTGGTCGCCTTCTTCTGCGCCGTTCATCGAGTTCGTTGTCGAAAACTTTCCGTGCCGAAGCATTTGGGTCCATCCGCATAACATGACCCAGCCAATGCAATCGCTGTTGTCAACGTTCACACAGCGTCCCAAACGAGTAGACGCTTTGTTCGTTAAAACCAATAATTTTGTTTTGTCCTCGTTTACCACCAAACTCATTTTTGCTGCTTCCTTCTCGATGCTGGAAAAGGCTGCAGTAACATCTCGCAGTTTTCTGCCAATGATGTGTATGTTATCTGCATATGCGAGTAACATATGGCCTTAATTAAAGATGGTACCGGTCGTGTTAACTGCAGCTTTCCTCATAACCATCTCCAACAGTATGTTGAAGAAGTCGATCTTTGCTATCTTTACGGAAGACTTCGTGTCAGTTAGCGTCATCCTACAAAGACCTATAAGGTAAGAATTCCAAATTCGGACATGGCCTCATACAGTTTTTGTCGTATCGAGCTTTTGAAGGCAGCTTTATAATCGACGAAAAGATGGTACTTGTCGACAAGAATTTGTCGTAGTATGAATATCTGGTCAGTTGTTGACTTACCAGGCCTAAAGCCACGCTGATAAGGTTCTATCAGGTCAGTTAGAATCGGCTTTAGTCTTTCACATATCACACTCGACAGGGCCTTATAAGTAATGAACCGACTTTTTTAAACGCAGGACACAGTACTCTCAAATTCCAATCATCAGGCATGTTTTCCTCGAACCAAATCGTATTTATCGGGCTGTTTATCAGCTCATTCTGATCTCTAACAATTGACTACAGCATTGTCCTGTATGCAGCATCCTTTACCTCAGACACTATGCGACATTATTCATCGTACCAGGGCCTGCCTGAGTGCGCTTTCTCATATCCAAGTATGGTTTTTACAGCAGTTGCCATAGAATGCGCAATATAATGCCACTGTGTGTCAGGAACATCAGAATCACCGGTCTTTAGTTGTAGTAGTTGAGAGAGTTTAGCGCAGTGGGCTGTGGCTATCTAAGGTACGCAGCTTCTGCTTAATCTCCTGCGTACCTTAGCTGCAATCCAATGTTAGCATCACGAATCACACGCAGGTCCATTACACTAGAAGCATGCCTTGCATCTATTATCACATGATCAATCTGATTCCTCGTGTTATGACCGTGTATACTGAATTTTCCGACTGTTGGACTAAGAGCATCTTCCCTTTCTACTTTGGCATTAAAATCTCCCAGAACAATTTTAATTTCGTGGCCAGGGCAGTGGTCATATGCTTCTTCTAGGTACTCATAAAATGTGTCTTTGGTCTCCTAGTCTTTCTCTTCCGTCGGGGCATGTGCACAGATCAATGTAATGAAAAATTATTTCGCTTTGATGCGGATAATGTCTACGCGGTCACTTATAGGGTAAAACTGCGAGAAAAGGTGTTTCAGTCTCTTTCCCATAACAAATCCACACCGGATTCATGCCTTTCTGCATGACAGCTATAGTAGATGTCACAGTTTTTACGCCGAGTACATCCTTGTCCTGTCCATCGCATCTCCTGGATGGTGGTAATGCCAGCTTTATATTTATATTTATTATTCTCTGTAAAGAGTGCCGACATTCCAGGTGCATATCATTAAATCATGGTTCTTATAACGTTTGCGGGGGTCGGCAGCATTAGGGGGGTACGTTTTATTATTTTCTTTATTTTCTTCGGTATTTTCATGATAATTTTAATTTAAGATGAACGGCTTATCAGGCCACTACATCCGATCATAGTGTTGGGGCTGCCAACGACCACTAGGCTGGTGAGTTGAGTTTCAGCAACAGAAGCTACGTACTGGCCTAAGACGCATCGGTGTTAGCATGCCATTTAGGTTTCTCAACTAGTCGACTTCTCAATTTAGCGACCATCCAACGGATGTCTGATGGCATTACCAGGGAATACTTGTCCGAAGGTCGGAAGTCGTGAGCTGCTTGCAAAATTCTGCAGGGGTGTGACTCGAATACTGCTCTAAATTAACACACAATAAAAGAAGCAAAAGTATAACTTACTGTTAGCAAACGAAGGATGTCGTATTTTGATTTCCAGAGATAACTGCACCAAATACTTTTGACTGAATTGAACGCGGACGAACAAAATATTTGAGACCTTAAGGATACATGGACATTATATGTATAAAGCAAGACAATGGATACAATTTTAGACCCCTTTAGCCGACCTGGTAGAAATTACACAGGAACTACTGAATTCAGCAGAGTCGGTCAATTTGTAAAGATCATAGTAGAAGGGATGTGGCGCTGAAATCAATTTTCAAGTTTATCAAAATTGGTGCGACTAAATAAAAGGTAAAGAGTTAAAAAAAATATGGGCCTATCTTTCGATATGTTGGAAGAGGCACATTTACCCGGTCCATTTTTTCAAATTCTACCGAACATTATGAAGCGTACACTGGGAAATTTTACCACAGGTATCGTGTCTACAATTCAGTCAGCCTGATGTTCGGATTAAGTTTCATTATCTTCAAAACTAATGCTTCACATTTGGTCAAAATATATTTGCTACCTCAAAAAGGCTTCCTTCTGGATTTATATAATTTTTCTTTAAAAATGGTACATGTATACGAGATATTGGCTGAAGGTATACAAACGATTGAAGTTATTCGTTCCCAGTATACATGTATTTGCGCAGCAACCGTCTTCAAAGTATTACATACTACCGTACCTCTATGTTTTCAAAAACTAGTGAGACACAGTATTTTACAGCAGGTAATAAATCCGAAAATACTGATCCGAATAACATAATGTGTGATTTGTGAGATTTGTAAAGGCTTACATAAGCCTTCAGAAAAAATACTTTTTGAACGTCCAGTATCGCGGCACCCACCTTGTGCACAGATTTCTCATCTTGAAATCTCCGGTCAATATTGGATGTATAACACTCTTTGAAATGCCTATCATTTCAGCTAGGTCAGTCACTTTTAGCCAACGATCATCCCATACAATTTTGTGGATTTTCTTAATCGTGTCTGGCGTGGTCGCTTCATTTGGCGGACCACTGCGGTATTCGTCTTGGCGGCTCGTACGGCCTCGTTCAAACCCTGCTACCCAATATTTTACAATTGTAAACGAAGGAACAGACTCCCCCAAAGTGGAATCTAGCTCAGCTTTAATATTGGTTGGGCTAATACCTTTCAAATGGAAATAATGAATTACGTAACGGTGACCAATTACTTCCATGTTTACAAATTCACTGAGATCGTGTACTTTTAATGGCTCAAATAAAAATACTAAACAACGTGGCGCTTTGAAACTTAAAACATATATTTTATAAGATTGCGACTTGTCGCCAAAATAATTTTTTTCAAATTAATGGCACCATGTATACGTCAGGTCGGCTAATTTTGGGACTTCGTATCTGTTTAGGCTATAAATCTAATTTGGCTTTAAAAATTTAAGTTTTCATTCTTTACTTGTCCTTTTATTTTGCGTTTATTGTGGATATTTCCTTTCCTTTTCCTGTGAAAACAAAAAACATTGCAAAAATACTGTCGGCTTACCAATATTGTCACTTGAAAGACAGGAATATGTTTAATTATCCCTACCCATTCAGTCGTGATCAGTTCCGAAAGTCAAAAATTTTAAACGGCCATTAAAATCGCAAAGTTCTTAAAGATGCCCATTCTTGTCTTTTTTCTCGAAACATCGTTAATTAAATTATGCATTTCTCAAAATTATTTTAATGGCTGTACTTCACAAATGTTGAAAAAACATTCACGTACTTGTTGAAAACATTTTTGGCTGTACACCCTTTGATCAGCATAGTCTGAAATTGGAAAAAATGAGAATAAACTGAGTGTAGGAAAAAAATTGTCACAATGTCTTTTAATACTCTCACCAAGAAATTATTATAATAGTACTTGTTGCGTTCTTACTGCCTAACCGTGAGTGAGGGAGTATTTTTTTCGAAAAATATCACCTTTTAATTTGTTAATAATCTACAATTATATGCCTCCGATTCCCACAATTGAAATTGATTGATTTTAAGTTATAGGAAATCTAATCTAATAACTAAATTTTCAAAATCATGCATTTTCTCCATTTTTGTTTTTCTGATTAAAGCGTAAAGTAGATTTTCTTTGATTGGATGTAAAGATAATATTTTATTAAACTGGACAAAAACGGTGGGTAGGAATAGTTCACTCAAAACAAAAGCCTTATGTTAGATTTTCGATATATTGGTAATTTTGCATATAATGTCGCTCATACACGTCGAAGGAAACAAAAAAAATTGTTCAAGTGGTGCTTATTTTTTATTTTATGGGCCAGTAATTATGGTAGTTGTCCAAGTCCAAATTCCAAAACAATTGAGTTACGTACATATTTCATATAGCTACATTACTACTTTTTACTGCATAAAACCGGTTTGGGAAAATTAAAAAAAAAATATGCCGAAAATATAACAAGCAGAAGGAAATAAACTTGCAGAGGTCAACCTGTCTGTCGCTAAGTATCCAGTGGTCATGTTTTTCAAAAAAGAGCACAAGGACAGATGAAAATGTTAAATTTGGGACATAGCCTTAGTGCTCTTGTGCAGCAGAGTAAGACCTGTAACACAACTTAAAAATTCATAGATAAACTCGCGTTGTTCCAGTATACACCTCCAATTCATCGCGAATATTATAAGTCATTCAACCATAATAATATGATTTTAGAAACTAACATGTTATTGTAGGTTTATTTTTAAATAAAAGACAATATTTGTCCCAAAAAGATGTTTGCAAAATTTTTTTCTTTAATACGTCAAATAGGTCATTAGACCACTTTTACATGTAGCATAATTAAAAACATTTACCAAATTTGTTAATTCTGCATTAGGTTCCAAGTGGTTTCGTAGCAAACTTCCAAAGCAACTGCAAACACGCATATTTTTTCAAAAAATTCGATTTCCTGCACGAAAATGTTCATAAAAAATTGTCAAAAATTATGTGAAAGTCATTAAAACGCAAACCCACTATCATAGCTATTGCCACATATATGTTTTAACAGATATATATGTATATGTAGTACAGCATTATGTACATTGCATTCAGTAATATATGTATAGGATTAAGTCAGAAACAGCAAAATTAAAAGATTACGTATATCAGCAGATTCAGAATCGCTCCTTTTTATTTCATGACTTATTTTCGGTAATTATTATATTAAGTTAGGTCAGAATTCTGTGTAGTTTTTGAATATTTCTTCAGTATGTTGAAAAGCCTGAAACATGTTGAAGATGTTGGCAGGATCTATGGTGTCCTTTGGCTGCGTCCATGTTAGAATTGTTTTTAAAGAATCCTTGATTTTCGGACAATCGGTCCCTTTTAATTGTTTCTCAGGCAAGCCGTCTTTTTCTTATTAACTTTTGTGGTTAAATCGAATTCTTAGCATCCATAATTTTTCCTTAGAAATTTTGGTACAGAACTGCATCACAAGGATACTTCTTTCGTATCTCTAAAGCTGTAAGTTCACCATGTATAGAGGTGATGGTGTGAATTTACAATTTTTCCTACTACTAGCATTTGTGAAACCATTTAAAAAAGCATTTCTCAATTACTATTTATGGAAGATACAAACTCGGCCTGATAGTCACACTCTATTATAGTTCATATACTCGTATATGATCGTGGAACGTGTTTTCAAATCCCAAAACAGACAACTCTGGCATGTGAAATGTTTTCAAACAGGGTGCAAGGGAATTTGCTCAGGTTCGCCTTCAAAAGTCCCCCAAACCTATACATCTTGTTGGTTAGATCAGTAGCTGCGGAGATCCATAAATATAACCATTTTTTCGACGACTACGAACCGATGTGTCTCTATGCGATAGACATAATAAAACTCCGTAATTTATATTTTATTGAAATGTTATTTATTGTTCAAAAAGTGCTTTTGATATTTAATTACACGGTGTACTTAATCCAATATGTGTGTAGGTATGTACGTATGTATGCATATCATATAATATAAGTATTTAGTTTCATATAGGTAATTAATGAAACATGTATATACGGTGATGTATATGAAGATGCCTATGTCAGTTCGAGAGTTAACACAATTTTACAAAATACAAACAAAAGAACAATTTCAATAACAATTCCCAAAAAATAAAAACAAAATGGGACAAAGTCCGACTTCTTCCTCTTATCACAATAATACTGCAATATTTACTAATCCAATAAATAAATACATGTTTATTGACTAAATACATATGTGGATTCTGTTGGTTATGTGTATTTATGTATACGAGTATACGCGTCTATATAAGTGAATACTGTTAAAATGCTATAGATAATACTTGTGTATTTACTTACTAATTCATGTATGTATGTATATGTATAAACTATTGTACGTATGGACTATGTGTGTAGAGATTTTCACATATTAAATATTTGAGTACATGTAACTGCGATTGGTCTTCTAACTCTAAGAACTATTGCGACATGAGACTTAATAGGTGGAGACTGAAATTCAGGAGTTCTTCTCGTCGCCCGATATGTCGTCCTTGTCAGCGTCCCTCTCTACTATTTTGGAAGGCGTTTGGTTATTGTTATCGTTTAGCTTCTCCACTTCGATATACTCGTCATCCTCGGGTTGATTCGGATCTGTTTCGATTACCTCTTGCTTGACTTCATTGAGAAGCATTGCCTTTTCCGTCGGCGTTATTTGAACGCTATTAACATCAGTGATCTCTTCTTTTGTTGGCGAGGGGTCATTTTCATTCTTCAGCGGAGATATCTCGCGCAGATCGTGGTCGATGAGATGATGATCAAGTTCCGCGCGGAAGTAGAACTTGTCGGGGCATAAATTGCAATCGTATGGTTTTGAATTTGTTCCATGCTCTTGCATATGATTCAGCAGACCCGCGGGGACGGTGAAGACGGCCGAGCAAATGTAACAGTTAAAGCCTCGATCTTCACAACCGGCGAAAGTGTGTTCCACCAAATGTTCCTGTAGCTTTTGAGAGTGCGGTAGTACCATCTTGCAGAGATTACAACGATTTGCAACATATTGCCTGGCCTCTGTGTTCGGGCGCTCATAATGGTCACGTTGTTTGAATTTGTTGGAGAGATTATGCTTGCGACAACACTTGTCGCACACTTTGGCCTCAGTGGGAGAGTTGGTGATGGGTTCTAGACAGAGAGCGCAAACATTTTCCGTTACACCGGAACTCTTCACATGGAATCTACAAATGCAGAAGAAATACAAATGAAAAAGCGTTAGGCATTTGATAATAGTTTCGATGGCTTTAAACCGTATAATTAAAACAATTCATGATCGACCACTTACTTTGCATGTAGACCAATCTCAAATTCGGAATGGAGCGATTGCCGGCAGCATATGCACTGTACCGGCATCTGACCCTCTGTGTTATGGTCCGCCAAATGCGACTTGAAGGCTGTCACATCGGCTAGCGGCTTTGAGCAGTGCGAACATCTGCCCGACTGACCCACCTTGGAGTGCTGCAGTTTATGTTCAGCCAAAATCGCCGGCGATGGGAAAATTTCGTCACATATGAGACACTTGTGTTTACCCGTCGAATTGTGGCACGTCTTCATATGATGTTCTAGTTCGCTTCGGGACTTAAAGTTGCCCGAGCAATAGGCGCACTTCAGACTGACGCCCGTTTTCAGGTTGTGCACAATCTTGCGGTGCGAATGTACTTCGGATTCGGTACGAAAGTCGTTACGTTCGCAGATGCCACAGCTAAAACCGGTGGAATTTAAAGGCGATGTCGAAAGTTCGTTACGAATATGTCCCTCCGGCGGCAAATGCGGCGTTGAGGGTTGTTTTGGACTAATGAAGTAATTGCCAGGCGCCTTGCTGCCGTCTTGGTGTTGTTGTTGCTGTTGATACATCTCCATGACGGTGCGGTTTGTATCAAAATATCGCTGCGACAAACCGTACACTAGAGCTGAATGTTTCATGGCGTTTGTGTCAATTTGTAGGGGATTATAAAATTTGTTTGCTGCAGCATTGGGAAAGAGCCCCTTGTTCAGGTGCGTGGCAAATGCCATGTTGTAGTCCAGAATGTTGTTGTTGTTATTCGGGGCACTCAACGGCATCAGAGGGCCTTTGCCGAAAAGTGCGTTCACATATAAAGAATTCATAGGACTGATGGCATTGTTCGCAACAGGGGACGAATGATCTTCGAAGGCGTCTTTTTGCACTGCCGGCGGCCGCTCAAGTCCACCGTGATGTGTTTGCATGTGTCGGTCCAACAAAAACTCTACATGGAATGTCTCCGGGCAAGAGGGACAACGGAACTGTCTGGCATGGGCCGCCAAATGGAATTGCATTTCCAAATCAGAGGAACATACAGTACGGCAGAACATACATTGCAATGAGTTGACCGGCGAGGGATTGCTGTTGACTGCCTGGTGTCTCGACTTGACGTGAATGTTGAAGTCGCTTTCCGATCGGAACACATCCATACAGGCGGAGCATCGAAATACTTTTATTTCAGCAGAATGGGTGCAGGCGAAGTGCACTTGTATGGACACTTTGGTTTCGAATATTTCACTACACAGCCCGCACTTGAACATGGTCACGGCGTGTTGATCCATGAGATGTTTCTGCAATTCTTCTGGTTTCCCGAAGGTTTTTTGGCAGCTCGATGAACAATTGTATTCGGAATTCGTGATGAGAAAATGTGAAATGACATGCCTCTCGAATTCGGATTGCTCCCTCACCATAAGACCACAGTGGTGACACACTAAATTCAGCCCTTGAGCAATGTGAGATTTCAAGTGGTTGCGAAACGATTCAAAATCAGGCAGTCCTGCGTTGCATTGATTGCAAAGCAGTACTCCCGGCTTCTCATTGTGGGCATTGTCGTGAGGAGACTTTTGAGGAGTTGAGGAAGGTGTAACCGATCTGCGGTTGTTTTGACTTAAATCGGTCGGTTCATCCTCATGCTGTCTAACACTGGTTTCCAAAGATTTCGGACTGGTTTGGCTCTGTTCTTCTTTGATGCTATTTTCATCGACGCTGACAGAAGTTCTCAACGCCTGCCCGGTAAGCAACCGCGGACTGAAGGTCCCAGACGCGGCTAAACGATTAAAGTGTTCGAAGTAGGAATTGGGACTGGTTAGACGATCCATATGGGCCGAACGCATGTGTTGAAACATCGCCGTAATATTTGGAAATTTCATGGTGCAATATTCGCATGACAGCTGGAATCCATGATTGTCAACAGCCGGAACACTGGTGGCTGAGGGTGGTGTCATGGAGTGGGCCAGCTCCTTTTCGTGCTGCATTTGGAGATGAGCGTTTAGCTGTTCCGTCGATGTGAAATCAGATTTCGAGCAGAATGTGCATTTTAACATACTCGATGACGAAGATCTTCCTCTTTTATTATATTCACCTCGACTGGGACTGTTGTCGCCACCTACAGCTAAGGCGTATCGCCGCTTTTGCAGACTGCCGTTGCTCGAAGCGGATCCCGTGGAACGAGGGCTGTAATTCAATGCTTGTGGATTTCCTCCCGCTGCCAAGAGCGCGGCCTGCTTCTTGTGATTTTGCATGTGAGATGTAAGGGCGGCGGCAGTGTTGTAGCCCCGATTGCATATCGTGCATTGGAATGGCTTTTGGTTATCATGTGTCTTCATATGGATCTTTAGGTGGTCACTAAAGAGAAATTAGTTAACATTTATTAAGTACTCTTTGAAGGCGACGAAAACGCTACTGTAGATAGAAAACATTGTGGCTTAGATATTTACCTTCGCGAAAATGCGGCTTCGCAGTGGGGACATCTATAACGACGATCCCCCGTGTGCAATTTGGTGTGGCGATCGCGCGACCGTTTGTGCTTAAAAAGTCGCGCACAGTATTCACATTTGAAAGGCAAGTGTTCGGCATGACTCTGGAAATATGTAAAAATACACAAATTTATGATTACTTATGTGAGGAATGTGTATGTAGACGAAAATCGATCATCATCTATGGGAACTCGCTACTGTTTCAAGTTGCAACCACTGTTTTGAGATTTCACTAACAAAAAAACTATTTACACCTCACAGACAAAGTTTTCATCGTCGTTACTGTGACTGAAGCGAACAAAGGGCAGACCTGTTTTGGTGGCAATTGGAAATATTTCATACGAAAATATTTCATCACTAAATGTGGCAACCTTAAATGCTTTAAACATTCCCAAGTCAAGCACGAACTATGCGGTAAGTACGGGAATTTGTCATCTCAGTTTCGGCATCAACTCCAAACTGATGATGAGGCCTGTGACTGTTCGTGGCTTAGTTGGGTTGTGGAGAGGGTTCAACACAGACACGTTGTTGGCTCCTTCAAGATTCTTATCTGAATGCGCAAATTTTGAAGTAACAACTTTTGATGTTTTCGCTTATCATCATACCGCACGTTCTCTACATACTCGCTTCTGACAGATAACTGAGAGCTTGTGGTGGTGACGGTGGTTGTGTTGGTGATGGTGGTGCTGCTGCTACTGGCAGTGCTATATACAATACAAATGTGGTGGCGGACATATGGGGAGGGCGAAGGACAAACAGCCGTACAATTTATAATGATTTGTTGGTTGGTCTCTAAAACAGTTTAAAAAACCATAATCAACACACAATAATTTTGGAGTTGGCGAGTGAAAAAGAATCTCGTACTACGCTCCGCTCGCTTGAACATGTTATGTGAGCGTTACACTACTGTGTGCATACAAATGGGCTAATTTCGGCGGAGAACTTGGCCACGCTCGCATTGTAGGTCGGGTACAGAGGGAGTTTGGCAATTTCGGTTAGCACTGTCGCTTAGATTTACCATATCAAAGTAAACTTACCGCTCGCTTTGTTGCGGTAATCATCTGAAATGATGATGATGATCATGATGTATTAGAACGCTTTTGCCTTGTTGTGTCGCTGTGTCAGCGTCGACGCATTTAGTCGAGTCTTTGATGCAGCTACAACGCCACCTACGGTCGGTTTTAGTGGCCATTTATCACCGGAGGTATCATGCTCCAATCTCGGCGAGATGTTTTGGTATGCAAAGGTCGTTTGGAAGCCGCTGTTATTAATAAATGCTGTCTTCTTTTGCGCTTCTTTAGTATGCTCAAACTGTTTTCTAAGAACATTTTCAAATAAATAACGTGCAAATGTGCAAGTGCACGTTACCGTCCATCTCACCTCAGCTCTGCGTCCGCCTGCTCTTACTCATATTTGCAAAATATGCTAATTGCATAAAGCGTCCAAAATACCTGATTTCAATCTAAATGAGTCTATACGCGCTTGTTTATTACACACGAAGCAAACGCAACGCAACCAGATATGAGTTGGCCTGTAGCAACGTTGTGTTTACTGGCGACGGACAGTTGTTAAACAGGCAGGGATTTGGTTTAATTGTAATCATAATAATAATCATGGCCGTTTCGGAATAATACTGTTAAAGGTAATATTGGGGTGCATACAGAGCTAAAACTGCTGTGAAAGACTTGCACATCGGGGAAGCGATGATATCAGGAATAGTAATTTCAACTATTTTGCAGCACTGTAAGGTCTAGAGAACGCTAAATATTCTCATATTGATATTCAACCTATCAAAGTATTTTGCATGAGGACTAATTTTATATAGAAGTCTATAACAATACGGGCGAGAACCATTTCACTCAAACTATTGCAATAGGGTGTCTTTTAAGTTATCCAACTACTCGTAATGGAAAGGCCATCTTCGTAAATGTCATTAAACACTTAGAGACTACATCGAACGCAGCCTTAATTTTCTATGTAATGGTTCATTGAAGTCAATTCGGAGAATTTATTGCTATTTTATGGATTTCTTTCAAAACTTTTATGATTGTTGTTTTGGTTTTCATAGCCCCGGTAGAGTTGTACAATTTAAATCTCACAAAAATGAGTCACTTCTTACGTGAAATTTATTAAATTGGTTACAAACTAAAGGAAACATAATTAGTTAGTTGTTAGTTATGAATGTTATTAATTTGGAAGTAATGCCTTATCAACCATCTTACCCCAAATAGTGCATCTAAATGATTCATTTGCTTTGAACACAATTTGAAAGGAGTGGATTTTTTTGTTACTGCTTAAAATTCAGCACAATTTTCTTGTTGGGATACCATCCTTAATAAAAATAAAACAATCCTGCTCTGCTCTTCAGAAAGTAAAAAGATAAATAAAAAGATAATAAAAAATTCCATAAATTGTTCAAAAGTGTGTCATAATTTTCATAAAATATAACATAATTTTCATAAATATTTATTCTTTTGAACTCACTCAACGGGACCTACACTTTAACGACGATTCCGAACATCACAGTTTGAGAAGCAGTTACAAGTCTCTTACACGACTACTAGAAGCGTTCATCAGACACATCGAGGTGACCGCTGCTCAAATAATGATAGTTGGCTCTATACGGTATTGAACCCGGGATCATGCGAACAATAGTCGCATGTACTAACCAACGTGCAACGATCGGTCACTATAAGAGGGTTTGCCATGATCATAATTCGTTTGCGAAAAAAATACAGCATTTCCTGCTTGTTGTTGATCAAGTTGATCAAGTTCACATGGCATCATATTTAATGAATGATTTAATTTGCTTGTACTAATAGGCCTATAACTGGCCAATGTTTAGATGACAAAAAAGTAACACCGCCTCCTACAATTCTGACACTGCCATTGCTGTTTTAATATTTCCAACATTTTACTTCTTTCGAAAGATTGATGGCTTTTGCATTACCGCTGTAGACAGCGGGAAATATAGAAATGGTTTGAATGGTAGAATCAAAAAATTTCGCTTTGGCTGTTGCATTTTCTTCACCTCTGGTTCTTCTGTCATTTTTGTGAACGTGGCTAATGAAACTCGTAAAATGGAATTCGTAATGTGTAACAGCATAGTCTTAGAATGATGTTATTTGAGACGTGTTATCTAGACACTGTACAAACCCATAGTTATATCAATCAATTCAGAATCTGCTTAGGAGTTTGTAGGTGTACTGCTTCTGACTATCAGAAATATCCGCACTAGCTGATTGTATACGGCATTCTGAATATTCTCTCTTCACTGATCATAACAGGAAGGTGTAACGTCATACCCTCATTCGAAGATTAAACAACCAATGTACATACATTGTCAGCAAGCATTAGTTCATTATATCTTTACATATTAATGAGTATATTGGACACAAGAAACTTTTAGGCACAATTAAACACCAATATTGATTATGTTGTATTTCATTAGCGAGAACGGCTGTACGGCTGTACATATTGAATACGGATTTTTGAATATCACTATATGCTCCATGACTATGGGTTCTAAATAGACTAACTTGGTCAGAGAGTGCTAAAAGCATCTTTTCAACGGCAAAATGATGAAGGCTTTACAAAAGCCGCATAATGGCGTCTTAACCGCCTTACCGCTACTGGAAACGTGTCAGCAGAAGCGCTTTACAAGATCAATATTAAATTGAATTTACTTAACGTTTGATATTTAATCGCCTTACCTTTTTGCTCGAAATTAACCATTACCCTGTTCTGCACCCTTTGTACACCAACCTACTCACGAAAGTTGTCAGAAGAAACCCATTCCACTTGATAGTAAACACATACAACAAACAATAACGTTGTGTTCTCAATTAAGACACCCCATGTCACATCTTAGACTCTATTTGGAAACATACACATACCAGCTCTTAAAGGGGATGTGGGACTCACCTGTTCATGCTTCTTCAAGTAGCCAAGACGCGGAAATGATTTATCACAGAACTGACATTGATAGGATCCGTCGGCACTGGCGGCGGCATTGTTGCCGCTCTTAATGCCATCGCCTGTCAACTTATCAAGCTTGAGTGCATTTGTGGCACTGCCACCGTTGCCCAACGCCGAATCCCTTTCGATTTTGCGTAATTTGGAAGGAATTCTTAAGGCATGTTCAGCATAACGATGATGACGTCCATTACGCTTGAGATGTTGGTGGTGGTGGTGGTGGTGGCGATGATGGTGCTCCATGGCACTTTCGGCTGTGGTCTCACCCGCGTTGACGTTGTCTGCATTCCCTTCGCAAGGTTTTGCGTCATTTTTGTGAATCCTTTCGATGTTATCGTTGTCATAGTCACCACCATCCACAGTGCCATTAGTTTTTTGACTTTGCAGGCGCTGCTGTGTCTGCAGGAGAGCATCGTCGTCATAGCCGGTGCTGCCAAATGCCAAGTGTGGTGGCACAGCCAAGTGCTGATGGTGATGTAGGGAATTCGGTGTCATGGTTCCGTCCGATATTGAAGGTGAATAGCTTGATGATGTGTGTGTGGAGTACATGTCTGTAATTGAAGAAATGAGCATCAAGAAAGTTAGAATTAAATGAACAGCTTGTACTTCTAGGCAAATGTCATGTGTTTAGTCATCCACACGATTGTCTTAGCTTATTTCAGTCACATTTGCGTGGGTGGCGGCTTATGGACATCCTTATTATTGCTCAATTACAGGAAATGGTTCCTCCATGCTGTCTCACATTGGGGCCACAAACAAAGTATAACTAATTTAATTAATCTGATGCGATCTGTCGCTTCTATTTCACTCGATCTTGTGGGACATGGTGTGAAACTGATCACACAAGATCGTCGTTTGTCTGAGCCGCTTAGACGATATCACACCATGACCGCATGTACTTCATGCGATCACTCATGCAAACTGATAATTCTTGGTTTTACGATAAGTAAAACCTCCCGCTTTAATTCAACAGTTTAATTAGAATTCTCAGTGATACTTGCAGTTGGACGCCCCAATATTAAGTGCGGCCACTTCCACTGCCACTGCTCATTTAACGAGGGAAACTACAAATTACACTTAATTGCATCGGTTACTTGTGTTTGGTCATTCAAGTGCTATCCGGAGAGGCTACGGTGAAGTTGATACAAATAAATCTTGTAATTAGTTGTTTTGAGATGGTTTCAATCTGTGTGGTGTTAATTGTATTCGATGCCTATTCTCTGAGTGGGTTAAAGGTCCATCAGCGTTTGCCTCATTTCAGTTTCAATATGAACTTTTATGAACCCAAGAAGTATTTTGTATAAGAAGCACATGGAAGCATATTTGAATGGTCATTTGCCTTATGAAGTTACTATTTATCCCTACTGATTTATTGGCAAGATCGGCCTATCACGATATATGCCGTGGGAGCTGCTCGTTAAGATATGTGTACAAATTTAATATTTGGCAGCAATATTTTGTTGTGTGGGAATATAATGAAAGACCTACAATCGCAAAAAGGTAATCCTAATACAGGGTAGCGCACGAATCGTGCTACTGTCAACTGTCAATATTGAAGAAGTTTTTTATCCATAATTGCACCGAAGTCGTATCCGTTTCAACACCATTTGGATCCAGCAAAATTGAACAAATTAATATCCCGAAATTCCGCTTTCCGCTGGCCCCCAAGGTCACCTGACTTTTTGCATTTGGTTATGTTTAACAAGAGGTGTACAAAATGAAACCAACGAATTTGACTGAATTGAAGCAGTCCATTAAAATACTAATTGATGCAATCCCGCAGTGAATAATTTTCTGATCAGGTGTCGCATAAGCGTGAATGGGCATGGAGCTGATTTACGGTGCAAAATAAAATTGGATTTTGTATACAGTACAATTTGTGTGCCACCTTGTACTTAAAATTTCCACGATTTCTCAACGGTATTGACTGCAATATCCATTCGAATGCTTAGCTGTTGACATTGAGTACATTTATAAAATGCAATCTTACAAATTTACACAAATATTTGCTTTATTCACAATACCGGTTCGAGAAGAAAGTATAAATCAAATCATATGGGACTGAAAAATATTTTTACACCACCTTTGCTTCCGGAGGCAAAGCACACGACGATTATGCTTGAAGAACTCGCGGTACAACCGCATTTTCTTTCAACGCAGAATAAAGCATTTCTAACTTTGTTGCCTTTAAAAACTCTCAGTCAGTTCAAAGAGGTTAATTTCTTAATGTTTGATAATTTTTGAAGATTTCGGAATAATCTGGTATTTTTAAATAAAATTATAATAATTCGTGATTGTAAAATGGTGAAAAAGACCAATAATTTGCTGAACAGAAGATTCACAATCTTTATTTGCTTACAAATGAGAATTTTGTGAAGACTTTAACAAGATTCACAAAGAAAAAGCAGACAGCCCGTCACATTTTTGCGATAATGTTTACCAAACTAAAGGTTTTGCAAAGAAACATAGAAATCTTGTTTAATTACTAATGTAAAAAATTACAATTCTTGTGAGATCTACATCAAAAGACTACTGCCAAGTGAGACAATTCAGAGGTGGCACTGGAAACGTACGCACCCTGTAAGTAATTTTGTTTATCTACTTACGCAACTAATGATTTTTGGATACGAATGGATAACACTTTGGTTTGACTGAGATATAATAACAAGCATAGATAAGATTTGATTCCCGTTTAAATCGTTCACCGTTACCCAATTGAATTTAAAGTGGTAAACAGTGTTGACTTGGTTTCGTCTAATGTTAGTGAATCAAAAATTACATACTTATATTCTACTATGATGTTGACACCCGAATCTGAAATGCAATGAAATTATTACAAATTGAGATTTATTTGGAAATTGTTAATAAACAAAAATAAATTTAACTTGCAACGCTTCGGCGAAAATGAGTTTTGTCAATGTTAACCTTTTCCCTTTTTACCTTTCAAACTTTAGAGGTAGTCTTTTCTTCATGCAGTTCCTGGTTCGATTAAAAAGTAAAAGCTGCATAAAACTGCGCTTACATTACACCCCGGAATCACACAATATCTGCCTCAATATGTTTGACAAAAATATACTGAAATAGTATTACATTACTTAATTTTGTTGACAATGCATCAAATCACAGCCAAATGACATTTCCAAATAATGCATTTTTTCTGATAGAAAATCGTTTTTATTACATACCTCATTAGAGCAGTGATTATTTTCTGTACTCGTTCCAAACTACAAAATTTAATTTTTAGCTTAAAGTCAAGTAGGTTATCTTTATTTTTGTTTTTTCTTTATTAATGTTCCGCAGACCATAACATATTTTCAAAATTGTGTTAATTATTAATGATTGCATTTAGAATGAATGAAAATCAAATTTTAAAACGTAACACAAAAATAAGAGAATTTTGGTGAAATCAAACGTACATATTATTTTGTACAATTAAATTTTAGAGGTATCAAGTTCTACTAATCTCTATCGTATCGGCCAGATCTGTAATATTTATTGAACTGGCTGTTCCTCATAAAATTCTGAACGACATGGACTGGTATGTTCGTTCACCCAGCAATATTGTTTTCGCCCCTGTGTCTAGACTTGTAAACTTGTATGTCATATCTGTAATTTAATTTTCAGCCGCTTACCTGGACTAAGCGCTCCTGTCGATTGTATTATTCATCTTTTTAGTAAGCATCAAGCGTTTACGAGGAAAACATTTGACAGAACTCATGTTTGTTTGCGTAGAATGTGAGTTAAAATGAAATACTACACTCAAATGAATGTACACAAGATTTCATTTAATTTCGAATTAAGATTTCAAATAATCCCCTCTTAAACTGAAGTGGATACCCTAAAGGGCCACAATTACCAAATCTTTAGATTTTAGACATGGGCTTATATACGTATATTCTTCTTGCTGGTCAGCGTCAGATGCTAACACGTTTGCAAAAAAATACTTTGGCTTATTAACGTCATAACTTCTGATATTTCATCTATTTAAATTTCGCATAAATATGTAAGAAGCCACATGTGAAATATATCGGTGATCTTCTCAAATTTGACATTTTGCAAATGATACCAATATTTAAAAAAAAAAACCAAATACTTTAATTAAAATACTCAGCGACAATCTTTGCCTAAATGATTTCAGGCAAGCAAGAAATACAAAGTTATAATTTATAGTTTTATTTTATGGCTATCGATATCTTCACAAATAAAATGAGCAATGCTCTGCGTAATTGTTCAGATATTATAATTCAGTTAATCAAATACAATCAACTTTTGATACGTTAGTAGTTCCGTCTTTGTGTCAAGGGTATATATAAATATTTTTTTTTTGTATTTACCGGTGTTTACGATTTCCTTGGTAGCTTGAATTTTCTCAATAAGATTCTCGAGTCTAGAACTGGGTCCACGATAGAGCATCTTTAAAGCCATCATGACTTTACATGCCCTTACGAGGACGTACAACAACAACACAAGTTTTTCACAAGTTGATAATATTTTGTTTCTTTTCAATTATCTTTCCTTGACAGATCATAATAAATATTTTCCTTTAATGCTTCATTGTGTTTAATCCACTCGCGTAAAACTGGAATCACTGAGTGTTGTATCGTTTGACACTGTTCCTGAGCATTTATTGCTTTGAGTGCTTTGACACAAACGTCCGCCTACAATGGACACCAATAATTTACTAAATATGTGTGCTCTAAACCGGACCGGAGAGAACCTAAGCGCGCCGAACGCAGTCGTTTAAATGCCAAAGGCGTTAGTAGAATCTAAAAAACACCACATTTGGCACAAGCAATTTTGATGGTGACGGTACACTGCACACACTGACGCTCACAAACACGAGATATTGAGGTGCCACAAATGAACATCGGCGAGTAGTTAGAGCGAGCGAGGCTACCCAACAGCGAAAAGCAAACGTCTTGCACTCACGAACGACAACCCAAGACTGGTGGTGCTACGACCGTCATCATCATTAGCTAGCGTTCTTGTTTTTGTTCGGCGCAATGGGATTGGGACTTTAGGCCGGAACTAGATTCGGAGCACACGCACACACCAACCCACTCTCGGCACTGTAAGCACTGACATTTGGGTCCGCCGCTTGTGGCCAATATAATGTGGACAACCGAAGAGAAACTTCGTGCTGTGTGGTGTGAGTGAGTGGGGCATGCACAACCCCACACTCGTATGCATAAGTGAGTGAGAGGTGATAAATGGCGCCCACACATAGCCTCACTCACACCAGCTCTCGTGCATAATCATCCATGCCCCTTTTTTCATTCATTCATAACCCATCGCACTATTACTGCTGTACTCGCATTCCGTTACGGGTGTGAATAGCTTGTGGTGCCCACGTTTCACGATTACAATTCAATTTTACTGTGGCAGCAGGGGCTAACTGCTGTTGCAGTGATGATGGTGGTGGCTATGGTGTTGTGAGAGCCGGCGAATGTTTGTGTGGTGAGAGAGTGAATTCGGGAGAGGATTGTTTTGTTATGTTGCGTATGGACTTGAAAGGGGCGGAGCATAGGACCTTATGGATGTATATAGTAATATATGTTTGGGCCAATGCACACACATTGCCAAGATTCACATCAAATCATTAGTTATTTATTCCGCTGCAGTGTCATGTGGCGTTTGAACCGCTCTGTGTGTGTGTTTTTTTTTTTTTTTTTGTTCAGATGCGGTGACAATATTTTTGACGTTTATTGTGTGTGAGTAGATGGTGTAGAATGTGGTTCTAATGGGTAATTCGTGTTTCCAATTACGACGTCAAATTGTTTATTGAGTTTCGCCACTGAATCACTGGCTTCAATTTGCATTTCGCAAAGTAAATGTAACAGTAGGGATAACAGCAGAAATAAATGTACTACACATTGATTCTGAAGCGAGTGTTAATTTAGATTTGTAATAACACAAACATGGCAAGACCGGTTTCGATCTTTTAAGGAGATCTTATTTGTGGCTAACCATTGCACAATAAGCATTTTGCCTGGAGTCTCCGAAACACATATCGATTTTTTTTGTTTTTTATTAACAGAGGAAATGAAACATAGAGCAGTTGTCTTCCGTCTTTATGCGGCATGTAGGCAGATTAAGGATTAAATAAAATTAAAATTTCGTGTATTAATTTAAACGTTGTGTACTAATTTATAAAAAGCCAATAGTCGATGTTAATAGTCGATATGTTAATAATTAAATAATGAGGGAATTAGATTTAAAAATTTGCGATCAGAAAAGCGTTAATGAGCTATGGTGACCTTAGCACTTCTTTCCTAGATATAAACATATACATATGAATTAAATTCACTCAAGTTGATTTCACTGAGACAACATATCCAACCATTGAGAATGATTGAATCAAGAATGATTCAACAAACTCCTAGAGTGAGAAAAAGCTGAAACCGTACAAACACTGAACATGTGAATCTAATACTGTCAGTGCAATGAGATGAAACATACATTTTGATTCCACAACCTAAAACGAATCTATAGTTTCATTTCGTAATACAGACTGATATCTCATGCAGTTTTATTTCTTAACAGACGAAAAATGCGAATGTTAAAAACGCTTAGTCAGAATTGAAATAATTTTAAAGCCTTGTTTCGAATGTATGAAATTTTGACTCCGGAGAGAGAATCTGAATCATAATTGCATTCTGTGCTAACTGATAATTATAATTGTAAATCAAAATTATTAAATTAAAAAATTAGCTGTCCTTATAATATATACGGTGTCCAAGTCCAAAGTTCAATAAAATTTATTTACGTACATACATATGTATGTCGTATCGCTATGTCACGATCTTTCATTGCATAAAACAAGCTTCGATAAATTGGAAAAAATGTACCGTTAGGCAGATGGCCTTTCATTCTTGTTTGGAAAGTGGTGCAAGTGGCACGCATTCGGGAGAAAGTCCAAGAAGTGAGAAAGGAAACAAAGAAATTTGAAAATGTAATAATCAGAAGGAAAGAAAACAAATCTAAATCACATTTACAATTTCGTGAATTTTGAAAATGGTCTATGTAAATTCGTACCTTAAAAGTCGAACTTATAAAGGAACTACAAACACGGAGACACTCGATTTCCTGGCAGAAAACTTTCATAAGAACATTGTTGGTACAGTGTAATGTGAAATTCATTAAAATGCAAGCCATTAAACGTCTCGAAACGCAATCATAATTTCATCCATATTAATATATTACACATATTAATTAATTAATAGTTATTTTAACCATTGAAAAATAGTGTTTATTTAATAAACCGAACAGCTATTTAAAATTTTTTATTGTGCGCCATACAAAATGTCCGATAACATTTTTTCCCTTGATTTATTTTTCTTGTCGCTCCCGTATTTAAAATATTTGAATTTTGAACAAATTATTAATTAAATCAAATTTAATTAACCATTTTCTCATACGGTTGTTGATTCTTGTGAAAAGTCTACGTTACAAAATAGTGCACGTTTTCAGAGGGAGAAACAAGAGATAAGAATGCCTTACTCGTTATTTATATTCTTCTTGTGTTATGCATATCACAAAATAATGGTAGCATTCTTTAGTTTCAAGCAAATTATACAGGGTGTCTGTCGGGAAGGTATACTACTTTGTTTTGCCGCCATTTTGGTAAACATTAGTCTTGACCGTTCATACTTGGCGTTCGTGAAGTAGAGACGTGGCAAATTTATTATGGAAAAATATTCGATAAACCGTGGAGTTTTTTTTTTTTGTTAGCAAAATCAATCATCGAATACTGTGACGATGAGAAAGTTACGTGAAATTTTTGGGAGAAACAAGACGCACTATTTATCGTGTAGTGAATGGTTTCGAAGAAAGATGGTCTGTAGCTAATAAGGCCAAGCATTAACCACAACGTACTGGAAGATCGGTTGAAAACATTACTGCTGCTCAAGAAAGCATTCAAACAATCCATCAACCTCAATTCGACGCCGTGCTCAGGGGCTTGCTCTTTAAAGAACACAATTTTGGCCACAATTTTGCACAAGAATTTGCATTTATTTCCATTTAAGATTCAGTTGACACAAGAGCTTCTTCCACAAGACCATTTACGCCGCCGTACATATGCCAATAGGATGTTACAGCTCGCCCATGACAACCCCGATTTTTATGACAAAATCATAATGGGTGACGAGGCATATTTTCATTTGAATGGATATGTGAATAAACAGAATAGTCGGTTCAACCAACAACAAAAGACATTTCATTCAAACGAATTGTCGTTTACATACCGTCACCATATATTCATAATCCGACATTTAGTGCTACAAAGCGGATACCTCATCTTGCATCCCTCTGAATAGATTTAATATCAACATGTAGGCATGTCTTATATAAATGTGGGTACGGCTTATACACCTATTTATTTAAATGTAATATATATGTCGGATATCCATGTACGCCCTTGTTATGTACACAAATCAAATATAAAACGTTTAGAACAATATATTAAGTGACCGAAACACGGCTTCCCAACCTGCATCTCGCGTTGCATAAGTGTGATAGATGCCCTTGGAAAGACAAGATTTCGTACTCATATGATTCCTTGACTCAGTGTTGTTTGAGCGGCGTCAAAGATGGATACCAGCAAAGAGGATATATGCCGTAGTTCACAGTTCTTCTTCTCCAATGGTGACTCCTCTACGGTAATTTTGATGTCACAGACGCACTACTCTTTAAGGAAGACGGCCAATTGTCGCAAATGTCGACAAAATAATGGAAATGATCAACCCCGACCGTCATGTAATCACTATATCGATTTCCTAGCAGCTAAATATTGCACAGAAATCTATTTGGAGTCGCTTGAGTAAGCCTGAATACACAAAAAAGCTGGATATATGAGTGCCACACAAGCTAACGCAAAAAAGAAGCCCCGTGGATCGACTTTCGTGGATCGTTCAATCGCAACAAATTTGACCCATTTCTGGGTCGGATGCAAAAATAATATTTTTATTTAACTACCCCAAAAATGTTATGAGGAAAGTATTCAAATATACAATGAGATGAAAAGTTTACGAACTCGTTACTGGAAAATGTTGTCCGTGAGCACAGTTTTTGGACAAACATTTATAAACAAATGAAGAAAACAGCAAACAACTTCCTCAATACTCAATATCAAATTTCAATATTACTATTGATTGTCATCTGGCAGCTGTAATGAGAAACCAGTGCACACAACTTTTGTCATTAAGCTGCTTTTTAAGCCGTATCGATTTGAGCAGTCCTTCAAAAAAAAGTAAATATTCCAAATAGTGATTGCTCCCCACTAACTAACGATAACATTTAACAAAAAAAATCAATAAAAACATGGGTCTGCTTTAAAGTTTAACACGTCAGAAAATCTAACGCGATAATGATATCCCCATTATTCTTATATTGTATTATAATAAAAATTCAGGACAACAGACATCGTACACCAAAAACCCATTACTATCGTCACTTGTGTATGTGCGCACATAAGCTATGTCGTCCCTATAAGGTTTTACCAACTTATACGAAACGGTCAACTGTAATTGTATGGACCTAAATGTCAACCATCTCAGAAAAAAGAAAAAAACCCAAGTAATGGCTTTCGAAAATCGTACACAAAGTCACACACATAAATTATGCAAAATATTCTACGTTGAAATCTGTGCTGAAAGCGTTTTGTGTACCATAATAATCACACACCCACACACACTGGCATGCACAGAGTCGTTTGCATCCTCAACACTCTGTGGCCCAGTTGGCGACTCAGCGAGAAGAGTATCATTTACGTAGTTAATCTAGTGCTGCGTTACTTTGGTACTTTCAATAATTTATGCCTTCCAATCTACGTTTATACGTTAATTAAATTATAATTGTCTTAATTGTTCATAATACTCTCTTTGTTGTACCAACTGTTGTTGGTGTTGTTAGGTGTGTAACTGCACTATTTTATATGGACGCATTTCATTGGTTGTTTTGTACATAAGTATACGTAGCTATGCCTAAGTTACGTGGGCGGAGTTGCGCATGTCTGATGCGAAAGGTTGCGTGTATTGGCATTAGTGTATAGCAACATTAAAGACTTCCTCTCACTCTCTCTGTAATAGTCGCGCCGCTATTGGTATGAGAGCTCGCCCGCTCCTAGTGTCATCGTCATTATTGTTTATTGACAGTTGTTCGAGATAATAATGTGGTGTTATTGTTGTTGGCGCTTTCATACCTTCAGCTCGAGCTCTCGAGGAAGTTTGTGCCTTAATTCTTTTGTTTTTCAATATTCATAAGTAAACAACAACGAAAGCCAGATGGAAAATATATTAAGGAACTCTGCAGTTTTTCCAAGTGATTATATATTTTGCAAAATTTTCGGTACGGGGATTCTGCTACATTCCGCTTCAAGTATACATAGATGAAACACTTTTAAACATGTACATACATATATCAAAGGCTATTCTATTATTTTACTAAAATTAGTTTTTGATTGCAAACCTTTCGGTATATTCACTATCTAATTTTGAAAGAAAATGCTTCTAGGTATTATTATTATCTACAACAATAGGGTGTTTTAGACATGTTCGTCTGTTCGCTACACGTCTATTTACAGCAAGATAAAATGTGCGGAAACCTTATGCACACAGCAGGTAAGCCCACCTCTGGATAAGTGGAAAATGTTGGAGATTTTCTACAAATTTTCCCGATTGTACATTAATTAAAAGCATTATGGCCAGGGTGAACTTGTATTGTCATCACTTTTTTGCATTTTTGTATATATTTGAACTCGCTAATCATAAACGTATTCAAAAATAGTATTACATATCTTTTATTTCATAAAAAAAATGCATTCCTTCCTCTCCTTTTCAAATAAACAATAAAAATCCCATCTGCTCATTTCAAAGTACAAAGAGAGTCTATATGAGTAAGGAATTTGCTGTCTGCAGTAGTCATAGGCGTAACAAGGGTGTTTTCAGACTAGCTGCATCGAATGGTTAAGCATATGAGATTTGTATAATTCGGATAGTCAATTCATATCGAAATTGTTTGCTGTTCAAAATAATAATTCCTAATGAGGGGGCATATCTGATGTGCCCATTTCCAATGCAATTTCAATTGATGAACGGAGTTAAAAGAAACGTCATGTTAAATTTTGTGTTTAATTTGTCATATATCATGAAATGTAACTGTTCTGAAAAACTGAATTGTGCTTTACACATACGAAATCCGGAATTCCTTTAAAATTTCCTTTGTGTTACGCATAAGGAAAATAGAAACAAATGGAAAGTAGGAAAATGGAAACATTTTTGATATTCAAAGGCTGCATGGAAAGAGACAAGTTCGACTCTTGGCGTCTTAAGAGGAAATGTATTCCAGGGTTGAGCGAGACGATTGAAAAATCGTAGATTTAGACATGCTCATTCATTCAGTTTCCACGCAAATGATAAACAAAGACAGCTTTGGACTTCAAACTCCAAATTGGTTCCCTTGGCTTACATAGAGTTTGGCAAGACGCAATATTTTGCACTGGTTGATATAACATGTGATGTTGGAGCAATTCAACCTACTCCTTTTTTATCTCCAGCACAAACGATTAAAATCCTAAAATATTCTGTTAGTAGAACTTTCAAATTGTCCACGAATCACCTAAAACTTTACACAGTACATTTTTTGCTTACACTTTAATTTTTCTTACAACTTTTGGAATATCTTCACGAATCCACTGAAATTTCATGAATATTTTTTTCTAGAGTCTAAATTGGGGCTGCAACCGGGAAAACTAGTCTCGTCCTTCCGGCTGCTTCCCACACAAACTAGTGGATTTCAGTAAAATCGTTTTTCTGCCTATAATTGAATTGAATTCGTACGTTCCTTCAGCTTATAATTAGGTCGATCTTAAGATTTTGAGCTTTGAAAAGTAGCTTGTGAATCTGGAATAATTTTTGCAACGTCCTACTGTATTACAACAGAAGACAATATCTTTGTTACATCTACTTAGGTTACATCATCTGTACCCGTCGTAGACTAACCCTCTTTAATATTTACATCTGAGTGAAGTACTGTGAGAATGTGAGAATGTGTAATAAACAACGATCTCAATGTGGATTACTTAAAAACACAGCCGAGTTAATGTTAATGTTTGGATGCGATAATCAGTCAACTTGAGTATCTACCAATTGTTTTTGCCATTATTTATTCTACCTGAAAGGTGTTTGTGTCGACGAAATGCCTTCTCGACGTGAGTAATTACCAAACACCAAAGGTCGAGGAATGCTGTCAAATTCTTTTTCCGTTGTGGTCTCCAGAAGACAAAGGTAATTATCTAATCAATTAACTACTGGCCAGTCGATTGTGGTCGACCCATTGATATCGTTAACCTGATAATGCTCTTCTAAGCCGTTCCCTTGGCACATAATTAATCCTTGAGATAAATGTGTGACGTGTAGAGAAGAGTTACAGAGTAAGGAGCTGGAAGAAAAGGATTTGGCTTAAAACCATTTCAAATCCATCAAAGTGACAATTAAATGACAATAAAGAGTCCATGTCGAGGAGGATGACTACAGAAAGATGGGCAAATACAAACACCAACAAAAGTGAAAAGTAAATTTAGACAACCTTAGATAGTTCATCAAAAATTCTCTTCCAAAGTTGAAAACAACTCAAACAGAAACTTTTGTGAAAGGACTGGAAATGTAAAACACAAAATCACACAACTCTGGCAGACATTGATGTGGATGTGAGCTAAAAAAGAAGCTAAAAACGTATATTGGTGACCTTTTGCACTTGATTCATGTTAATGTTACTTAAGTGACTGATGACAGCACATGCAACATGGATGTGTAGCTTCACATACTCTCCTAGCCATAAGTGGTTTAGATCCGCAAAAGTTAAAGGAGCTAAAGGACATTTTTATAATTTATCTATTATGTATGACCATACGTACATATGCCAGCAGATAGACTCTGTTGTCTTCCTTTAACCCTTCTGCGCGAAAAACTTGTTGGTGCTTTTTGTCTGGTGATAGGCAAAAGGACCAAACAATGTTTAGCCCATCACTGTCACAAGAGTTGATGGCTTTTGTTAATTCTTGTTGGACTGTCAAACAACAAAAAGGACAAATTATTGCAGTGACTGGAAATTTCGACTGTCAGTGGTCGTTCATTTCGCCGCGCATTAAACATTCATAACCAGAGCACAGTAGAGGTAGTGGCAGTGGTAGTATTCATTAATTTCAAAATAATTTCTCGAAAAGAGTCCTTGACTCATTTACATTAACACCAACGTAATCGAAATTGGGTGGTTGCAAGGTGTTCACTACACGTCCTCCATACCACTGGCACTTACATAAAGAACATTAAGTTGTCACAATACCCAAAAATGACTGGCTGTCACTCAAAACTAATTAGCATTGAATGCTAACAATTTTTCACTTCTCAGACAACTTTTTCATAGAATAATTCGAGTACAAAAAAGGCATGATTTAAAAAAAACACAAATCGAAAGTTCCCGTGTAAACTTTCCGAAGATGAAACGCGTGTTAATCGTGAAATTGTATCGCTCAAGATGAATTTAAAACATTAAAAGTCAAGTTGAAATGTAAACGACTTTTGGTGTAATTGCTTCAGGGGTGGTGTAGGCCAGGTAATTAGCTTTGTTATTTTCAAAATATTTTGACATTTTCTATACGTTTGAGACTGTGTAAAATATAAGAATTGTAGAAATTTCAGAGATAAGTGGTAACTGAAGTGTGATCTGTGTAATGTCGCTATAAACCGCACGAGAGTCTTATTACCCTTTGCTGGTTCGAGTACGAATAATGTTTTAAGCACGCAGTGAATGTGAAATGAATTGTAAGATGTGATCGCAGAAAACGGACCTGGTGTAAAGGGGCTGGAGATACCAAAATTGTGGTATTATACTTTTGTCTCCCTTAATGTGGAATTGAAATTGTTTATTTTGAGCAGGCGATAATTTAAAATCAGTCTTTTGTTAACTATTATTTTTCTTCAGCTGAGTTAACATATCTGCTTCTTTCTCGAAAAAAATCAGAGCTAATGTTTAATTCATGTTGCAAAACGAATTGGCTCAGCAGTTTGCTGGTATTTTTTTTTTTTTTTTTTGTGTTAGCATCAACTTTAACGATTCCACTCAACTAGGCAAAAAATACGATATTCAGTATATTTTGTTTATAGGCCCCGATATTAACTGCACATAAACGATGGATTACTGTACTGTACTGTAAATTGGACTATAAGAAACTTGTTTGCATAAGTCACTCACTTCCACCTCGTTGAAATTAGGTCTGTGACCAGTCAATGTAAGGAAGATTAATTAATTTCAATTAATAATAATATATCGAGGAAGATAATTTATAAACACTGCCGCCAACTTTATATGACGAGTCCTGAAAATCAGTGATGTTAAATTTGGACAAAATTAGATACGTCATAAGAAAGAATGACTTCCCGAAATTGATAACAGAACAATTGATTTTCCAAATTGAGCATAAATATCAAAATGTTTTTTTTTTTTTTAATTTCTAGTCTCAATGGAACTGAAGTATTCTGCTTGCTATTTCTTAAGTTAGATATATTCCGATTAAGCCGATATAGAAACTATGGGCCGGGGAAAATAACAAACTTCCTTGCATCCCATGAATGAGATATAGGAGAACTACTCTCAGAGAGCTCACATTCATTCTATTTTCAGACTCACTTAAATGGATTTTCAATTTAAGAACCTTTTACTAGACTTTTTGATTACTCAACTACTTGAAGCGTTTGTCAAACACAAATAGGTGATCGCTCAAATAATGATAGGTGATTGTATCGGGGTTTGGACCCATGATCTTATGCATGATAATCGAGTGTTTTAACCATTATGCCAAGGCCGATCCAGAATTATAAAATAATTTAAAAACATGTTGAAATTTTCAGAAATTTGTTAAATTTGCTAATATTTTATTTTGTTAGTGATCGACGTGGCGTGATATTTAATGATCACGTTCGTGTGAACAATAACGATAAATGCGTACATGAATGAACGCGTTAAATTGTAATGAATGCATCAGATTTGCAGGACCAAATAAAGATAGTAATCTAACGAAAATAAGGCACTTATCGACGAAGTTGTTTCTAATAAATCCAATAAAAAAATAAACTCTCTTGCACCCCATGAACGAGATATAGGAGAGCTTCTCACATTCAGTGAGCTTACACGCATTCTATTTATAGGTATAGACTCACTCAACGGGACATACAATTTAACGATGATTGTGAACGTCACATTTTGAGAGGGATCTAACAAACTTGTTGATTACTCAACTACTCGAAGTATTCGTCAGACACATCGAGTTGACCGCCGCTCCAGTAATAATATGTAGGTGGCTGTATGTGGAATTGAACCCGCATCGTCCATGCGAATGATAGCCACGTGTACTAAATAAAATCATTTGAAACTACATCTATTACATCTACATATAACTTTAATACATTTTGCTTTTCATTATTTTATAGCTTACTTTCATACAGCTCATATCATCATGACTCGTGTTGTTTTTTTCTCTTTTTATTGCAACATTTTCTTCTGTATAACTCTTGATTAACTTAAACTAATTGGATACCATTTGGAATTTTCCATTTTATGTTGTCTTATGTTATGTCCGTATATTTAGCGTAGGTGTTTGCTTTATATAAGAAAACCTCATTTTTAGGTACCTGAAGGGACGTGACATTGCGGGCCATTTTCATCCTCAAACTCCTTTTAGTTAACGCTAAATGTGTACCAAAATGGACTAATTTTTGTTGAACTATGTGAAAGATATGAACGTAAGAACGTATTGCTCATTTGCATGTGAAGTACCAGAAGTAACGTAATTAATCTGCCGATTTTTTCCCAAATTTCGTCGGAAACTGCAGTCAACGAATTTGGATTTACAGGGAAAAAACGAAATTCGCAAAAAACAAAAATTCAGAGACGTATGTCGATATAGTTCGTTCACCATACTCGGCTATGACCTAGCAGAATATTAGGCTATGATCAACGGCAGTTATAGTGTCTGTCAGCCAGCCAGATAGAAGACGGACATCGTCCAATCGAAAAGTCGATGGAATATGTTTGGTCAAAAATTATTTGGTACTTTAAATGCTTACTTTTCGGTGTTGATTTTTTCCTTATCATTCATTCATTCTTTTGGGTAAAAGTATTAAAACACGTAGATATACTTTGGTACTACGCACAAAATAAGGTTTTATTTCTTAGTGTTATAGTGATCAGTTTTCAAACTGTGAATAAATTTTATTTTTAAAATAAAACCGTTGCCCGAACTTTTATATTTTTTTTTTTACTTTGGATATTCGCGCGCTAAACACACATTAGATCGAAGCAGTAGCGTCTGCCTGACTTCTTTTCTTACGGTTCGAATATTTCAATGCAATGTAGAGATGTGAAGGCTTCTAAAAAGCTGGCTCTCAGCAGATAAGATTAAGCTTAAAACTTATATGTACTAAAATACCCAATTTCCATGTTTACGGCTGTCGATACTTTCTGAAATAGTCGGGACAGGGACTTTTTTTAGAAGAATTGCATTTACGGTCCATTTAGCGGCTGAACTCCACCAAACAAAGGCATTTGCTCTAAATACTTCACAAGCTGGACGATCAAAGGCCAAGCTCCTACAATCAGTATCTTTAATCTCAACTGCATAAACAGCGTTAGCATTATTTTAAGTACAGAATCTGTGTAATCAAGTTGTTGGCTTTGAATGGCCTTTCCATAAGCATTCTCTGTTAAGGAGCAAATAACTGAATGAATTTGATTAAAGTGGAGGGATTTGCAAAAGTTTTCCACTTGAAGAATAAATTAGCAGCAAATATGCATAACATGCCACATTCTGGATAGAATCTTTGTATGATAAGATTAGCATCCAAACTCAACTCAAATTACTTTTAGCTAAAAATAGCTTTATTTCACTGCTTTAAAATAATGTGCAGAAAATTCGTGTGTAAAGATTATTAGAATGATGGGTAGGTAAAATTTAAACTTGAAGAAAAACATTTTTTTTTGTTTATTTTGTATACCTTTTCATAATTTGCTTTCATTTGACTACTATCTTTCCCTGTCAGGAAATGATATTCTTTGTGTTGCAGGAGCGCTTTCAGAGTAAAATATACCAAATATTATGAACTTAATAGAATATAATAAATAATAATTCTCAATTACTCTTTAACTTTGCTCAAAAAATGAATACTATTAATCAAAAATAGTATTAACTGAAATATCTACCCCAAACTTTTGTTTAGTTTTCGAAGAAATGTAAAGTGGTCAAGTTAAGAGACTAATTAATCTTCGAATAATTAATTAACGTATGTAGTTAATGTATCGAATAAAATCGCAGATATCGCAAATATGTCTGGGGAGTTTTGTCTATTTACGACCACTGTACATTATTCATCATATTGCTATATGAATTTGAAAAACAAAAAACGAATCATTGGAATGACTGATACATCAGCAGTACAGCAAAAGTCAGCTGTGATTTTTCCCTCCGAAATTCTACTTTTCCAAAATTTTTACAATAATATTTTTGCAATTTAACTTCAGTCACATTGCATGACTACAGATTTTATTTAGCTCGTGTTTATTAAGCCATAATTGAAATAAAACACAAAATGCACCTGTCATTCAATAAATGCTCGTGAACCTCAAAACCGATGTGATTTGAAAAAGTCAATCACTCTTCCCCTTCTCATCGCATGCACTACATATTGAGACTGTTGGCCTGAAACAATGAATGAATGGATGGACGCATGAATGAAGTTTCACCACACTCACAGCAGTTCAAATGGGGAGAGACTCAATGAGGGATTAGAAATAGTGGTTTCATAATCCGTTCGTGCACACTTTATTTTGACGTCTGTGACGCCACTTTATTCATTATTTAGGCACAATTATGTATTCGGCCAAGTTCGAATGACCGTCAAGAGAACACATGTCAGCGTGCGTCCGACAAGGATGGAGAAATCATAAGTGACTATGAATTTCAACGCCTTTTGAGAAAATACCCCAGACGATGAAACAATTAGCCATTGAGTTGACTCCATCTACAGGTAGAGAAGATTTGTTGATGATGATAAAAAGTCTGAAGGAATTGATTGATCTGCGTCATCGCCTTCAGTTAAGGTGAGTGTCTGGCACAGTTTCTTGAGTCTGATCCTTTAAGGACGATAAGAGAATGAATCAGCCAGCCATAAAGCGACTTCAGTGGAAACGTTTGGGAAATTATTATCTTACATGTTTCAAATGTGAATCTGTATGCAACGATATTATGGGCAATATTTCCTTCACATCAATTGTCCGCTACCGATATACGCCATCCGTTACTAAAACTTATCATAAAGGCGACTACACCATTACGTACACGTATGCGGTACGTACCACAGTCGTACATCGTATGTCTATTTTAATCCGTCAAAATGTGTGTTAAATTTTTTGTGTACGTGTGTAATGTTCGTTTGCATGATGGGTTCATACGCGTGCCGTTAATATCCGATCACATTTCGTTTCTGTATTTGCACTTTATGACTTTCGTCAAAATGTGCGACGTATTCCACCGGTTTTGTTCGGAAACTACAGTGGTTCGCCATTCTGACATCAGTTCAGAGCACAGTTATTCGTATGTGTGGCAAACGTGTTTTTGTCGCTTTATTGAACTTTCTTGGTCTAAGCTTCACGACCACTTTTGACTTCCTTCGCTTATTGTTTTATTGTGGGGTTCGAGTGCTGTTGCTCGTAGTAGTTGTGTCTTTGTTTTACGATGATTTTATGTCCTGTTGTAGTTTTCTCTTGAATTCCATTATGATTTTTGCATAATCGTAAATGCCACTCTCTCAAGAGCTCGCGAAACTTGTATTTACATATGCGAGTCCCATGAAATACCTCTTCATACGTATCCGGGGTTATTATATAGACTATATTTTTATGGGCTTTCGTATCTCAACATCTCTGTTTGTGGTAATGGGTAGAAAATTTGTTTATTTTGTGGTTTCGTGTGGACAAATGTGCACAATTACTTATGAATGTAAATATGCGTGCTGCTGTACGAACGCAGCAGCCCAACATATAGAAGAAAGTAGGGACACTCAGTAGATTGCTATTAGAGATAAGGTCAACTCATGTTGTCAGAGGTTTTCAGTTGTGAACATGTTCGGTAGCGACTTTAAATTCTTTACAAAACTGATTAAATAATCATACGGAAATACCTTTGTTAATTGAAATATGAAGGATATTCATCCTGTTTCATAAAAATAAATTCAATTTAAAAGGAGGAATGAGGGTGAAAATTATGTTCAACATTTCGCCTTATTATTTGATAACAATTGAATCAAATGATTAGGCGAACTGTCGAACCGACTTTCGTCGGTTTCAGTATTTAACGAATATTACAATATTTAAAGATTTTTTTTAGTATGCTGAATTTAGAACATTTTGTAATTTTTGTATTCGTTTCTTACAATGGGAGCGTAATGCAAAAATAAGCAACGGCAGTTAATACCTCAAGCCTGTGGAAATATTAAGTGAATGTTCTGGAGATTCGAGACCGTTAAATACTTTTTGAAGGGCGACCCCTTGGAAGGCGAAAGAAACCTTCGATTGACAATGTCAGAATGAAATCCAAACTTGTCAAAAATTCGAGAAGATCACTGTATTATGGCTGAACTGGACTTAAATGTCTTATGAGTATCACGAATGTTAAAAATGAATTAGTTGAATTTTCTTACAAGTCATAAAAAGATGACCATAACAATGAAGCATAGTGATACAAGTGCGACCTTGGAACTAGACGACAATAGATGCAAAATTCTGTTTACTTCACTAGAGAGAAAGTTGTAGCCATCAGTCTTTCTTCAACTGATTGGACAGTAACTGCCAAATGGTATAGAGAAATTTGCTTCCCCCAAAGTTTTCAGAACTTTATGCGATGGTTAATACAGGCGGCTATTGTTCGCATGACCGCGGGTTCAATCTCCGATGCAACCGCTTATCGTTGTTTGAGCGGCGGCCACCTTAATGTGCCTGACGAACGCTTAGAGTAATCAATTAGTCGACAAGTTTTGCAAATGCAAAGGTGCAGCATGGGGGTGCGCAGGGTACCCAGTACCATTTTTTTGGCACCCCCGAGTGTTTTACGATTAGGGGCATTGAATAAATTTAATATAGCCAACCCCAGAGAGAACTTATTCCTGAGTTAATGTGTAAATTGATCTTAAAATGCGACGTTCGAAAGCGTCGTTCAACTGCAGGTCCCGTTGCCTGAGTCTATAAACAGAATGCCTATTAGTTCACTCAATGTGAGAAGCTCTCTCATATCCTGCTCACGAAAAAGAGGAACTGTGCCGTTGCTGAAATCACGATATTACGGCAGTCGCACTACTGGAAAAGCGAGGTGCTTTGTCAGCAGACCTTGGAGTAATTCGTCCATCATCTTATAATTCCATAACCAAATTGAAAGAAACTGTAATCAATTGTAGATGGAGGATCAAAGTAGCTGATGGTAAAAATGCAAAACTGTGAAATGACGATTGTGAATACTATTACTATTTTGCAAACCGGCACTGCCAACTTAAAAAATATTTTGAAAGAAATACATTTTTTATCTAGTATTTGTCTGGTGCTTTGTTGGTCTGCTTATACAGTAATTGTCTATTTATTAGTGGTTATTATTGATCGTTTATAAAATAGGGACATTTTAGGGTTGGATATCATTATTTAATTATTCGCATTACGAGCAGATTGATTTATTATTACTCTGATCTATGATCTACGCCAATTTATCACTAGACTATGGGAAATTTTCCAAAAGAGAAAACATCTTCATTAATGACAAGGTAGCAATATGCGTTGATTCTATATAATGATTCCAAATGTAAAGTCTAATGTATTACTGTGTTGTAAATAATAACATTGGGTAAAGTATTATATATTTCTCTCAATTTGATTCAGCACCTTAAATGACACTTTGCAGAAAATTCAGATCCAAAACAAATTTGCAAATATTGATTTGAAGGTAGTGATGTTTCCCTACACTAAAAATTTACACCGGTATTGAAAATGTTCTAATCTCTGTTGAAATAATAGGTCGCACACTTCGCAGTACGACTCTGGAAATTATTTGTTTCCATATTAAAAGCCATCGATGTTCGAGTTAAAAAATATAAAATCAAAGTTATAGATTTATTCCTCCTCATATTTTATATAATCTTTTATTTATTTTAAAATTTCTCCTATATCGACATTAAATCATTTTACACTGGCGTTAGAATTTAATTTTATTTTGTTATCTCTAACCGCAGTTGCCTACAACGGTGTCCTTAGTGCATAGAGAGGTAGAGTCCTTAGAAATGCTATACATTGCTTTGATCAACCTCGTAATCGAAAACTAATAGTTTTCAGCTATTAACATTATTCATAAAAAATTTATTTCACGCAAAGTAACGGAACAAATGTGCACCAAACAAAGTCCCCAAATCGGCGGGGAGAAAAACAAAAAGTAATACAGATGAAACTAAAGCTCATAAACGTTTATTCTCCAAGGAAAAGCAAACTTTTGTGGCCAACAAGAAAAGAAAGTAGACACCCGGTTTTTTTATTTGGTCAGAGTATTTTTCTTTTCAATGACGTTGTCAACTCCCATGTCGTGTTCGAAACGCGAAACAAGTGAAAACAGCAAAATCTCATAAATAATATTTTTTGCAGTAGCCAAGCTGAAAACTCTTTGTGAATCACAACAAGGTGGCTTTGGCTGGGCTGCCTGGGTGAGATGCAAGCCAGCTACACAAGCGAAGCGGCAGCAGCCGAAACACAAAAATCCTATAAAATGCAAAACCAATCTCAGGTGTAAACAGCTTGACACCACCCCGTCGTCTACGGCAACAAACAAACAGAAAACTTTTCCACAACAGCTTCGCGAAAACTGATGGTCAAAAAAATAATGGTATTAAGAAATGTGCCACCCAACTGGCACTGGCCCCATTCAATAAGCTAGTCTCCCACCTGCCGCGCCAAAGCGAAAATTCTCTGGTGCACAGATACAAGGATACGGCTATAGATACGGATGAGTGTGTGTGTGTGTATGCAGGAGTTTATGCGAAAATCAGAATAGAAGGAAACATGTAAACTTTGCTGTGTGGAAAGCAACAAGAAACCGTGGAAGGGGCACATGCAAGTGTGCCGGCAGGAATCTTCACTTTATGTCTTCATGACACCAAGTACTGCTTCTGCTGTCAGCAAAGTTACAGTTACCCTCCTCTCTCTTTCCCTCTCTCCATCTCTCTGTGTTTGTTTGTTGCAGGACATGTGTCCGCTTGGACTTAAACATACACACATACACATACAAAATAAGACAAACCAAAATATGCTCCGGTTAAGGAAAGTGAAGAAATAAAAAACAAGTAAAAGGAAACAACGGAACAGAAATCTGTGATTCTTATGAGATCAACACTGTGGCAGCCAAATCTCAGGAGGCACTTCACCAACTTTGCTCGTGACCTAAGCTGATTAAATTGGAAACAGTGATTCATGAAATCTGGGCGAGAATTTCTCACACACAATCGGCTTAAAGGCGCATGTTTCTGGTCAAGTACTGGCTCCCTGAGCATCATTTCAATTCCGGTTTAAGGTGTGCGATAATTCGTCTTTAATGTCATTAAGTATAACAACAGATTTTATTAATTGCGAGTACAACGGAGAAAAAGTTTGGCTCCCGAAATGTAGCAGCCCATTTTGCTCCGTTCATTCCCTTACATACAAGATTTTCCAATTGGATGTTATCCTTGTGGGGCACTTTTGAAGCTGCATTACGACACGCGGAGGAACAATTCCATGAGGCCACCAGGGACCAGCCAATCATTTTCAACACACGAGGTAGCAGCACTGTATAAGCGTATGTGCTAGTACATGAGTATGTGTATGCAGTGAATTTCCCTCATGTATGTGTGTTTGTGTGACCGCACATGTATTAGCCTGGCAAAAACCACTTTATTTTTTAACTGGCAACACTCAAAGGGAAGCTACATTTATTTAACCAAAACTCTTCCGGTGCATCCATAAAAAGCACATAAAACCAAAGTGCTTGGATGGGGTTAGGCCACCACATAAATCCATGGACTGGCGTTTACCTAATCATACACCCAAATAAATGAAACCCTACAGCTACGATTCCTTCATGCTCTCTTTCTGTGAATTACAGTACTGAGTTTGGAAACAGGAAATGAGTACAGACGACAAACACACTTAAGGTATTTGTATAGCTTAGCTAGAGATCAATCGGCTCAATATTTCCGTTAATTCAAAAATTTCAGAATCTTTAGTTCTTCAACCCAATGTAAATTAATTTCATCACCGTATATAAAATACTTTGACGAGCAAAACGGCCTCATAAAGTATTCCATTACATGCAAACGGAATTTCGCTTGCACATTAAGATTTGCAATAATAACCCAAATACAAAAGTTGGCAACCATAGGCAAAGATCAGTATTATCTGATACGAGAAAAAGTGTAGTGCATTTAAGGTGACGTATTTGACATTAGGAGAAGGAGATGAAATTTATAGGCATTTTATGTCATATTTGCCAAAAGTCACATTCACACGACTAATTTCTTACTGGCATATTAAACATTTGTAAAATTTGGCAAGACCTAATATTTTGCACCAATTAATGTAACTGGTTCTACTGAAGCAATCCTTTTCCAACCACAATATAATCAACCATAGACTCTAAAATTTTGCATTTTTTACACTGCAGGACTGTAACTGGAAGTTCTCACTGGGTGATTTTTACTAGACACGTCGAGATGATCACCGCTAGAAAAAGAATTACCGCATTTACTTATTTCTGATCTTTAAAGCAGAAAAATAACAAACATCTACGAAAATGTATACTAGAAGAAGGCATTTTTCAGCGCAAATGTCATGGAGTTCAGAGACGACATTTGTTTCTTCGATTAAGAACCAGATTGTGAGGTATTGAATACCGAAAATTGAAAGAATCCCATGTGAGAAATTTTCATAATTTTCATTTTCTAAAATCATTCATGGCGCCAAAATCCTCTTATTAATTTTTAAATATAAAACTGCATCCATCTTCCTCAGATCTGCTGTAGATCTTGACAACGAACAAAACGGGGATCAGAAATGTGGCTCGCGTATAAAAAACATAACCAGCGTATCGTATTTTCTTCTTGGTGTCTGATTAATGTGGGCAGACAAAATATGGTGATGCACTAAACAGAACATAGTTTGGAACTTGGAAATAGTTTCGAACCGCATGTTTGTGAGATACGTATGCATATTCCGCTTTTGCTCGCATGTGTCTGAACGAATTTGTTAGGGTTTCGCAATGACATGAGTGAGAGATTTTCCATTTTCTTTCACAAGTTGCAGCAAAATCGCGGAGATTTATAAGTTCGTAACTGAGAAATTAATTTTTTATTTTTACTGATATTTTTATTGTTCACACATTTCAGTACAAGGAAGTTTGTGCTGCATCTTCAAAATTGTTTAGTTAATTTAGAATTTTGAAATAATTTTCAATAACAATTGTTTTCAAATTCAACTAACGGTATTAAATTAGGGAATGAATTGGTGAAATTTGTGGCTGAAGATCATGATACCCAACAAATAGCACAGGTAATCAAAAATGACCGATTGAGCTCCTTATAGAACGGCAGATTACAAAAATCGGCCAAAGTATCCGAATATCAAAAGAAGTTGCTTCTGAATTTTTGGCCCAGTTTCGGAATTTTTCCAGACGGGCTGCCCGGAATTCGTGTCAATTTCCAAATGCAAATTTCGAAACTATGCCGTTCAGAATTCATATCCAAAACGGATATCTCAAACCGAATTGCCACACGTGAATATAAATATATATAATTGTGTAAAATCTCATCCAGGAAGTTCTTCACTCTATCCAAGATGGATTGTGATGCACATAAATAAAGAATGTATCGCACAAATAAAAGGGAATCATAAAGAATCGTTTTATGATATTGATCGTTTTTGATATATTCCGTATATTATTTTGATTTATTAAATATAACGGTACTTTTTTTTAGGAATTTGCGTCTGATAAATATTTAAAACAAACATCCATTTCATACATTAACTTGTTTCCTAACCTTAAATCAATAATAAGAAGTTAATCAAAGCACACTAAACAGATAGTTTGATTCAGGAGCCTGAAACGAAATTATATTTTTATGCCATACCTTTTCTTGGTCTGAATCAAAACTTAAACCTAATATAGTTTTGTTTCTTTTAATCGAAAAATTTTCATTGAAAGACAAACAACACGTTTCAGAAACTGAATCAGAATCAAAATTATTTCGGGCGTATGAATTAAAATCAACATTATTTTTAATTTCGTTTTGGATGTATGAGGCAGAAACAAAATTCAGCAAAAGTTTAACTCAAAATCAAAATTTTGTATATTTATATTTTTATTAAAACTATTTTCGGATTTGAGTCCGTTTCTGTGACGGTCGTTTCGATTTTGCTTCAAGTCTTACACATTCTCCTGGCTCCCAAAATTAATACATAAATCGCTCTCTTCATAAATTGCTCAAAAAATTGTTGGTTTGAAATAAAATTTGTAGGTAGTTCGAGCCTGTCTGCAGTATTATATAAAACTGATTTAGATATATTATTTTATATTTCCGGATTTCATATTTATACGGTCACCCAAAATGCAAAAGAATTAAATCCTCGAAAATGTGCAAAACCAAAATTGTGTCCACACAAAAATTTCAAAAGGACGTAATTACACGAGCATCAAAGTTTGATTAAACACACATCTTTTTGAAAAATGTAAAGTAATTCAAATGAAAATGGGAAAAAATTAAAAATGAAAATTGGATGTGAATTTCTTTTAAGAGTTTCATATATAAAACCAATTCCCTCGCACCTCATGAATGGAATATGGATGGATTTCTCGTATTCAGACTAACTGAAAAGAAACTACAATTTAATGGTATAACGACTTCAAAATGATCGCCGCGCAAAATAGGTGGTTGTATCGGTGCTAGAACTCACGATCATAGGCACGATAGTTGTGTGTGCTAAGAATCACGGTTAGCCACAACTACCACATAATATGCAAAAGTGTAGTTGCGCGTAGTAGTGTAGTTTGAGATGAAGATATGTAAAAATCTAACCGAATCTTGAAGAATATAACTATTCCGTTGTACTACCAGGAATTATTTCGTAAAGAATCGATCACTAATTGACAATTCCATGCACCGTGTATCGTATTATTGATCGCCTCCGCACAAGTGACGATACGAAATATGCATGCGCCTAGATGAATGTGTGATGAACGACATTTATTTTTCAGTTTCAAACATATATTAGAATCACTTATATATTATTTCTAGCTGCTATGTTAAATGTCAAATTTGATCAAGTTTGCGAATCACTTTTTTCATATATAAGAATCAATTGAAGCATCAAATGATGTACATTTCTGGAAAATCGACAAATCAGTTAAACAGAGATATTTTAAGAACATATTGAATGACATGATGATAAAAATAGGTCTCTTCGACCATTGTCAATTTTTTTCAATGTAGATCTATGTTAAAAATGATGCTATGGTAGTTGATTGAGTTGTAATTGTGTATCTGACGTCAATATTTCCTTTTCTGTAGGACAATATAAATTCTGAAATGTTTAACTGTTTATAAATCTACTGTGTATCAATAGAGAAGCAAAGAACGCCACAAACTCTCCACCGTTGACATCACCCAATTTCAATTACTTGGACATAAAAAATGTCTTAAGTTACATTTTAAACAAGAACCGGATACAACTTGGAATCAAACGTATAATTGGTATCAGAAAATTAATCAAAACAAAACTAATATCATTACTGTTCTTAAGAACATTCAAAGTAGTACCCTCCTTAAGAGAGACCAAGTTGTACTAACCAAGATTAGGGTAAGATTAGTTCACACAAAAATTATACATAATCACATCATCTTACAGCGCGTAATATTTATTTCATCTTAAGATATCTAAAATCATGTAACTTATACGAGTATAACCCATTTTAAACCAAATATTTTTATATCTTCTTTGGTATAAATTTAGCGAGCCTAAGACCCGAGTTGTCATAGCTCTCCCCTAAATATCATTTTGTAATTTAGTTATAAGATGATACAAAAAAAAAAAAAAGAAGTAAGTAAATATTGTTTAGTATCTTTAAGACACCGTCATAAAAAACACATTTTTAATAAAAACAAATTGAAAGAATTGAAAGAAATGCATATACCTATGTATATTGCTTTCCATTCATTCTTGCAGCTGATTATTTTAAAAGTTTAGATATTTTTGTGGAAAAAATATTCAAACTGCTATTCCAGCGACAGTAATAAATGAATATCAATTAGAATAAACTCGTTGAGAAATTTTAAATATGAAATCGGTCACGACAGTATGACAACTGAGTCAGAGATTATTTATTATCTGATCAGATTTTGATGAAATTACGTAGCCGTTTTCAAAGTGTTGGGAAGCGTATGGTCGGAGACTCAACACTAAAGGCGTAACCAGAGCTACGCAGTTGAGCTTCAGAATGCGTTGCCTCGGGTTTGATTTCTATTGTGATACAAATGATTATTTTTCAAATAATTGATTTACTTTATGCATACATAGAAATGTCTTTAAGAATACATCTTCAATAATAAACAGAGTACAAAATAATATTTGAATCTGATTGAAAATCGTATATCCAGTGCTTTTGATTTGATTATCTTTCTCATGTATATTTAGTCATATGTATGTAGCCTATTTCCGTTGCAGTAAGGTCCTGAACCTACTCCTTTACACTTTGACCTATAAGGTCAAGGCAATATATTTGGAACGTAAGGTTGAACCAAAAGTTTGAATCATTGGTGATTATGCTTGTCCATGTGAATAATTGAAGAGCTGAAGTATATCAATTCGATTAGACGCTTGAAATTCTGCATTACGAGTTGCTCTACTTGTAGGTAAAGACTTATCTCAACATTAACTGCCATCAACTCACATTCTGTTGAAGTTATTTTGCAATTAACTTTAACTTTATTGCTTTCAAGTTTTGAGAACAGAGTGTGCGTAGACATTGATTCTGAGTTTGTTTAAGACTTTATTAAGATTGTTTCCCAGTACTACGGCCGCACGACTGGAGGATGACAATTCAAATTAATCTGTAGCGATTCTCATTGATATTTCATGAGTTTATATTTAAGCAAATCTTTTAAATTTATTTCAAAATATTCCGAAAAAATAAAATATTTTTGTGTCTCTCGACGGTACTGTCGTGCAGATCCCCTAGAAGCGGATTTAAATTATAACATATATCTCAATATAAGGTAAATGATTGTTCCAGATACCATAACAAACCCCAATTTCCGACCTAATAGAAGCAATCAGGTGTGTGAGTTAAACTAAATACTATATTCTTTTCATAATATGTCCGATATTAAATAAGGACACAATATTAAATAAGGAAACATATTATGACGTGACGTGTAAGTTATTTCGATTTCAGTATTGAAAACCAACATAAAAAGGTTGGCGTTGTCACTTAAAAACATTTTCCTCTGCGAAAAAAACGTAGTACCGTCTGATGGAAACATTTAGCTTCAAATTTCATGACTGTTTTTTTAATGGAGTTTCAGCGTGAAAAGTCACCATAATACCAGACTTAAGACATAAAACCAAACCCTTTGCATCCCCTTAATAATATATGGAAAAACTGCCTGCAATCAGTGAGCTTACACACATTCTATTCTTAGACACAATGAGATCTGCCGCTTATCGTTTACACGACCACTTGAAATGTTCGCCAGGCACGTCTTTGGTGGTGTATCGGGGTTCGAACCCACGATTATATGTACGGTAGTCACATGCGCCAACCTTCCTGTCACTTCCAGTCACCATATATATCCATATGCACATATCCGTAATGTTAATCAGCACAATAAATAACATATGTATTATGTTTATTATATGTAAATAACATATATGTATTTATTTTATGCATTATTTTATATTATTCTTAACATTTGTTCTGAAATGCAAACTATAACACAAAATATCTTACGTATTATTTATGGAATAGCTTACACGCGTTCTGCTTTCAGACTCACTCAGTTTGAGAAGTGTTTCTCAGTAGCGTCAAGGATCCAGATCCATGCAATAATTATAAATAAATTAACAATGTTCGGCTTGGGTATGTAAATACTCTTCGTCGAGAAAGTTTTCGAATTTCATATTAAGTTCATTGTTAGCTAAATCATCAATCTCACGTGAAAATTGGCCGAAGGAAAACTAAAAGAACATCGCAGAATGGAAGATAACGGATTTGGGTCAACAGTAGTCGACGATTAAAAAGAAAGTTTGGAATTGCTTCGCACACCATTCCCAGGCTTCTTGCAACTCACTCACATCGCAACCTTTTACTGCCGTAATCATTAGACAAAGTCATTTAATGTATAACATCCGAGAGATCATTTAAGATAAATTCTATAAAACCTCCATATGTACACACACTCACACGCAATGTCACGAAAAAAATCGGTACTTTAATTGCCATTTTATTAAGAGCCACAAACAGGTTAAATGGCCACAAAGCCACAGTGCCAACGTTGCCTCGTTTCGGTTTTGTTTTTGGAACACATTTGGGTACAAGAAATGTCTCGACCCGTATAATTACATTACAACTTCAGCTCGTATGTCTCGAAATTACTGATTATGATTTACAATAAAGCAACTGTTTAATTCGGATCATAACAAATGATGTACAATGGAACGGCCACAAGAAGTTCTCGAGTGTGACTGAGATATGGATCTCGTTAATTTTCTTATGAATGGCGGCACAAGAGTTTCACAAGCTGAATCTCAACAGAAAATAAGTCATTGCACGTTAAAAATGTCACATGCTCGACAAACTACCCTGGCGTGCTTTTCTATCAAGTAACCGGTTCTCATAAGATCATTATTCACGCACACATTTGTATGAATTTATACAAGCGGAGGAGGGGGTTGCTTCGGAGTGACATGGCCACACACAAACAACGCTCGACGACGTCCGAAGAAACCCCCATCGCTGAAAAGCCAAAAGATGCAAATTTCTCAAAACTATTGCGGACGTGTACAAGTGTGTGTATGTGTGTGTGCGCTCGTGTGTGCGTTATAGGTTAAAACAATTATTTATTACAGATCCCATCCGGTGAAATGTGAAAATAACAAATTTACATGTCATGTATGAACTCAAGTAACAACCATGTCCAATCCAAAACAACACTAAAAGACATTTTACTTTGTACTAAGACATTTGTATCTCCATGCCAAGGAGGAATGTTGAATGGTGCACACATGACAAGACAGAATGTACAAGAATTTATGCAATTCTTTTGCGAAAACTGCCAAGAATAATTTGGACTTAACTGTTTGTCTTGTAAGACAAATGCGCAATTAATTGCCAACATCAAAAGGAAGCGTGTTCTACATGGACGATAACATAACCGGAAAGCGTCTTCCCCACTACCACAGCTCGTGCAGTGGTGTTTCTCGAAAGATTCCTGAGAAATTTTCACGTTACACCTTGCAAAGGGATAGTTTCTGAAGCCAAAATAAACAGGGAATTCGTTAATAAATCATTGCTCTGTAGTTGTTTCTAAGTAACAAAAAAACTCCAATAAAATTTGTCAATTCAAATAAGGAATTTAAAAACTTACAACATACAAGTTTAACTGCCTCCATTATTCAAATATTACACAGTATAAAACTTTTGTGTGCCGTTCCGGAGCATCCCCACAGCGCTACGAATATATGATATGTGCAATGAAGTGATGGAATAAGAATAAATAGCGTTACAATAATCGTTTTTAACTTAATCTATAGTATACTTTAAGGCAGTGCCGATGGAGGTGGCATGTTTGGTATAACTTGACAAATGTGTGCTGCGCTGTAAAATTGCAACATTTCCTGGATCCGAGAAGGCGTGTTTACGCTGCATTTTTACCACTTACATTTAAAGAGAAGGAATGAAGGTCACATTTTTGCTATTTAAGTGTAAAACAAAAAATATTGAGAAAACGCCTTTATGTTATACAATGATGCAGGATGCTTTTACTTTCATTTCTCCTAAAGGGCACATTTTGTCAGATACACTAATATAAATCTGAAATTATTAATGATTATTTTGTGACATATAAAGTTAAGTTCCATCTACAATTTATTAAAGCGCTAAAGACAATTTAATGAACAATGTTTAATATTCTATAACACTAAATTAGCATACTTTACAATTCAATTTCTTTGAACGATAATTTAGATCGAAATACATAATATCAACATAATAAACAACAAGTATAGTGAATACGTGCAAGCTCACCTTTCCCAGTATCCATTATTGAAACACAAGAGAATTATGAGATGTAACGAAAAGGAATTTAGCATATATTCTTATCAAAACTGGATGGAATTTAAAATATTAAATGTGTCTAAAATGGAAACGATCATAAAGATGCGCTATTGAATTTTTATGAAACCAGGTCTTCTTTAATATTATAAAATGACAAATACTGATTATGTTTAAATTTTGTAGCCACTATTCGTGACATAAAATCTAGTGCTAGATTTTCGCAACAACATACGTTTCGATTTGAATGTTCCATAATGTACATTGTACTAAAATAGGTCGTTAGTGTGTGTTTTTCATGATATATCATTTTCAGTTTCTGTGATAGAGATATACGAGTATTTCTTGATTTTATCACCGATCAAATAAATACTGATACATTTCAGAAAAATGTCCAGTCCATTCTTTTCTGTGAACTGGAGAAATATGTTATTCTTATGTTAATTTGTCCGTCAGAAATTCCTCAATTTGGTAAATTAAAAAAAAAACGATAAATACCCTTTCATCCCATGAATGAAATATGGGAGAGCTTTTCCATTTAGTGAGCTTACACGCATTCCAATTTTAAACTCACTAAGCGAGATCTACAGTTTAACGCCAGTTCTGAAAATCAGTTTAAGGTAAAAAAATATTTACAAAATTTTTCGATCAGCAGACTGCTCGAAATGTTCGCCAAAGATGCCGAGGTAACCGCCACTCAAATAACGATCGGTGGTTGTATCGAGATTCGAATCCATGATCATATTCATCATGCTCGCGTAATCCAACTATCACTCTACGCAGAGCAATGTTTCAAGTTAAGTAATGCAAAATAATAACGATAAATAATAATAAATACTGTTAGTTGACAGTCGGCAACAAAATTCTTTTAGTGTTAGGTACACTCCGTCATTCTAAACAGTAAACAATTACAGGGGATTTAATGCGATTTGTAAACGGATAGTAACGGTATATTAATATTACTCCGTACGCTTAAATTTGTCCAGCCTTTAGGAATTAAAACAATGAACGAGATATTAAGTTATTGCACTTTACCAGTAACCTATTATTCAGATAATATTGGTCTCCTTCTAAATGATCAATTTTTCTGGTCTTTACTATCCAACGTAAATATTGTAAATGTTTGCTCGTATATATATAATGTTTTACTTTACTGAATTTAATGTGGTTTGGAAAAAGTTGGGAAAATGAGAACATATGAGACAATGTGGTCATTTGAATGGGGTATCAACGAAAGAAAATGTAAGATAGCTACAATGATAAACTTGCACCACAGAGGACACAACCTTTTCGAGGTGTTTTATTTCTATACTCATATTTGATAAATATTTCAAGCATACAAAATGTGAATTAATATAACGTTTTTTGCTAACTCAACAGTCATTTGTTCGAGGCTACCATTTTTATTGGCTTTTGAGGAAAAGAAGTTCTTCAAAATGGCAGATTAAGCAATCTTGCAGCTTTGGTTACTTCATAATACATTTTCAGCAGGATTGCTAGTGTAGTGGCAAGAATTTATAAAGGTAACACTTAAATATGCGGTCGCTTTTTATATACTTCTTTATTTCTCATGTAATATAAATTTCTCAGGTGTAACTACAGACAACGCAATAACATATATTTCAAAAGCATAGGGAAAACCTTTATCAAATATTACAAAAATAAAGTATAACTACTGGACATGACGTCACTACACCGGGCTAAAATTATATTTGTGCCCATCCAGCCCCTTTGGTGTATCTTAATGTTGATGGTATCATGCAGTCAGGATGCCTGGATATAATAAATTGGAAACAATTTTTGTGGGACCAACAATTACTTACAGTGATAAAAATTTATATTTCAAACAAACAAAAAATGTCGCACATATAGACGTATAAGCTTATTTTTCTGTTGGTGGAAAATGTCTATTTAGGCAGCGTGAGGCACGAATTGTGCTACTGTCAACTGTAAATGGGGACCGTTATTTAAAGATGTCGAAGGAGTTTTTTTTTTACCCAGAATCGCACCGAAGACGTATCTGTTTCAACAGCACTTGATTCCAGCAAGACGAAGCGAGGTCACCTGACCCAACTGCACCAGCCTTTTTTTATGGAATTATGTCAAGCGAGAGGTGTACAAAATGAAACCAAGGAATTTGACTGAACTGGAGCAGTCCATTTAAACATTAATTAAGGCGATCCCGCAGTGAATAATTTTCTGATCAGGCGTCGCATACGCGTGAATGGGCTCATTCACGGTGTATCATTTGCAAAGCGAATTGGTTATATGAGGCAACATTGAAGTTTCTATACAATAAAAAAAAAATAAATAAAATACATTGATTAAAACCATTATTTAAATTTTTTATTGTGGTGCAATTGGAATTTCTAAATAATACTTTCTCTTTCATATAAAGTTAACATGATTGAATTGGAAACAATAAAACAAAGCCGACATTGCAGCAAATATAAATGGCTTGGACGACCGATGAGCCCTGTCCCACAATAGCGGCTCACGCCATGTCTGAAGGAAATATATGAATATGTCTTGGAAGCTGGGTATGAAACCTTGCACGAGTACTACAATATCTTAATTCGCTGTTTTCACTTTTAAAACGATGTATGAATTTCATAGAACGTTGTCTAAACGGCGCGCAGCAAAAAAGGGGAAAAATTAAAATTTTTAAAATTAACAGTGTTAAAGGTTTGGTGTTGAAGATAATTTTGTAACATGATTATCTGATCTTTGTTCAAACTTGTGAGATGGCAGGCATAAAGTACAAAAATCACATTTTGCGTTGAAAAAAAAAAATATTTTATTAAAACTTCTACTCAATGAACAACGCTTCGAGAATAAATCATCCACGCACATCCATTTGACTGAAACATTTTACATTGAGTTATCATTGGAGGTAAGTACTTACAATTTGGCAACCATTCAGCACTACTTATGTAATCACAACTTATGTAGTACTAATGATGTCATCTAGTTCAGGCATTGCTTCTTCGGATATATTTCTCAAAAAGTATTTGTTTTTGAAATTTATCAAATTGTGTGGTGCAAATTAAAGTTTTAAAAGTATTTTAAATGTAATAGTTTACACCCATATCTAGCTGTTCAATGTAATACATTAAATTACATTAAATCCAGAGACACTGCATAACTACATGTTAAATATCAATATTTCGTTTTTTTTTTTTTATTTAGTGCTGTTTTTCTATTTCAAACCAACATTTTTCCAAAATAACGCTAATAACGCTTTATTACTACTTCTTTGAAGTATCATATATATTTAGATTATTGGAAGCAACCTGAAAGCATTTCTACATTAAATAAAGAATTGGCACATGTTGCTATCTCATCACTAATGAAAATGTACTTCCAATTTTGTTTTGCTGGCTGTTTCTTATTATTTCCTCCCCACTTAAAATATCGATCTGGTAAAATTCGTTATCGAAGTACAAGTATTAACTAGATTTTTATATTGCATACTTTAAGGCTTTAACACGCGATATCGTATATATATGTACATGTAGTATGTAAAAGTCAAACAGCAATGCGACGTCATATGCATAGTATGCATTTACGAGAGCAGTGTCCAGTTGCAACATGTCATGATCCAATTCAGTTTACATGGGAAATCCATCAGGAACAAAATTGTTTCAACCTTTTTTTGCGTTTGTACAATCGTAAAATGTAGATGGGAAAAGAGTGAATATATGGTCAATGGTACTCTACTGTCGGTATTGTCCAGATTGTATATTGCTGGCATTAAAGGGGTTGGACCCTCTTTCTTTCGTTGTGGCAGTAAAGTGTTTTCAAATGGCCTTCATCACAGTGATAATGATAATTGTAGCAGAGTAACACACACACACAGGCAATTACATACATAATCGGTCATTCCAGCATGCTCCTGAAGATATGGAGACAAAAACACACATGAATAAGCACAAGTAAAGTTTATGTGAAGATGTTGCATAAAGAAGTGAAGAAAATGACAATAATAAAGCGATAGACAAAGTGAAAGTGCCAACTTGTGAGCAGGAGAGCCAACGAGTTGAACAATAATCCACATGAACAGTTACACACACAAATACACGTGATTGGCTATGTTCGACATGTCTTTTCCATTCATCGCCAAGAAAATTCCCTTTATTCTTTTCATTTTGTTTTGCTCTCTGCATTCTTAGTGCTCTCCTCCCGCACGAGTGTATGTGT
>JAHXMU010000600.1:1446954-1460118 GCA_019455685.1 Philornis downsi | reverse complement strand
TCACTCACACCCACCCTTACCCGAGTTCATGCAAGTACTTAGCAGCATACACTCAAATGCACATATGTCCTTTTCGGCAATTTTGTTTTAAAGTCAAGCCAACGACTCGCTCAGCTTCGCATGAACAGCAGTTTACACGTGTGTCTGCTTGCTCCACTGGCACTTTATTATCGTCGAACTGGAGAAGGTGCAAATGTCAAGTGATAGAATAATTTATTTCAATTGATATTTTAATGCAGAAAGAAGTTGTCAGCCGATAATTGATTTTTAATTTGTACTCAATCCAAAGAGAACTGCTTATTTACACTTGTGATCATAACGCTATTTATTGACATGGACAATTAATAATTATTCGATTCCACACAATCAGATTTTATATGCAAAACAATCGTAAATCGACGTGGGTTTGAACACATCCAGTTGGATCGTACACCATCCGTAACATCTCTTCCTTTCAATCCTTTAATTATGAACAAATTGAAAACAACTTGCAATAAATCGATTATTGTCTAGCATATGAAATATTTTAGTCGAAAGAGAACTTTGTCCGCAATGATATTGTCGCTTTCATACATGTTGACAAAAATGTTGAAATCGAAAAATTAAATGCGGGTAAGTAAGAGTCAGTTATCGCTTTATTGTATAGCACTATAATGCATGATGTTCTTAAAATGCACATAAATAAAAAATGTTCTTTCAATACGTTTCAAATTTTCAAATTTACATTTCTGTAAGGGTAATATATTTTAGCACTTAAAGACTAAAGCCATATCAACTTTTTCAAAAACAAAAAAAAATAAATATATATATTAGTATACATTGGCGATAGAAAATAATTCGAATAGTTCAGTTTGACCCAAATTTTACGCATACTTTTCTTGAATCTTAAGACGACTATAGCAAACCAAACCAGCAATATCTTCTTCGTCTGAGGTGAGAAAGGTGTCCTAGTAATACATTTTATTAACCAATTTTAGATTTGCCTAAATAGCAATCCGAATGTCAAGTTCGATCGTCACTAAAAATAAAACTTTAAAAATACTTAAAGCTCGTTAACTCATTCCACCTGCTTTCGCAAAAATGAAAAATTGTCAGATTTTGTCAAGATTAAGAAAACTGAAAAAAGTCCGCACACTTTAGTTTACATTACGATTTATTCAAATAATTTGAATTTAATTGAAAGTATTAAAATTGATTCACGAGAAGTTTAACATTAAAACCTGCGTGAATAATTTTAAAAGACATATTTGGCCTTGATCTATATTTGTGCAATCGCCCGATGGATTTTGTGTATATTCCGTCACTCATAGGGATAAACCCGGTCAAATATGTAATTAATACGCATGCATACCCTTACAATAGAATCATGGCTTGTCCATGGATTCGATTATTTTCTATAATACATTCCTATTTTATTGGCTACCTTTTCGTGAGGATTGCAAATGCTACCAACATGTAATATAATAATATTATTTTATTGGAACTATTGATAAAATGCTATTACAGTTTTCAATCTGACTTGTAATGCGTAACATATATTTGTTTCATTAGAAATAACACATCCAATTTAGATTTTTAGAAGTAGTGTAGAATCAATCTGGCCGAGGATTACCAATTGATGGAGCCGAAAAGGCTTAACAAAATATAACGCTAAAAACATCAATTTAGTAACTCGTCGCCTTATTATTGGTTCGTTGCTCATAAGAAAACACCTATTTCGAGAAAAACTATAATGAAGATTTACCTTCTGCGAATGTTTTACGTAAAAATTCAAATATTTATACTTTTTCATAGATATTTATAATTTCTTGAAGAATTAGTGAAATAAAATCTTCATTTTCAGAACCTGTCCCTTTTGTTTGACGTGGAAAGAAACAGAGCTGAAATTGTATTGCTCCGATTTGATTCATATGTTTTTTTGGGGTTTGGCTCCAAAACTCCAGAGTTCGACTCTATGAATTCCGGTATATTAATTGTGAATATCTCAGTTTTGCAATAGAAAGCACATACCTGAATCACATGTAAATGTGAATGTGTGAAATGTTATGTGAATGTTACATATAGGTATTACTAGGAAATATAATACTTAGTTGTGTAAACCAAAATAGAGTTAAATTAAATTGTAAGGGTTTTTACTTTCGCAATTTCCTTTCACTTTTCACCTCTTATTCGGTCGATAATGACAAACACGCGAAAGCTTATTATGAGTTTATAGATAATTTTTCTCAAAAACTTTTCTTATGCGTATAACAAAGTTGTGGTTAGTTTCTGAAATGGTCTGAATTTTTTTGCAGAAATAAATTTACCTGAATAGTAACTGTCCAAACTTAAAAGATCCTCATCCATGTAATCATCTTCCAGGTCATCCAATTCATTGAAATCGCCTTCGTCCACATCCTCTTCGATAGCATCTTGATTTCCGTTGCCTGTCGGTTTTATTTCTCTGGCAAACGCATCCTTATCTGAATTTGAATGTTCTTCTCGTTGTCTGCTTTTTCCTTTCTCCCCGTCATCCGCTTTCGTTATATTACCTGAAGAATCGTTTTCCTTTATGTGACCTACACAATAAAGGAAAATAAACCAGTGTATCATATGAGAACGTAAAGACAATGAACAGGTTAGGTTTGCCACAATTGTTCTCGTACGAGGACATGCAACTATGAAAATAATCAAATAATTACGTTCTAACTAAAAATGCATTAACGTGCAAAATTCCCTAAAGCAAATTGTTTTATGGAAAACATTTCGCCAACACACATTCTTCTCACACACGTAGATAATTTCAAGAAACCCAAACATGGCCAAAAAGGACACAGCACCACAACAGCATAACAGCATACAAAAGTCGACGAAACACATTCTCCTTCTGCACAATCTACGTAACAACAACTTGAGGCACCGAGCAATGCCACAACAAAGTTTAAAAACGCTGCTAAAGATGTAGATGGTGTTGCGGGACGAAGGCCAAAGGGACAAGACGAAAAGAAGGCCATCGCAAGAAAATCAATATGTTGTGCTGGGCTACCCAAAGTTTTCTACGCTTCAAGCATAATGGAATGTGTGGAGGACCACCATCCCCAGCTACACTGGCACATGCAATACTTTATGTACAGTAAGTTGAGTGTACCATAATGTTCGACATAGCTGCGGCTTGTCCCAGGTGTAAGGAATTTTGATTAGTCAAATCCCTGGGGTACCATAATTCCCCCACAGTAGTGCCAGAGCCAGCCAGTGCTACTGCCAGCCATAACTGAACGGCAGCAGCAATGTTTTCTTGTTACAGAAAACAAACCCGATTGCTGGAGTCAGAGAGAGACAGGGTGGCAGCGAGGGCTGCCCATAAGGCGAACTTTGGCCATAGTAGTGTGAGTTATTTCGAAAAGAGATTGCAACAGAGAGTTTCATTGCGGGTAAGAGAATTAACTTAAGTGAATACGCAAGTCAAAGAGCGACTTTTCTGTTGCCATTAAAGAGTATGATTAAAGTCTCTTTAGTATGAAATATCAGCTGTTTTCTGGCGGATTTTTCAAACCGTAAGCAGCAATGTGATTGATTAATTAACATGTTAATCCGTAGCATATTCCAAAGGGAGGGAGTAGGAAGGATACGATTGTGCAGTTAAAAGGATAGGATTTTGGAGTGAAGTAGCAATAAAAAAGGTATATTCCTTTAGACATATGTCAACATCACTTATTAAATAAATTCTCTTATTTTAGCTTAAATTTAATAAGAAGTAATCATTGCCATTGTTTACTCCGAATATCAAAAATAAATATGTGAATTTCCATCAGGTTGGGATGTCGAACCTTAGGCACATGTAACTTTGTGCACGTGACAAACAACACAGTACTAAACTATGGCACGTGGCGGTTTTTAACGTTGTTGACATTTATGAGTGTTTGTTTTTTCCATTTAGATCTCACAGATGCTCATTTTAACTGAATTATCTGTTTGTTCATGTGTGCTTAGGCGCCAAAAAAGAGAACAACGAGAGGAACAAATGTGCTCTTTTGACAATGGAGAAGAAACAAAAGAGCCTGTTCCTGGTCCACTTGGCAAACAGCAAAAGCCAAAATGAATGGAATTACGACGACGACTACACCAACAACAACACGAGCAAACTTAAGCACTTAACGAGTTGTATATGTGAGTAAGTGGCATGCCACAATGCAATGCCACCTCAGAGATTTGCAAAAGTTTTTATGACACATGAAACGTAACATAACAACACACCATTGAGCATACGCATATATGTGTTTCTGTGTGTGTATTAACTATATTTAGGACCAGTTCCCGAGTGTCAAATCATTGGCAATTCAATGTCGAAATACTTTAAATCCATTGCAGCGGGTATGATAGAGGCCATACTCACTTATGAGAGCTATGAACGCAAGAAAATGCGTGAAAGGCTTTCTGAAAAATGTTTTTCATAGGAAATTGGCAAATTGTTCTTAAAACCCGCTGATCGATTTACATTTTATATTGGTATGAACTTGTAATTGTAATAAAGTGGCACAAGGATGCAGTTACAGAACTTTACCGGTTACGTTTGAAATGTTTGTGTTTAGTAAGTTAAATTTGATATTTTTTTTATTATTTGTGGCTGCCAAGAAGTAATCAGTAGTAGAAGAAGAATTCAGATATGTTAAATATTTTATGTATCTGATATGATTTTATTCGTAAATACATAAAAGTAACACTTTCATATATTCCAAATGGTCAAACTATTTCTTTTAGCTTTCTAGCTTTCCAGATGACAGAATGCAATAAGTTAATCAATTTATAAGTGCCAATGGTAATAAGGATAAACGGCCTGAGTGGAATTAGTCTATTCCTCTTAGTTTCTTCCTATTATTCTTATCCTAGTTTAGAAGCAAATTTACGTCTAATTCCCATTTCCAAAATTTGGTATAGATTACAAGTTGTAGTATTTCAAAACTGTGGTGTTCGCAAAAATATATATCCTCCTTATATATTGATATAAGCGAGAGCATGATTTGCCATTATTATTTATGTCCTTAAGATGTCTAATAATTCGCATAATTCGAAAGACATAACAAACTTCTATAATGACATGTTCCATGTTTTTTACGGAGTAATTTTCCCTCCAAGGCTGCCAAAATAAAAATCAATTTGTGTCATACGAAGACAGTCCCAAAACTAGCCAACCTAACAAAGAAGACACAACACAGTTGGGGAACATTTTCTTTATTTTTCAACACAATCTCCTTTTAGCTCCACACACTTTTCTCGGCGATATTCAATAGCTTCTATACCCTGTTTTTAGTAAGAACTGTCAAACTCCTTAAAATAGCCATCAACCGCAGACTCCACAGCTTTAATGTTGGCAAATATTTTACCACCGAGCCATTTTTGCAAGTTTGAAAATAGAAAAGGAGCTAAATATGGCGAATGAGGAGCGTGCTGGAGCATTTCGAACTTTAATTCATTAATTTTGGCCATCGCAATAGTGGATGTGTGAACCTGGAGCATTGCTTTGATGAAACAACACTTTCATTTTTGCCAAATGTAGCATTTTTCCATAATTTCATCACCTAAACGCTACAATAAGTTAACATAATATTCGCCGTTGATGGTCTTTCCTCTCTAAAAATAATCAATAAAAATAATCTCATGCGCATCCCAAAACACAGACGCCATTCCAGCCCACTGGACTGTTTGATTGTTCCTTTGTCTCAGATCTCATCCTTGGTTATAAATCAACTCAAAACTTCGGCTTTATTGCGGTGAAACATCGCCAAACACTCTACTGAAACATCTTCACGACGAAGTTTTTCTTCCATTGAAAGCAAACGCGGCAACCATCTTGCGCACAGCTTTCTCATCTTCAAATCTTCGGCCAATATGAATATGATGTATGGCACTTTTAGAAATGCCTATAATTTCATCACCATTTTGTTGATTTTCTTAGCTGTGTTTGACGTGGACACCTCAATTGGTCGACCACTACAGTATTCGTCTTGGAAGCTTGTACAGGCTCGTTTACACTCCGCTATCCAAAACAAATACAACTGTAGTTGTAAACGAAGGAGCAAACTTCCCCATAGTAGAATATAGCTCGGCTTTCATATTGGTTGAACTGAGACCTTTCAGAAATATTGCGTTCCAGCAGCGTGCGCTGTTGGTGCTTCATTTCGACCAAAATTTCTTTTCACTCGCTCACTTTGGAAATAAGTTTGGAATGTTTTTCAACGACGTTCATTTTAATAGTCAAGATTTTGGTCAGCGAAAAGGTATCGGTATCAAAATATGGTTCAAAAAGATATCTGCATTTGACGTAAAATCTTCTGCCTCTAGTTTTTCCTACTTGTAGAGAGGACAAAATATTGGCTATGTGGAAAAGTGCGATTGAAATAATGATAAGTGAATTTGCAGGACATAACAGGGAAAGTCTTAATCCAATAAACCCTTCCGAAAATTGCACAAAAGGTAAAAAGGAATTGCAAATGAGCGAGGTACCCTCCTGGTAGGAATATAATGGGAGTCTGCCCACAACATGCTGAAAACCTGGAGCGATATCGAACTGCTCACTACATAATATGCACTTTAAAATACTTTTAATGATAATGAAGGAAGCAATAGTATACACATATGTCACCATTTTCCACAAAAACAAAAAAAAACATGTTAAATGCGTACTCTAACGATATGACGTTAGTAGTAGAAACCTGTTAGATTTTACTGTAGCTGTCTCAAGAATAACAATCCTTATGTTTGCCCAAATCATGGATGGGAACGGGTGCAAAGCAATTGTTACTTCATCAAGCAAACGACGTTTTTGTAGAAATAAGCACGAATTCTTCAAATAAAGTGTTCCTGTAGTTGCAGATCTATCTGAGAAACACAAATCTAAATAAATGCAAGGATAATCAGCGCACTTTTGACTTCCCAGTTTATGCCAAATTTAATGAGTCTGACCAGTATTTTTCGAAATATTAAAAGTAAGACAAGTTTCAATGCTATAGAAATGAAAAAACTGCGAAAATTCTACAAAAAAAAGCATATTTAATATGATGCGGACGAAGAATTTGCGAAACGAAATGTGTCTACATAGTAAACCAAGCCAAAACCACATCCTTTCTTTAATCTAAATTGTACTACGTTTCGCATCATGCGGCAGCAACCTGGATAGCTGCTGACATCGCTTTTAAGTACTAAAATGCTTATTGAATAAGTAAAACAATGATTCGTTTTATCCGTAAGTAAATAAATCTTAAAAGTCATGTAAAAGTTGTTTGTACGGCTACTTTCAGAATCGCTGTTGGTTAGTCAACTTTCAAACAAATATTCAAATAAGTTCATCTGCGAGAAAAATTCATGAAGGCAAGACTGCATTATTTTATAACATTTTTTAGAAGTACACCGTCTAGTACTCCATCCCAAAAGGAAAAAAGAATCGTTGGACGGACACAAACCTACACTGTTATAAAAGAAAAAGAAAGACACAGATTCTTGTAAAACTAATTTCTACCCAAATACGTAGTTAGCAAGATATAAAAGACAGACTTGTGCTCATTTTTGCGAATCAAATTACTATACTGACTTTTACTTAAAGCAAAATACTGCATTCTTTTAGGAATTTTAAATTTTAAATCCCCACGAAAACTAAAAATTAATTCTGTAAAAATCACTTTAATGGTTTATTTCATGTATTCGATACTACCAGCCAGAAAAGTGAAAGAAGGTATTGACTATGAAAATTCGTTGATAAATATCCAAGTTATAGTCATTTTACTAAATTTTCAATAAATTAATTCTTGGATAACTTTTCTTTGTTTTATTTTTTGCCGTTTTTCATATAAATTTCAAACTTTGCTCGAGCGAGTTGTTAAGATATATTCACGACATACATACATACATACATGAGCATTAGTGTACAATTTCTGTTTGTTTTAAGATAAGATAACGTTGAGTTAAAAAAAACTTCGTATTCATTAATGTTGAACAAAAATGTGGTCTTTAACGGTTTTATGATCCAGTACTGTTATTAACAAACTAGTTAACAGAAGCAGACTAGTTTGTTGTTAAACTTGCAGGTTTAAAAACTAATTCTGAATAAATAAAAAAGTTTAAAAAATAATCTGCATCCTACTTCGAAAACTAGCTTAATAATTTTTTGGTTTCTGTTTTGAATAGTCATCCAGCAACAAAAAAAAAAATGGAGGTAATTCAAAAAGAATTACGTTTTTACCATTTCTTAGGATCAAATCCGCGTATATTTACCACTTCCAACGAAGCACTTTTAAACCACTTCCAAAACAACGGTGATAAAATACATTGGTTCGATTCCCATTTATAATTCTTAACAGTTAAAGCAAACTACATGTTAGTATGAAATACTCCAAAATCTATTCCTTAGGGTACATAATATGCTCCAAATACATAGTTTTTGTGAAAAACATTGGTTTACCTTCTTTTATATGACGGGTATACTAAGATTATTATTTCATTTGTAAAAATTACAAATACTCAATACTCGCCATAAGAATCTATGTCACTAATGTTCGTCCCCAATCAATAACGGAATGTCTTTCTAGTTCAGTGTCTGCCTACTGATTTCTTATGGAAAGTATTGAATCCATCGGAATCTGCGGACAGATTTTGCGTTAAGAGCAATACTTAAGGACGCTTTCTCATAAGCAATTTTAGTGAAATTATTTATACTGCGGAAATACTTTTCAATGGAACTTTTTTTCTGGCGACATATTCCGGAGAAACATTTTCTGGAACAAAATGCAACTCTTTTGAATAATAAAAAATTTTCGTTACGTCTAGATCACTCGTGAACATACGGAGAAGATAGATCATAAAATAGTGCTTCCCTCCTATGATAACCTTATGTTAATTTCATTAATTATTTCGCTATTTTTCAGTATTTTGCCATCACAAAATTTGATTAATATTTGCTTCCTTGAATGCATTTTTTTGCTGGGTACAACTATAACTTTACATATTCCGCAATAAACTTGCTTCAATATATCGGGTAGCCAGTACAAATTTCAATTGGTCTAAATTGGTTAGCAACAATCCTGGACCGTTTCATACTATTTTTTAATTCTTACTTATCCAGTTTTATGGTTTTTGTTTCCATATTATAAATGCACGTAAATAAAACAATATGACATTCTCCATTACTCTGGAGTACTTAAACCGCAGCCAACAGTTGGAAACCGGGCCTAATGCTAGTTCAAACGCACATAAGCAGACGACAGCAAACAAATTTGCCTTGTATAACGAAACTTAACTATCACCCAGCAATAACAACCCCTCCTCACATACGCCCGTACACACAAACACACTCACCTCTGTCGTACCAAGGCGACTCATCAAACGCACGTAGTTTTTACTAATACCCACGGGAATCTAAAGCCATCAATGCAAAAGTCAGTCAGTCATCCAGTAATTTAGACGCAAATGAAAATCGTGTAAATGAAGTCAATTCGTTTACGAGTTTTAATAACAAAAAGACCAAAAGCCATTTATCTATTCGTCGAATCCAGCCAACACATACATTGACGCGCTTCATTGCGTAAAGTTATATTTGGCGGGGGGTGGAGATATGCCACTCATGTCGTATACGTAACGCGAATTTCTAAAGTCATCAAATAAAACCGCGAAACAAGAATTCCCCACGAACAGCGCCAACATGGCGGCCGTGTTCAGTATGAAAGTCCTTCCACTAATCAAACCTTCCATGTCATCCGACTACGGATGTGGGTAACTTTTTGATGATGGAATGTTAAGTAACCTGCCTGAAGGTTTGCATAGTTAGACATCCGCTTTCTACCGCCCGAATTGACGCATTCAAAGTCTAATTATGCTGACAACTTGTGTGAATTTCTGAATACCAGTGGCAATAGAGCAAAGTACGACCCGACTCATGCAATTGATGGATATGTAGATAGAAATACCCATCCTAGCTGATACTTCTACATTGTGTGACCATCCGGAAAAGGTTGCCACAGCTTTGGAGAAGTATCTCGATGTGGTGCACTCGGTTGGTGGAACTCGTGCCAGTTCATATCTTTGATAATTTTGTGCAGCGCCAGAAAACCGCCTCTAACTTTTGCTCATCATAAAATGTTGGTTCTACCTACCTCATATCTGACCGTCTCCGCACACTCACACATGCTGCGAATGCATTTGCCACTCGTCCTCATTCAAATAAGCTTCAACCAATGGGGAATTCTTTTATCGAAAAATTTGAATACTACGACTATGACGACGACGGCGAGTATGTTGTTACGACGATGTCGGAGCTGTTGATGAGAATACAGATGTTGCTGCTGCAGGAGCCTCAGTTACGACAGCGATGAACGATGGCTACGACGATGCTGATGATGACTTTGTGGCCATTATTGTCAGTGGTGCCATGTGCGCCTGTATGTGCACATTCACGTGTTGTTTTATTAACTAGACAAAGCAGAGTGCAGCAGATCCGTGAGAGCTTCAGTGGCTGCGTTAATATTCTTGGCCACTTTATAGTCGAGTTTTACGAGTCCATCATTAAGAATGTGAACTTTGTGAAACCCCGCGAACATCGTTTGCACCAATCATTGCACACTCTGGATGTCCGCCCGCCTACCCCAAATTTTAATGGAGGGGGACAGGAGATAGTAAAATGTAGCTACTCCCAAATGTTAACGAAATATTACTGTGTAACGTAAACGAAGATTCTTTGGCTAATCTATAATTCGACTCCTACAATTGGGAATTGTGGCGCCACATTTCGTTGGTTATCGTTAGTTATCGACTGCCATGAGACAGTTGCTTACACATTAAAATTTTTTGTTAAAAATCAATGATGAGAACCTCAATATTACAATTGATTCTCTAATTTTGAATTTGGGCAACGAGACAATGAAAAGACAAGCGTAAGGTTTGAAGCCATTTGCCTTAACTATAACTATATTTGGTCTAAGAATGTAAGTTTTCACTTAATTTTTTGCCTCTGTTTTTGTCTGGTAAGTTCTTTACTATAAAATTTAAAATCTTTGTAGAAATACTGGTATAATACTGGCCGACCCTACACAGCACATTCTAAAATTTTGTCAGATCGAGGCCACACATTGTATTTTGTGATAATAATTGACAAAAATTAAAAACATTCGTCTGAACAACTATCGCATTTCTAGCGCCTCATACAAACAAATAATTTAGCCAATACATTCTTTTGTTCATATCTTCCTTTCAATTATGCTAAATTGCCAAAATTATTTAGGTTTGAAAATGAATGTGAACTATATTCCCATTTTTCTTCTGGTAACTGCCACAGAAATTAGCTGACCAAAAAATAACCTTTCCTCTAATTTCCCGGTATGACATTTACTTTCCATTTACTTATAATACATCTCAAAACTTGGACAACCTGATTCATATCTTATATTCATATTTTTAAACTGTTATACATTGGTTCTACTCTGGCACACAGGAAATATTTAATAAATTTAGATTTGGTAGATCTGGTATCTTCCGTATAAATTGATAAATTTCGCGAAAGTCAATATTTGCCCCTACAATGCCGCATTCTTCACTGTAATTAGTTATAATTTTCTTTTTTTTCCATATGAAATACAAGTTTGAAAATAAAGGAAGAATCTGATACTCAAATTTTAGTTTTCAAAATGAATTGACTCTGAAAGAATATCGTATTGTATAGCGTTGGTGTATCGAAAGCCATTTATGAACAAATAAATTAATAAAACAACAACTTAAAGAACCACTGCACCAGATTAAATTACAACAATCGTGAAAAACCTAAATTTTTAATGTTGTCAATATTGTTTTGTAAATTCTTTTTTACTACTTTTTTGAGTTATTTCTTACCTCTCACTTTTTAGATTTTTTTGTAATACACACTGTAGACGTTTCAAACGCTGCGATCTTGAGAGATGAAATAACAAAAAGTTAAAAAGACTTAGGCCCCAAAAAGAAAGGCCTAATCGCAAGAAACCATATTGAACATATCAAAAACCAAAAATAAAAAAATATGTTGAATCAAAAGTTTGAGTGCCTTTCACCAACCCTAACCTAATTACGGGAAACAGCGGATGGAATTTACAAGTAGTTACGAAGTAATATTTGGCACCATAATCTAAATGAGTTAGAATTTAATAAGAAAATGTTTCAAATTGGACTATTTTCCAATTTCCAGTGAATTATATTTCGAAAAAGTATGTAAGCGCACTTCAAAAAACAAATCTGATCTAAAGAAACTATCAATCTTTATGAAATCACAGTACCTGAATTACATTATGACAGTAGAGTGTTCAGCAGCACCAGAAATAATATCTGCTGCTTAGATATTGATCAAATCGGTCTTCGACTTCTGTGTGGCCTAGACAAGAGACCAACGCAGCCGCCTTTATAAAAATCAGGGGAATCAAGGGGAAATATTTGATTGCTTCCCATCACTTACTTCTTTTCCTATGTCTGTCCACATAATTGTGTAAACATGATAAAAATCGCACAAAACGCATTATTCCAAGGACCAAACCTGTTAAAATTGGATAGTATTGGTTTACGTTTTAACATAACACGCATAAAAGTAGTTCGTCCAAGCCGAGCATAATCGCTTCTCGAAGGAACAGTATTTGAATGCAACCTCATGTTTCGATATGGCTCATATAGAAATAGATCATCAATGCTACGATTTATCGTTTCAACAAAACAGGGTTTTGTTGAATTTGGTTAAAGTACCTGTTGTATAACTTTTTGTCTTGACATGAACTTGGCTAAGATTTGCGCATATAATTTGGTTTAATCGCGCACCAGATTGTTTGGGCAGACCCAAACAAAACGTGATTTTGGGCCTGGAACTTTTCGTCGTTTATCAAATGCAATGCCGTAGTGCATCATATAATCGGCCTTAACTGACTGATACACCCATAAATGAAATATGCTGTCCCACCGATTCGAAAAAAGCCAAATTTCAGCATTATGAATGTGCGCACCCGTTTTCCAATTAATGCATTTCAGTCAGTCGATGTTAGTCGATAAGTAACATTTTATTGGCTTATTCGGATGAGCGCGAAACGAGCATTTATCACGTTCCTAAATGAGGTTATGAATTTTCATATGCAATTAAATTCATGGAACGTAACGCTTTCGCACATTTTACGATTGTGTGTGTGTGAAGATGTG
>JAHXMU010000600.1:1421128-1446944 GCA_019455685.1 Philornis downsi | reverse complement strand
AATAGCTGCCACAGCCGCCGCAGCAAAACCAGCAACAGTAATAACAATATTTATACACACATTCACACACGACGTAGTCTTGCGACACGAGTACATATGAGTACATATATTTACGTCTACGTAAGGGTCTGTGTCTCAAGACATTCAAAAGCTTAGCAACCCCTTATCCTACTCTTCCTTGTCCGTTGCCTTCTTTGCCGCGACACGATCCAGCCATTGTTGTCACAGATTACTTTGAATGAACCCAATATTTACTCACTCGCTCTCTCACTGACTTATTCACCATTCATTCACATTCTGGGCTGTTAAACTTCGATGGAAAAACCCCATTCTTGCACGTTTTCTTGCTGCTCCTGTATATGTGTGTGTGCGTAGTCGCACGAGAAATGCTCGCTTGCATGCTTTCAAAAATTTCGCTGTATAGCAATGTGCAATTTTTTATTCGCACCAGAGGTTGCTCCCTAAGGATACCAAACATACCGCACACACATACACACCAAAGTTATTCTCTATATAGGAAATTATGTTGGATGTATTGCAAGGAGTGCCGTTCTTTCTGACGGAGAAATCAACACCCTACATCAAAGTTACCTTGGAGTTTCTTTCATCGCGAATAGACTATTGGCAAAACTATGGTCTTCAAGACTAAATTCGTTTACAGATCATAAGCAGACAAATATTCATTGACGAGTTGTTGGCGAGAGACTGTCAATTATACCACTCTTCATCAATTGACTGTGTCATCCGCATGTGCGGTTTTTTCAGAAATGCTATATCTTCTCATTCAACTTGTTTTTCCGATTGACTATTTTTGTAATAATAATAATAACGACCACAATTAGAACGGTAATGTATGAACTGGGTTGGTTTCTTCCCGTCTCTGTTAACTTCCACCACATATTGCTTTTTGCTAACAAATAATGTTAAAAATTCGTATTTTTTCAGAGATGAATTTGTAATTGCATGGGCAAGTTTTATTCTCATACTAAACCAATTTTGTTACTTTTGACTGTTTAGGGCCGTGCATAACTGGTTGCAATCTATTTCTATATCGACTTATCTTATTTCTGTCTATGGTTATGAGTAATTTTACTACAAAAATGTCAAAATCAAAGCTCAAACGGTTCAGCTTCTATCGTGATCTCGTTTTCGAGATACTCGTATGGCTCGATAATCCCTACACAGAAAACAACTTTAACTTTCAGTTTTTAACTTGACGAAACTGAGATCGATTTAAAGAAACGCTGATAAGATAATTAGTAAGAAAAAGGTTGGAATTGAAAAAAAAACTTTCCCTAGGCCTTACCGTTCAAGAAGACATTTGGTCAGAATATCTGGGTGTTGAAATCTTCCACGAGTTGATTGGATACTATTTTCAATACTATACGAGGTCAGTCCCAAACCTAGCCGATCTGGCATGTAGATGGTGTCAGTAGTTTGAAAAAAATTATTTTGGTGAAAAGTGGCAACCTTATAAAACATATGTTTTAAGTTTGAAGGCGCCACGTTGTTTAGTATTGATATTTGAGCAGTCAAAAGTAAACGATCTTGGTGATTTTGTAAACATGGAAAAAATTGGTCACTGTTATGTAACACAATATTCCCATTTGAAAGGTGTCAGCCCAACCAATATTAAAGACGAGCTATATTCTACTCTGGGGGAATCTGCTCCTTCGTTTACGACTGTAACATATTGAATACCAGAGTTTAAACGAGGCCGTACGAGCTGCTAATGCTAATACCGTAGTAGTCGACCAATTGAGGTGTCCACGCCAGACACAGCTAAGAAAATCAACAAAATAGTATTGGATGAAGGTCCCTGAGCTATCTGAAATAAAAGGCATTTCAGAAAGTCCTATACATCATATATTGACCGAAGATTTGAAGATGAGTAAGCTGTGCGCAAAATGGGTACCGCGTTTGCTTTCAATAGAGAAAAACAGCGTCGTGAAGATGTTTCTACATGGATCAACCACTTCATACCTGAGACAAGGGAATAATTAAAGCAGTGAACTGAGATGGAAGAATCGTGTCTAAAAAAGGCGAAGACGATTCAATCTGCAGGCAATGTTATGGAGTCTGTTTTTTGGAATGCACATATGATTATTTTTATTCATTATCTTCAGAAAGGGAAAACCATAATCAGTGAACACTATTTTAACTTATTGCAACGTTTAGGCGATGAAATTATAGAAAAAATACTGCATTTGGCAAAAAAAGAAAGTGTTGTTTCATCAAGATGATGCTCCAGGTTCACAAATGCCCTATTGCGGTGGCCAAAATTAATGAATTAAAGTTCGAATTGCTTCATCAAGCTCCCCCAGACTATTTTCTATTTCCAAACTTGGAATAATGGCTCGGAGGTAAAAGATTTGCTAACAATGCAGAAGTCGAGTCTGCGGTTGATGGCTATTTTATGAAGTTGGCAGTTCTTACTATAAACAGGGTATAAAAGCTATTGAGTATCGCTGGAAAAAGTGTATCGAGCTACTGGTAAAAGAAGATGATGCGGTCCGATTTTGGGACCGCCCTCGTATGAATCATGTTCTGTGAACATAATTAAACTTTAATGAAAACTGTGTCTTATGAAAGCATTGTAACATTTCTATGGGTCGATATGGCCACTTTTATGGAGTTCTGCTTTATCCCTAAATATGCTCGAATTCAAGTCTTTAAGTAATAAAACCCATCCGGTCTAATATGGAACATTTCCACACAGTTTGAGAAGCATTAACAAGGCTTGTCGATTACTTGACTACTCGAAGTGTTCTTCAGCCACATCGAAGTGACTGCCGCTCAAGTAATGATAGGTGGCTGTATGCGGGGTTCAACCTGCGATTATGCGAACGGTAGTTGCGTGTACTAAACATCGCGTCACCGTCGGCCACAAACAAAATATATGCAGTAAATACGAAAACCACAGCGATAAAAACAAGCTTTGTCGCCATATAAAAACATGGTGCAATATGACTCTTATTCACAAACTATGACTTTGAAAGGATAAATCACGTTTGATTCTTCAATTTCTGTGGGCGCTATATCAAAACATGGCCCGTACGGACTATTTTCATTGAAGTTGATTGTTGTTTGTTCAAAGTAAAGTTGAGAGCCACCTCACTTTTCAGCTATTTGTAAGTATTTTTTTTTTTTTTTTGTTTGCCAAACCCAAAAATTTGTGATCTAATTTTAACCCGTTTTTAAAATACGAGACAAGTTACTCAAAGAAAATTAAAAGAGGATCCAATTTGGCATTTTATGTGATTTATTTTCATCCAAATGTTTAAATTTTGTATTTATATTTGAGGATACCATTACCCCGTTCAGACCTGTCTCAGTTCATGATATATCGCAAAGTATGCACTAAAATAAAACAAAGCTTTTTGTACATTTTTGGAACATATCTGAAAAAAGTTGTCATTAGACCACCATATCACCGTATTGGATATATCCAAAAATCAGAAATACACATGTAGCACCGAAAAAGGTTTGGTAAAAATTATCACTTTCACCCGGAGGAATGAAAGGAATTATATATCAGTTGATACGTTAGTAAACTAAATTTTTGTCCATTGTTTAGCTTTGCAATGGTAGGCAAAATATGCAAAGATCGACCGATTAATCACACGCCTTCCCATATAAATGATCAATATAATACTTCCCATACTTTTATTTAATGGAATAACATGCAGTCAAATTTGGTACACCCTAAACTTTTGCCGGAGTAATTTCTAAGAAAGTAATTAGACAGCATTTTCTCGATCCTTCTGGTACTTCCCACACAATTTAGCCGATTTTTCTTTATACTTTTGAGTTAGCAGGATGCAGTAGCCTAGAATTTAATCCATTAAATTGAGTGATAATTTGCGATAAAACTTCAGCAAAATTTACCAAGTAGTCATAACCCTTCTGGTATCTTCATTTAAATGGCCAATTTATCACGTACGAGGTGTGATCAAAAAATAACCGTTATTTTCAATTTTTTCAAAAAGTATTTATTTATTCATCAATAACTATCTTTCCCCCTTCAAAGTAATTCCCCTCAAATATCATACACTTGCGCCAGAGTTTCTTCTAATCCTCGAAACCCGCTTTTTGGTATCGCCAACAGCTCCTGCTTCGATTTTTCTTTTATCTCCTCAATCGTAGCAAAACGCTTTCCTTTCATCGGTGTTTTCAGCTCTTGGAAAGAGGAAAAAGTCAGTGGGGGCCAAGTCCGGTGAATACGGTGATTGAGGGATGATTGCTGTTTTATTTTGGCCAAAAATTCACGCACAACCATCGATGTGTGAGCTGGTGCGTTATCATGGTGCAAAATCCATGATTGGTTTTTCCACAATTCTGTGCGTTTCTGACGAATTGCTTCGCGCAAACGGCGCATAACTTCAAGGTAGTATTTCTTATTGACCGTACGATCTTGTGGCAAGAATTCATGATGCAACACGCTATTGCAATCGAAGAAAACAGTGAGCAAAACCTTCAAATTTGATCGAACCTAAAATGCTTTTTTCGGTCTTCTGGACGCTTGCATTGAGATGATCGAGCTTTGATTTCAATGTCATTGCCATACACCCATGATTCGTCACCAGTTATGACCTTTCTGAGGAAATCTGCATCGTCACCGACGACGTTCAACAGCTCCTGAGCGATGTCCATGCGACGTTGCTTATGGGTGAACATTCTTCGCTGCCGCACGTTTCATACCTAAAACATCCGTAAAAATTGCTTGGCATGAGCCGAACGATATGCCAATATCATCAGCAACTTCTCTAATAGTGATTCGACGATTATCCAAAATCATTTTCTTCAGTGCTTTAATGTTTTCATCGAGAATGGTCATTGACATCTTCTCGGCCTTCCTTAAACCGGTTATACCACAATTGAACTTGTATTCTGCTCATAGTAAACTCGCCAAACGCCACAGTCAACATTTGAAATGTCCTTGCACATTTAATTTAATTTTTTACACAAAACTTAATATAGTTTCTTTGATCCATATTTTTGAATAGTAAAAAATCGAAGAGCACACCAAAACACGACTAACCTTTTTATCTGTCAAAAACAAACTGACAATCCAAAATGGCTGATATTGTCAACATATATAGGTATAACAGACATGTGTACCAACGTAACAGAAAAAAGCGAAAATCGAACATACGTAACTACGAACACACGTAAAATAACGGTTATTTTGTTATCACACCTCGCATAATCTTAGCTTCATATTTTTCGAGCACTATGAGGACGAAAATAAAATATATTGTCTTACACCTTCTGATACCTACCATTCAAATTGGCTTATTTATGAAAATTTAATTTGTTTTTCGCTGTAGTCTCTAATATGTAAACAGTTTATGCAGCTACTTAAGTTTTTACATTACAAAATATTGCTCTGAATTAATACACAATTGTAAGATACTGAAGTCTTTCGCGTAAAAATTATAGAAGAACGCATTAAGGGGAACCGCATTGCAGTCCATTTTCACTTCCAAACCAAAATTTGCTAAACGCCTCACATTCTGTACAGAATTTGCAATTGAATTAGAAGAGGTAGGCCAAAAATGTCAAAAATGTGACAGTCAAGAACTGACGACCGAGGCTGAAATCACAAAATTAATCTTGAGGCATGAAATTAACATTGCTTATTACTTTTACACCGCGAGGTATTTTAGGGTAGAAAACTACGAAGATAGGCTACAAAAATACTATCACCACCTTGAACAAATACCTATAAATCGTAAAATTAAAGATACAAACTCATAGTTCTCCATAAGCTCGAAGTGGAAGTATTTTGTAAATTTGTGTTTCTGAGGGATAAACTAGAAAGGATTTGACAAAGATTCCAACACCTCTTAGAACAAATGGAAAATTAACGATATACTTTCAATCGCTAGCAAATCTTTAGGACCTGAAATTGGGAAGAAAGCGGATTAAAATTGCAGCACAACCTAGAAATAAATGGATGAACTAGTATTCATCAAAAAGGGATCTTTCGAATTTGATATTTTTTGATGGACAACAACAACAGAAAGGGAGACAAAAATTGGACCATCGTCCACGATAAAAGATTAAAGAATGCAGAAAAATAAAAAGAACAAAATGCCACCACTCTATTTAAACACCAGTAATCGGAATAAAGAAAAAAGTAAAATGTATCAAATTATAATAGTGTCGTTCTTTCAAAATTCTTCACACGGAAATGTACAATTTTAATCATTCACAATACAATACAAATTTGCTAATAGTGGCATCATACAGAGCTTGGGATGCGCCGAAAGTTATATTTTGTTATTGTTATGTAATATCCTGAGGAAACCGTCTACGTCACCCAGTATCTTTTGACCAAAAACGTTTCATGACTTTTGAAGTCGATAGAACTGGCCAGTTGGTAGACAAATCGTAGCCCGCAATTGCAAATCGGCTATGTCATCCTACTCCTTCTGATGACTCCCATACAAATTGATTGATTTGCCGAAATTAATGTTTCTCTGTAACTCAAACCCTGCAGCGACCTGCATTTTTGTTCATTATTATCGAGGTAAAATTTGAGCAAATCGACTGACCAATCGCACCCCTTTCACTGACAACTGTTTCATGCTCAAAATATTAGCAGAAAATCACTAAATTGGAACAACTTGGGGAAATAGTAAAAATTAATAAAAAATTTTCGAAGTGACCCTTTCGACTTCTTCGTTTCGAAGGAACACTTTAAAACTTTTAATGAATACAATATTTTAGACTTTAACGTATATGTGGAGGACAGTAGAAGAGATTACATTACGCTTCGTCTGAAATTATCACAATTTCGGAAAGCAATTTAAAAATATAATCCTTTCCTTTCAAAGTTTGTCTGCAGCATATACTTATAATTATAATTATGTATTTTAAAAAAAGTATTATCTAAAATATATTTATTTTAGATATTGTCGTACTAATGACCATCGAACCTGAAATTGGCCCAAATTAATGCTGGCTTCCACATCTGAAAGTACTAAAAGACGGAAAGAAAATTATCCGATATTACCGGAAGGGATGTGGTCAGCCACTGAGATAAACAGGCGGACAAGAGACTTTTGCCAAGTTCTCCATTTTGTGTGGGAGATATTGAAAGGGGACATGACTGCAGTCCCAAGTTAGAAAAACAAATAACAACGCACTGTTCCAGTATATCTTTAAAGACATTTCTAATGTTATGAAAAATACAATATTTTAGAGCCTTTTGTATGGCGGGCATAAATAAGATCGATATTAGGCTAGCGATACAAAATATTATAACTAATTAGATTCTGTATTATGTGGTTCATCAATACAAAGCCAAATATCACAGTACTTCGGAATACAGGCACCAGACGGGTGGTTAGCCTGTTCAGCAATATTCTTGCAGTGTGCAAAGTTATACAAGACACGTGTTGACGTTTAAAAAATTACAATACGAACCATGTTTTGTGGTTTAAGGTCATTTGAATGGAGGATATCATAATAAGTTGTATTAATGGAAACAAAAGTACCGATTCAAACTTAGTGGCCTAATAATGGTAATTTGCCCAATCTGTCATTTTGTAAGGAAGGTTTTTGCCAATTCAACGCGCTCTCAATATCGAGCGGGATTCATTCATACTTCAGAAATGAAAAATTCGAAATTTATACTTCTGAATTTTGTTGCTTTTGATCCGCTTCTTACGCTTTAGGGCCAAACCATGTAGCATGATGTTACACTTAACTCATTTATTCTCACATACTCACATTGACATTTGTGTACATCTAAACACACACACGCATATACATTGGTGTTTATGCTATGTACGAGAATATTCATATGACACTGGAGAGACTCGGCGGGAATTAGGAGTAAAAAAGACAATTTTCGGATCCCCAAAACTTATCACACAGTCTCATTTCCCCTCAGAACATTATACAACACTCCAGAGATTTCGGGGAGAATAAACCAAATGGCTCTACGAACTCATACGGGGAGTAATGAAGCGGTAACTGCTACAACAAGGACATGAAGCTTCATCCTTGCCCGGATGAATGAGAGGAATACGAGTGTGTCAACTCTATAATAAGAGCAACGTTTGTGTATGTATGTATGCATGTGCATAGCTATACTATGATGGTAATAAAGTAACAAAATAAACGCATGGGTTGGTTGTTTTCGGGTACGGATGTTAGGAACGAATGCAGAACCTCATGCAGAAGCATCTTAAGATACCCTTTGCGTAGGACATTGGTTTGGTAGGAGCTTGAGGTTATATACATCCTCGCCATCGTCACCAAACTTGGAATCAGGGCTTAAATGTTAACAATAACATGCCATTCATACATACGTTCAATACTACGATTGCTGATGTCATAAGTATAAGTGCATGGCAGAATGTTGCACTCTCCGATTCTATGGGTTGGCAGATGATGATGTTCTCACTAGGATGACTCAAAATTTCCCACAGGATTTAAGCACACGGCAAATGGCGCAAAAGTGAGTTCTGCTGGTGCCCGGCTCCACGTGCTTGTCATTTTCGGAGCAAAAGGACACTACTCATTTTGTATTTGTTTACTACGTACGTCCTATAATGATATGTGAGACCAAAGGTAGAGCTACGTTCACATCTCAGTTCTCTTAATTCGTTGGGAATCCTTCACACACAGACATTGGCATTCTCAGGCGACACAGACTTCGACATGTGTGGCTCATGTTGTGGAACGACCACTCCAATCGAATCATTTATGTTTGTATAACGCAGTAGTTCGATGCGAGCAAGGACATACACACATATGTATAACAAGTGTGGTGCCCTCCATACACCCAAGTGCCATAATGATGGCTCACAGGAATATTTTCATGTAATGTACGAGTACTTGTACGACCCTACACGGGCACATCAAACTTTATTTGGACCGCAACCACCACAGTCGTCGCCCAACAACACCAGCACCCGGCAACGACATCACCAGAACCAGATCCAGAAAAATACCAACTTTTATTTAATGGTTATTATGGCGAGTGTAGCTATTGTGTGGGCGGATGGAATGGGCCGCTGTTTGGGGACCCAAACTTGTGTTGTTTTGCGTATGACGCAAAGTCGATTGCAAAGCCATTCACAAGAATTTGTGACCTTCCAAGCGAGTGCTGTAAATGCATACTAAAACTGTAATAAGGCAACATAGAATGTGTAAAACTCATAATACGAGGGTTAATCCCAGGTCAACAAGCACCCAAAGTGACTGTTTCATGGGCTCACTGCCATTAGTGGGTCCCTGACAGGATGCGAAATCTTCCAATGCTTTCAAGGTAAGCGAAAATCGACCACGCACATTTGCTACTTTAGTGAGTATGAACGAAATGCAAATAGTGGAGAGTATTGTGTGGAAAAAAATCAAGTAAAGAAATATGATATTTTGCATTTGGAAACTAAACACGAAGAATCAACGGCACAATTATCTACCTGAACTCAAATTACGTTATCACAATTTCAGCAAATCAAAGTGACTTTCAGTACCCTGATTATAACACGTTCATACGAAGCTTGCATTTTGGTAAAGTGTAACAATTATTGACATTTGAAATCGGCGTTAAAAAAGTAAATTCAGACCATTAAGACTATAATGTGACAAAGTCCGTTGAATGATCCTAAATCGGACCAATTCTTGTGGGTGGAAAAGTAAGTCTTGTCGAATGTGCTATTCATTATGAAGCATATCGAAAAGAGAGCTTCTTCAGTCACATTTCTGCTCTAAAATATAGGAAACACGTGGTCAGATGCAACGTTGGACAACCGTCGGGTCGAGATTTATATACCCAGATAAGTCAGTCTGTCCAAACTTCCTTCTTAACATACACAATATTTTTGCAGAGAAAATTTCAGCGAAAAAGAACCTCTCTTCATACGTGACAGGTCAACTTTGTCTACTCTTTCCGCAAAAATTTGAATTTTTTAAAAAGATCAGAGCTGAAATAGCGCTTAAAGGTACTTATTAACTACCGCAACATGTAAATCTAGCAAAAAAATAGACAAATTGTTGGAAATAATATTGATAGTTTATAGTCAGTACATTGTATGAAGGATGTTGTACCAATCTATTGCCAGGCAAGTGGACTTTGCAAGAACGCACTCTAACCATGCCATCTACTTAGCTAGTTTCTAGTGAAAATTTATATTTTTTGTACTACGCAATAATCATGACCAAAATTATGGTGATCTCTTAAAAAATATGTGAATTTAGGTAATCCTTCCTAGTATCTGTTATATGTCACCGAAAACTGAGACACTGGAGAAATACGGGCACATTCCTAAGAATGTGAGTTCGTAAAATATTGGCATTACAATGTGCAGAAATCGCCCATTTTACATATATTTGGCAGAGAATGTATCGCAATAATAAGTCGATATGAAGGTTCTGTAAACACAGGTAGAATATGCGCATCAAGATCTATCGTAAACAGTATTACAACTTTTAGCAAAATTCTGTTTTATTGTGCTACGCATTTGTATTCAGTTCTTCTGATCACTTTCAAACAAATAAAGTCATTAGACTGAAGAAATTTTGGTAGGTAATGATTTTCAGAGCCACCCACGCATGTATACATTATGTTGTCGCATTGTATTACTTTAAGATATCAGACATCCCTATTGACCAGAAGAGAGGACATTCCATGTTTTGCCAAGGCACACATACATACAGCAATGCAGAACATACATGTACTAATACCAATACACTTGAAGTAGGCAAGGACTCTTTCTTGTATTGAGCCCGAGTGCTGTTGTGTCCGAGTATCTTTACAACAAACGTAAACTCACATGGCATGCAGCATGCAACTCGCTTAGACGCCAATACACATGTGTGGATGCAGGACATGAATACATTTACATGGGTGTGTGTTTGCATATGTGTGTGTTACAATGCACATCAACTGAGTACTCATTGACCGAAAATGAAATTTGCATTTTTCGTATTTATGAGACTGCTGAGAGTTATTAGCCGGACAAGTCGGTACACGTGGGAGTGTTAACTTTGTTATATCAATACAACTATGTCCTTTTACAAATAGTCATGCTAATGCAACTACAACTATCAAACAAAAAAGGACATGATACGAGCGAGTAAGCACTTTCAAGAAGTGCAAATGTGAGTGTCTACTTATAACTTACCATTGTTATTGTTTGTTATTGCTTCTGTTGTTGCTGCTGTTGTTGTCGTTGTTATTGTTGTTGAGGAGGATATCACAGGGGAGAGACTCGAACGGTTGCGGTTCATATCCTGACCATCGACTTTTTCGTCGTCCTCCTCTTCCAAACTCTCTGCCTCACTAAGCAACTCCCCTTTGGGGTCCAGTAAAGCCAAAGGATCCCCACAGTCTTCGCTTGTTTCGCCCACTGCAAAGGATCCAGAGACAAGAAAAATATCACAAATTATGACCACATCCACAATACAGAAAAAAAACACAATTATTACGGGAAGAATAACTAGTGAACGTGTCTTTGGGTTTGACTCGGACGCTCTGGAACATAAATCTTAAAATGCCCCCCCCCCCCCGCCTCATCACGCTACTCCTTTAATGGCCGAATAAAAATTAGTTATGCAATCGAATTTTAATATTTATTTGCCCCTCGGCAACCCCTTACGATATATACTATACATTAGTTTAAACATGTATGCAGGTGTGAGCCGGCTTATCAGGAGAAACCGCCAACACCAAAGCACCAGACTTGACGGCTATGTTCGGCGGCGATATGGAATGTATCGCCCAACGAAAGAAATTCGTACTTAGAGCAAATTGGTTTCCTTTTGCCATCGCTCCTATGCCACCACCATACGTCCATGACTTTCTTCACATATTTTCGCTTGCAACAATAACCGGAGCAACAGCAGCAGCAAGAACAGGGGCAACACTAGCAGCAGCTCACTTTATGCAGATTACGCTTAAGCACTCCCCAGACGACCATAGAGGTATAAATTCTATTTACACGTACGTATATTTTATTTTTTACCAATAGCTCAACTTAAGTGCCAAAGACACTCTGCCACCATGCCCGACAAATCAACATACACAGGCAAATCCATACTGGTGTGTGTACACGAAAACACAAATAAATGTGTAGCCAACAAACATAAAATGCTCCTCACAACAAATTCATCTTGGGGCACACACATCGAAAACACTCACATGGACATCGACTCCAAATGTGGCTGGCGAAAAATTACGGATCACCACCGCCATCTTTTAATGAATTGGAAACAAAAGGTGCTTCACTAGTACAATTGGAGCTGCAACTAGCCGACTGCTGTTCACGAGCCACAAGCTGTTATTATTGTTATATTTTATTGTCGTTTGCATCTCACAACTCTCTCAACTCTCGCAACCATCATCCTCATGTCTATTTGTTAGAGGTTTGGCGCCAAAACCAACACCTCCAGCCGCACATAAAGGAAACCACGCACAAGCCACCGAAGGTTCATGTGAAGGACGAACACTTACCCGATCCTCTTTTGCTTGCGCTGGGTCATTGGAAGCCTTCGTCCCATTTTCCGCGGAACATGTGTAATCGCTTGCAATTAAATTGAATTTTTCATAAATTTCCAAGTATTTCGCTTTCACATTCGCCGGCAGTTTGTCCATGTGATATTTTTGTCCTTCCCATAAACGTATCGTTAAGATTTTAAACTACACCTGGAGGAATCGACGGAAATGGTCATTCTCAAAAGTATGTGCAAGTAATGACAGCCAGTGAAGGAATTTCTTGGAGTGGGTTTATGAACGGACTCCACTTTAGTTTTTAAGTGCCACGCAGAAAAAAGAATGGCATCAAACCAAATTACCATTTTAATCACGGTTGAGGTTAAAAATAATTACGAGGACAATGGCCTCCAAAGTCACATGAGAACGCCCTAATTATAGGACTTGGTTAAACGCTAAGAGGGACTAAAGCATGAGTTCCTTCTAAAATGGCATATTGTATGAATTATATGCAATGTGGCAAGAGTTGCGGAGCTAAGTGCACACATATGGGGAAAAAGTGATTTAACATCCTCCTCAGTTGTTTAGTTCTGCATAATATAAATGTCATCAACAAAACTAATCAATTCAGTTTACAAGGTCAAGAGTAAATTTAATAAGGAGATTTTTTTACATAATGTTGTTTAAAAAGAGATTCTTAGAAATTCAGGACTATCATATTCTAAAGACTTCCTATTTTTTTATTTGCCATTTTGTAATTTTCAAATATGATATTCCCCATTTAATACATAATTTTCCACCATTAAAAGCAAAAGATCCATTTTCAACTAATTTCTTCTCTAAATAATGATTTTCAGAGCGATGTAAACGTTATGGTGTCGCATTGTATTACTTAAAGATATCAGACATTCCTATTGAACAGAAGAGAGGCATTCTATATTTTGCCAAATACACACATACACATAGCAATACAGAACATGTATGTACTAATACCAACACAGTTGAAGTAGAGGAGAATTCTTTCCTGTATAGACTTCCTAATTTTACTTGTTATTTGTTAATTTTCAAATATGATATTATGGATTTAATTTATAATTTTCCAACATTTAATAAAATTTTTAATTAAATAAGGATAGATTCATATTTCAACCAACCATATTTTCCACTCTCTTCAGATTGAAATTCCATTCCTCCAATATTTATGAATCTGAATTAACGGTCCCAACATTAACAAATTAAAATTTTCGTCACTTAATATTAAATGCAAATTCTCGATTCCGGTTAATTCTTACTTAAAGTTATTTATAAAACTCTGAATTAAATATGGGGAAAACAGACTCTTTATCAGTATTGTCATAAATTTTATTTGATAACGAAACGTGATGATTTAAACATGATTAATTTGAAACAAAATAAATGTAAAATTTTTGTTTTATTTTTGCGGACGGGGAATTAGTATATTAATCAAATAAATCATAAACAACTCCATAGCCAGGAATCCCGATGTAGCAAAGAGAGCATCTATTAACCGTCAAAACGTAAAGCCTATATGGCAATTGGGTGGACGGCTTAAAAGTCTCCAATTCATGGCATGAATGGCGGTCTATTAGCTATGATTTCGAAGACTATATTCGTTCGGGTGCTATCGTCTCTTCATTCCTAAATTATACAGGGAAACAATGCAAATCAAGGGTTTCCCCTCTAGCTGTTTTTCGCATTCAGTAAGTTATTTTCAGATTCACTGAAGTACTGTTTAATGCCGATACTGAACGTCTGTTTGACTCATGCCACACTGCTTTCTGTTGTGAGTCCTTCTTCTTGCTTTCTCGATATAGCAAGTTTGGAATTTACTTTCTTTCTACAAGGTATATATGCGTTAAGCACGTTGGCGAGCTTACAGGATTTCATATTATTACAGGATTGTAGAGTGCCTTTTACGTAAAATGCCCTGATAATTCCGCTGCTGGGATGTAGATTGTTGTTTCGTGTTTATAAATAGATGCGCCATAAATGCGTCCAGAGTAGTATGTTTGGGCCGTACGAGTTTCGTATAGAGGTACGAAAACTAAAGAAATCTGATTTTAAATATCACGTTACAATAGTTCATCAATATTCTTTAGATTACATTTTAGAGAGGTGAATATTGTTGAACGTGGCTTGGTGGACTCTATTTATACCGGGTTATCCATTTTTAGTTTCTGTATATTTCGATTAAACTTTTATTTCATTATAATGCTTGGACCTAGCCATTATGTACAAAATACGATGTCATTTAAATGACAGCATCTAGATTGGTTGCTGATGTGGATCCTTTTAAGGTAGTTTTCGACCACTTTAGTGCACATTTCGTTCAGTATCTCGGCGATAACTTGACAAATGTTGGTTTCAAAATGCTGCATCGTTTGGATTTTATACGCGTAAACACGGTTTTTGACCCAAAAAAAAAGTTAAACGGCATCTAATCACATGATCTTGGTGGCCAATTAACGTCAACAAAACATGAAATTGCGCTTTCTGGAAACTTATCATGCAATAAGGCCAAAATCGGTCATGTTGTGTGGCTTGAGGCACAGTCTTGTTGAAACCACATATCGTGCAGTTCATAATCTCAATCAATTGCAGACCAAAGAAGTCGATTCACATACGGCCATGGCTCTCTGAATTGAAATTTGAATTATACGCCACACTTTCACTAACAGAAGCGATATTTTGGGCAGTGCATACATTGCGATGACGCAAAGGCTTGATCACATCTGTAACGCTTCTAGTCTCTTGAAACTTGTTTATAATATTGCCAATTTGTTGCACAGTAGGTCGATTATGACGATCATAACCATCCCCTACTGCACGAAAAGTGCCCACGTTTGAATTTCGCGTAGTAAAATTCAAATATTTTTACGCCTTCTTCGGTTGTTAAATGCCATATTCGTAAATGGCAATCCTTTCATTAAATAAATAATACTTCAGATGAAAGGTATTTAACAGCTGGCAGCCTTGCCAGACCTGCGGTTTTGAAACCACGTAATGGATAACCCGTTATATCGTTTTCTTACAAAAGTCGTTAAAATAACCATCAACAATCATTTAAATATTGGTTTGTTGGGAAGGTTCGTTCGGTTTTTAAAAGAAATTTATTTACAAATGTATATCTTTATATATATAATTCTACTGTACGGGCGTTGTCACTGAACTCCTCCTAAACGGCTGGACCGCTTTGCATAAATTTTTGTATATGCGTCTGGGTGGTGCTCGGGATGGTTTAGATTTACCATTCGGTCCAATTGGACAAAGGGGCGTGGTACCTCCCATACAAACAAAAAATTAAAAATCAATTATTTCTGCTCCTGCTTACGGTATTTGAACAAAATTTGGTGCGTAGGTTTGGCGTACATATCTTAAGTGCTACTGCAAATATGGGCGCGATTGGACAATGGGGCGTGGTACCTCCCATACAAACCACAAATTAAAAATCCATTATTTCTGCTCCTGCTAACGGTATTTGAACAAAATTTGGTATATACGTTTGGTGTACATATTGTAACTTCTGCTGCAAATATGGGCATGATTAGACAATGGGGCGTTGTACCTCCCATACAAACCATAAATTAAATATCCAATATTTCTGTTCCTGTTTACGGTATTTGAACAAAATTTGGTACATCGGTTTGGTGTACATATCTTAAGTGCTGCTGCAAATATAGGCGGGATTGGACAATGGGGAGTGGTACCTCCTATACAAACCACAAATTAAAAAGCAATTATTTCTGCTCCTGCTAATGAAACATTTCCAATAAAAATAAAATTTGAAGGCAAAGCAACGTTTGCCGGGTCGGCTGGTATATATACAAGAAAACAGTTATTTTAATCTATTATATAATATAATATAATATATAATAGTATAATAACTTTTTAATAACTTTTTCCCACCTCTCTGAAAGCTTTTTAGTTCCTAACTCATAAATATCGGGTGTTTTTTCTGAAAAAAGCGTTCAATTCGATTTTTCACTTCCTCTTAGCTATGGAGATTCAAATCTTTCAAGCAGTTGCCCAGACTGCGAAATAGGTGATAGTCCGTCGAGGCGAGATCTGTAGAGTATGGTACGTGAGGTAAAACTTCCCACCCCAGCTCTGACAGTTCTTGACGGGTTCGCAAGGCAATATGAGGCCTCGGTGAGAGAATGAGGTATCCACACTTCGAGGTTGCTCACAAATCCGAGCTCTTTCATGAGACTGATTTTTTGATTATTTCAGCTTTTCCTAGCTGTTGCACGGATTTTAACAATAATTAAATCTCTCACCTCCTCGGAAAAAATTTCCTTCGGTCGTCCTGATTCGGGAGCGTTCGTTACGGAGAAGTCGCCCGTAGAAAATCTTTTAAACCATTTCTGGCAAGTTCTTTCATTTGGTCCGTTTTCTTCATAGACAGACTTTATTTTTCAGCTGGCTTCAGCAACCGTTTTTCTTTTCGGAAATAATACAGGAAGTTATGACAATGTTTGAAGGAACTCTACGTCATAAGAAGTGCCGTATGGTGAACTAAGAAATTAACCGAACGAACTTTCCAAACAATACAATATAAGTGCGTTTACTGATTGTTAGAATGAATATGCCCCAATTAAGGACATTTTGAACACAAAAATTGTTTTTCCGTGAATAGAATTGATATGTTGATCATACTTATAGCAGAACTGGAAACGATGTAAAATTTTGTGTTGTGTCGGTGCAGTGGTTCGCCACATCAGCAACTGATTCGGTTGATAAAATTTTTTTCTGTCCTACTCGAACTACGGTTTCGGTTCGTTTAAATGATTCAGTTTTGCATGGTTATAACATAAATCTAACAAGGACACAATTTTTGTTTGGCATTCATTTAATAACACAGAACAACAAATTAAGACTAAGCACGATTTACGTGATCAAACTATTTATGAAACATTGATTTCCACATTTTTTCACTGCTTCGGAGTTTGAAGAAATATTCTGTTGGAACTTAGTGAAATATTTTAACAGCTGTAGATGAATATATATCTAAGGACGAATACCTTCAGGTATCTTTTTAAGTGGGCTTTGTAATAATTTTATTAAAATTCAAATTTATTTTGACTTGCTGAATTCGTTTAATATTATCACGAATACCTCAAAAAATTCTCATTTTTATTGGAAATCAATTTTGTTTTTAAACCCGATAAAATAAAAGTTTGGCGTTTGCCAGCATGTTTAATATTTAATAGTAGTAAATCGATTTTAACGTTATATGAAGATATTTGATTTGCTATTGAAGGTATTATAAGCTATTCGTTTTGAAATTGCGTAGAATGACCAATTTCTGATTTGCTACGTAATGAACGATGATGTAAGTACGTATTTTAACCTGGCAGGCATAAAACCAGTATTTCGAGTTTTGAAAATCACTCAACTATTCCCATATAATAGATTATATTAGTATTTTTATGTATTCAACTTCTAAAGTTTACCTTCTCAATAAGGCGGAGTATAGTGAGTCTGAAATAAAGCCCCATACTTATTTTTCCAAATTTGGGCAAAAAGGGCAATTATGTGTAAAATAAATATTCCTGATTTAATTATAATCGATATTTCAATTCTCGAAAACGGCAATGGAGCACTCAATTTTTCAGAATATGTTAAAATTGAGTTTGGGACTGAACTTTCCAATAGAGCCAACTGGGAAATCTTATTCCCTAATGAAGACTTGTTGGTATTAAACCATTTTGAAATGGCCTTCATATCGCTGTATTTGCTCCATTTCATATTTTTTCGAATTAAACATACACTGCCGCTCACTTGAATAGCGCCACTCTAATCCTTTTATAATAGTGACTACTACTTTAAACTTCACATAACGGTTCAATTTTTACTTATTTGTTTCTCCTACTTCCACACATCACATACAAAAAATTTCAAGCCATGGAAGAGTCCCGTTATTTTAATTCGCTCTTTCATTTTAAATGAGTGAAAAATGTGTTCTTCTTTTTGGACCATTTAAATAGCACCCCTCACTCATTACCACAGTTTAAATGTGAAAGTCTTTTGCAGATCATCATAAATCAGATCGGATTACAGTAATTGTGTATAATTAGATATAAAACAACCGATTTTAAGTGAAATGGGGCGAGCTAAATCCTTGAGTGTCTAGGAAAGATCCAAAACTAAAACCTACAAGGAGTGTGAAATTTCCATTCATCAAATAGCCAAAAAAACTAATAGAAGTCGCAAAGTTATATCGACATATTTACGTGACACCGAAGGCTATGGAAATAATATGAAAGGTCGAACAGCAAGTGCTATTACAGCCACTGACAAGAGGGCTATTCTGAGATATGCCTGAAATTCACACGACTCTGCTGCCAAAATCAAGCAAAAAACTGGCGTAAGTGCAAGTGCATCAACGGTAAAAAAAATTATTTTCAAAGCAGCGCACTTGCAACGCTTAAGACTTAAAAAGAAACCACCGTTAGACAATCTTCGTAAGAAACGTCGCCATAATTAATGTCGTACGACTATGACGTGGAGTAGAGAGCGGAATAGAATTATATTTTCCGACGAAAAAAATTAATTAATTTAGAGGGTCCTGATGCATATAATTACTACTTTTACGATCTTCGAAAAGAGGAACACCTACTCAATCGATTACACTGCCGGGAAGGTGGAGTTACAACATGGGGTGCGATCTCTTATTATGGCACAATAGAGCTCCAGTTTCTATCTGCAAAAATGAATGCGACTACATACAAAGCCGTGCTGGAAAAAGCTTTTCCTGAAGTTAAAAATGTTTTCAGAGACTTAGAATGGAAATTTCAGCATGACAACGTGCCAATCTTCAAATAAACCAAAAACTGAAATTGAATTTCTGACTTTTTTTTTGTATTTAATGTTTTAGTACTTAATTCATTAAAATGAAAGAAAATTTATATTATAGCGTTGCAGCAAATACGTGATGATTTATAAAAGAACGAACTGGTTCGTTATAATTATTATTTTGGAAAAAATTGGGCTTAGAAAAATATTTAAAGGGGTACTATTCAGGTGAGTGGCACTGTAGATTTGAATGGGAATGTCGTGGAGGACTACATTGGTATGGAAAACTAACTGAACCGAAGCACGGTTTTCATGCAGTTTATACAGTTTTTGGTTTGATTCGTCCTTTTCTTCGAAGTGATTGGTTAATTCGTTCAAAACTACAGTCTTGGTGTATATTAAGCAACAACATTTTGAGACAAAATATATCGCATGTCACGATCTACGATCATAAAATTTATTATAACGTTCAGGTTAGAACTAACTTCCAATGGTTTTCATGTTTTATTTAATTTAATTTTTTCAACTAAAAGTTATTTTTTTAATACATTTATATCCTTTCTCTAAACCCGGCTAACTACAGCAGCCTGCTACTTGGCAATTTTAATTAAAAAAAAAACATTTGATGTTCGATTTTAGTTTTGAATACTCTCACACCTATCCTAATTATACATCTTATCATACATACCATCGATGATATTTGCTAATTGTTGTCAAAAATGAAACAAATGTCCATTGCCCAGTAGAATCGAGTTCCGATTTCATGGGAAGACTTTTTATCATAATAAACGATATCATAATAATAAACGATAAAACCATAACATGGAAAAGTGAATGGTCTCAAAAAATTGAATTCACAATTTATATACAAAACCTTTGAGGCTCAATCAAAACCGAAGTGAGTTTATTTCATAATTTACGAGGTTAAAATAAGATATTCCGCATTGTAGTGTCTGGCAATGTATGGAAGAAGCGTGATCACAATTTGTTGTATACACAACAAAATCACCTACGATACATTTACTTGTCCGTATGTAATTCTACACAATTGTATGCATGTGTGTACATACGTACGTCCATAAGTGCGAGTGTGTCATTGTATAAGCGCCCATATGTATGCAAGCGATTTTCATTTTTGTTTAAAGCCCCCCAGAGTGCATTTCGCACTCATTCACTAACAACACCAACATCAGCAGCGGCAACACGAGCTACATCAGTCCTAGCATCTGCCATAGAGAAGACGACACAGTAACATAAAGTAAGTGTTATTATAGAATTGCTTTTGTACGGAAACGTTAGCTTTGCTTTAACGCTCTCAAGCGGGCTGATGAATGCCGCCGCTTTCTGTGTAGATTTGTTAGCCAACACGGATAACGGAAGTTAACGGCCAACCGGAGAAAAGGTGCACTCTGCCACCAACTCTGATGGCATTTGATGCTCACTTTACTTGCCAATGTTTATGCGGGTACATTACATACATGCAAACATTGTTAATATGAAATACGTACATATATAATATCAAAGCGTTTTGTTGTTTTAAATTTCACACTAGCACACAACCTACTGTTATGTCCATTTGTATGTACGAATTCCATACGTAAACGCGTGTGTTTCTACGTCTAGCATGTAGCTCCCCAACGGCCACTAAGGGTCCGCATACACACAAACGCACACACACCCACAAGCTAATACATTCTACTCCAAATGTACAAATTTTTAATGGCTTTGTTGCTACCACTTATGGCATATTTTGTCTCCTTTTGTATGCGTCATCGTATGTAAAGTATTTAAGGAAAAAACCAGGACAGCTTGTTTTAACAACATTCGTCAGCAGAAATAGCTTCAGTAAATAAACTATTTATAAAAGATAAATTAAATCGTCACATGGCTATGTCATCGGCAATGGAGAGCGCCCACAAAAGCTTTCAAGGATCACCGTCCTGAGGAAGTAAAGATAGCCAAGGTGTCACATGCCTCTTTGGACTCTTTTTACACAGCCAGATAGGCAAAGTGGTCTTCCATTTCGCCCTTCTTATTTAATTTGCCCAGAATACTACGAATTTTACAAACTCCTGGGATTTAGCAGGGTGGCAATTTCGGTAAATAACGATAAACGTCGAGCAGTTGATATGGCATCTATTGGATATTCAATGGCACCTATTGGATATGCGATTCAAGTTGATGAATATCCATATGACGTGTGGACAAATAGATTATTAAAATATACAATCGCACCTCAGTGCACATACCGCTCTATTGATTTGGGTGAATAAGAAGATGCCTATGTGAAAACCGTTGCATTCCATCATTGATGATCACTTGGTTATTAGCTTAATTAAACGTTTTCACATATGGTAGTAGTTTGTGGTGTAGCGATTAAGAATATATATGATGCACCTGGCAAAACTTAAAATCAGTTTCTGAAGTTATAAACTAATTTCAGTAAAAGTTGCCACATGAATTTTAATTATCCCGAGGGCAAAACCTGCCGATAATGGGCAAAATGGGTTCATGGTTTGATATAGTTCCATACAAAATATTTCTCCAAGTAATTTCTATAGATTTGTGAAGCCATAGTTTCGGTTTATGGTTGGTGTAACACATTTTTTTAAATTTTAATCGCGTACCAACATTATGGCAAATGGACCATGTCGATTCCTGTTTGGTATACACCCTACACAAATGGGTATCTTCCATAGAAAACAATTTTCATTATTAGATGTTGACTACATAACCTTCTTGGAAAATATCAATTTCGGTTTACATTTCAAAACCTTTACCTGCCTCATTTTAAAATGTATTCAATGCAAATTAAAATGCAATTCTTTTATTATTGAACCCAACAAATACATGGTTTTGAAGCAAGAAGTTTCAAAATTGATGCCCACAATACTCTTCAGCCTATGAGTCTACGAAGAGAGAAAATATGATCGATTGCTGTCTACAGTTTCCGAAGAAATATCGGGGACCTTTCAGTAGCTTGTCATCTCCGACCTTCCATATTTTGGCAGAATATCGTTACTTTTCGTATACTAGATCGATAATGGATTGTGCAGTAAATGTAAGATATGGCAACCTATTTAGGAATCCTGAGATCGTCACATAATTGAAAAATATCAGTTGGCATTGAGAAATTTACATTTATTTTAACAAATTGTAACTTTACTTACTTGAAATTGGGAAAAGACAATTTAATATCATAATATTTATTAAATACTGGAGGAGAAAAATAAAATGTAAACAATATGATTTATCAGTAAGAAAAACTTGAAAAACTTTATCTGACTTGAAGTAAACTACAAATAAAGTTTGTGAGAATTTTTTATTTGAATTGAGAAAATATCAAATAAAATTGCAAATTATGAACAGAACAATATATGAACAACAGGCCGATAACAAAAGTCTGCTTCATTGTACAACCAAGCCAATTCGCATTCTTGGAACGAGTTACCTTTTTAAATTTCAGAATTTCTTTTGATATTCCCCTTACGTCAAATAAAAGTTAATTAATTTTATATACTTTTTCCCAACATCAAATATAAAATCCCCACATCAAATGGAAACCTAAGTCAAATCAAAGTCAAATCGGATATTTTTATTTCGTTGGTCCACAGTTGCTATTAGTTTTTCATATTTGTCATATTTCCGCAATAATCGCTAAGAAAACTTGACATATCATCTCATCGTATCAAGTTCAGGGAGACCCTAAGCTATTGGACCATTCATAAAGAAATTACTTTATAAAATTTCTCATATTCATGAAAACAAAGAAAAATGTTCAAGAACAAATTGTTCTGACTTTGGACCCCCTAACTTATCTTACATATAGTGTTATGACTACGAAGGAGAGCTAGGATCAGTAGCGTTTTTATGAAGGACTGAAAAAGATCAATTACAAAATCAATTTGCTAACTTTAATGCTTTGTAACGAGCGATAGAGTATGCAGAGAAGCTTTCAAGTGGTAAATCTTAACACTTCACGATCGCCTTTGGCCCACATGGGGTTTTAACCAATTCTCTAGTTCGGTGTGGTCATGAAACAATCAAAGCAAGAATACATTAATAAAATACAGGGTTGTTGAATTTTACTGCATTAAGAAACACAAATTACTTTTTTCTTAATTGACATAAATTATTTCTTCTTCGTTAATTTGAAAAATAACACCTTTTGAATTTACTATTTTTAATGGCTTTTGTATATGATTAAACTTGAGTGACTTGACTTGAATTAAATAATGAGGGGATATACAAATCCAAACAGGCCCATGCTAGCAACCAATAAAACCACTTAAGAATTTCCATTCCCTTACTGATTTTGGCAGACATTTCTCCAATTGCGTGGACATTTTTTGCATGTCTCTTTTTGCAGTTTCCCTTTTTATAGATTGGTCTACCTCATTTTAGATTTCGTTCTGTGTTTATACTGATCGAAGCTGAAAAAGAAACAAGGATTTGATTGAAAATGTGTGGTGGTATTTGTATATTACGCTTTCTTTTAAATGTTAATTTTAATTGGGTTAATGGATTCCTTTCAGTATACCACTCGTATATAATATTTGCTGTTGACTGTAACAAATCTTTAGTACGATAGCGAAATACCAAATATGATTTTTAAGAGTTAATCTAAATTTGAGTAGATCTTAATGTGTAGATTTTCATACTACTTTCAGATATAAAAAAACAGGTTCATTGCCGCTTAATGAAAAATATTCCATCTTTTCTGCCTTTTGACCGGAGCGTACTGTTTTGTGTTTGTTTCTGGAAAATATATTACGTACTCATTGTGCAAAAATGGCACATTTTGTTCTAATAAATAATAAGATTTGGTAAGCCGACATTTTGTGATTTTTCGTTTTAGTTTACACTGTTTTCAATATAAACTGTATTAAAAATAGTTCAAAACGTTTACAAATTGAAAACATTTACTCATGCACTTTTCAAGACTGGTTTACACGCTGTCTATCCTTATCTCTGCTTACCCCCCAAAATGTACGAAGGGAATAGTTTAATTAGAAAATAGGTAAGAAAAACAAGCGAATTTTTATTCAAAAATATTGCAAGATTGATACCTTTTTAAAAAAATCCGACTTTTTTAGCGCAAAAATTATATAATTTTAACTTGACTATGATATAATTAAAACTCAATCATTTATAAAATGCATTAAGTTTGTAGCCGATTGTGAAGAAGAAATTTAATTTTTACACCATTTGACATCTGAACTCTATAAGCAGAAATTCAGTGACAAAAAAATCGCTTTAATCGCAGAATTACAATGTGGTTTGCAATATAGTTTAAGACTTTTCAAATACTATGTGCTTATTTATGTTAGCAAAATTGCATTCAAAACATAACACTTAATACACAAAAATGCGGGAAAGTCTGTTGGTTCTGTACACCGCCATAAGAATATTGAAAGGCGCAAAAGAACATTTTTTTACAAGTTTTTTCAAATTAGTCTATTAACAGATTATTTAACAAATAAAACGTGTTTTAAGGGAATGCAAAAATGGAATGGAATGCAGGACTGGAGATTTATAAAGAAAAATATTTTGGCCTGACTAAATTTGATACTTTTACCAATTATTGAATATCGATAAGATGCAGCAGCTAATGCCCACATTTGGCCACTTTCATCGTATTTCGTGTAATGTATTCCTTCATGTAATTGGGGCCAGTTTTTTTTTCAATTTCAAATGTAGATTTACTGAGTCGCACACAAAAAAGTTGTTATATTATTAACAACAAAATGAATTGTTTGCAAACAAATCATATTTCAAAATCATAATAATATCTACTAAGTATATGTACTTACTTACAGAAGAATGACATGTCTTATCATCAAAGGCTGGGGCTGATAGCACATATTTTATTATTGTTATGTTATTTATTGCTATGTCAATGGTCATAATCTAGAAATTGGGGCGGCTCAGAATAAATCACTTGTGTCGTCCCATCTTTGAACTTATATTACTTAGTCGTTCGATATCTCTATAAACTTCAGCATTAAAGAAATGCTAATATATTCTTTATATTTTTTTAGTATTATACATTTTATGGTGATTTCATGTAAACCTAGAACTGGGGAATTAGCACAGATTTTCTGTTATTCAAAAATCTGTGTTTCAAAATTAGGGTAGCTCTAAGTGACATTATATATTGTTGTTTTCCAAATAGTCTTAACAACTACACGCGATATTACCAAAATAATGACGAATATAACATCATCTTACCAGAGAGTAGCAGCAATATAACGTATCTAGAAATGTAATCTCGCATCTCTATAACTAGACCAAATAGACGAAATTGTTTCTGGTAAAAAGATAGACATAACTGAAACTTTCAAAGTCTGATCTCAAATCGCTGGCAAAAGGAACTATACTATGTTGTTAAAAATTTATTATTCAAAAAAATAACAACAAAAACGTGTATTACTGAAATAATGCCTAAGTACGTACTAAGTATTTATTGCACTAAGTTTTTTATTCCGTTTGAAACAACTAAAAACACTCCTCTAAGATCCATCAAAGGACATGCGGACGGAAGAGCTC
>JAHXMU010000600.1:1337036-1420728 GCA_019455685.1 Philornis downsi | reverse complement strand
ATTCATGACGATGATGAAGTGAAACTGAACAGAACAGAAGAACCAACATTGCGTTGCGCAAACCAAAGCCAATGTGTTCAGGGGGTTTCGACGGCAGAGGATGGCTTTGTTAGAGCTGCAGAGGAAGATGAAACTTTGTACATTGATGTGCTGTGCTACAACTGCCGGTCGGTGCTGGTGCTGTGTTGCTTGGGGGACCATATTCGCATTCCATGGGGGGTTTCCCTGAATAAAGGTTTCTTTTTTGTTTTTGTTTTCCATACAGGGATTTTGGGATGTGTAGGCAACAGCAACAGCAATAACAACAGCATCCACACGATGTTGATATTAAATGCACAAAAGGCTGTTTGTTGAGCTTGCAACAGCAATAATAGCAAGAAAAACAACAACAGCTCTTGATGTCACTTAAGAGTATCACTCGGCAACGGCAGCAGCAACAAAAATCCAAATCGATTTAAAAATTCATTTATACTAAAAACTAACACGTGCATTTTACATAGTGCACCACCAACCCAACCCGGGCCGGCCCAGCCCCATTGTACACCCACCAATTACCTCCAGGGAAAGGTGACGCAGTCAGTCTTGGCCTGGTTGTGGGTTGCACAGATGTTGAGTGGCACACACACACATACAAAATCTGATTGCACACAACAACACAGCCCCATCGATGGCTCGGTCTCCGGAGTGTATACTCTTGACGCTTGCCAAAGTGTATGATTGGCATTGCAATTTCTGTACTTTGGAATCGTAAATACACATTTCTGTGCAGGATGCATCAATCATGTACCAGTTACCAGAGAACCTCACAGACACATATATATATAAGTATACCTATATATACATATATACTTTTATCATGCAGACAAACTTACACTTGAGAAAAGCTCGTGGCTTCGACTGTTTACGACGCGACATGACTAGTGTTCCTGTTATTGCCGTTATTGTTATTATTGTTAACAGTTAATCCTCTGGAGAAATGGCTCTTTAATGTTGTTGTCGCTTAATATGTTGCAATAAATTTCATTTCAATTTCGTGCAATAAAAAACATTATTTGCATTTTGAGATATTCTTCAATTTTAATGCCGTTTTTTACTTCTATTCACTTATCGCAATATCATTCGGAATTACAAACGCTTTTCGCAAGGGATATAAAGTTATCGTGTTAACACGCGCGAGTTTTGTTTTCTTAATAAACTTCCGTTATTTTCCTCGGTGTCGTTCGTCATCCAACACGGGCGTGTGTGCTTATCCTTGCAACAACTTTGGCGGAATGTCTTCAAGTGGCCGGAAACAAATAATACGTATGTTAAAAACACCAAACTGCCGGTCCACATACATCCACTGTTGTGCTCTTAAAATGCCGTAGCCGACACTCTTAACTTTGTCACTCAGCTAACAGGAGAGAACACACCAACGAGTCGGATACTCTTCTATAAATGAAGAGAGAAGTATAGAGGGCGCGTGAGTGAGCTCTAAACCAGAGCACCCATTCTGTGCGAGTGTGGCATTGAAATTTACAAACAAAACACATAAATGCCGGCAGTTCGAATGGGAACTCCCGGGAGGGTTGGATTTTGTGATGCACACATACGCGCTGGCGAGGACCACCAAAAGCACGCAAATTCTTATCAAGCCTACGACAATCGAAAATCAAGGCTGTCAGACGTGTAGAAGCTCGCATTTCGTAGAAATCAAAATCATCCCTCAAAAGCATGCAAACTGCACCAATCACTGCACGGGGTGCTTTGTCCGTCTGCCGTTTACATCCTCCAAGTCACTCTTGAGTTCTTTCTAAGTTCCTGCTGTTCGTAGACACTATAGGGTGCTTTTTCGCGAGTAATTATTAAGTCATCAGCGTCAACATGAGAATTTTCGAATATTGCGGCCGTGCAGCACTTTCGCACGTGTGCTTAGGGGGTCCTGTTGCTCGGTGATGTTGGGTAGTTGCATCTCGCATTTGACTTTGTAATGGAAAAGTCAAATGTCCTCCGAACAATGGAGAAACGGAAAGTTTGACGATTTCTCATCAGCGGGACTTTCCCCTAACCAGTGAGTACTTGATGGAAATATTGCCTTGTCTTAAATACATGTATATTAGATCTGAATCGAACGTGGGAAAATTACATATTAACATAATGAAGTACAAATAAATTGTACTGACTGAGAGTATCGAAAAGGCAGTAACTGTAGCACTCAAATTATTGGTCATATTTCAGCTGCATCAGAACATAATTGCCAAATTAGTCCGTTTATTTCGAAAAAATTAGCATTTCTAATACAGTGTGCAGGTTTCACCCTTCAATATTTATTACGTTGTAAGCAAAACGTCTCAGATAAATTTTTTTTCAATGTCAAAATTGGCACTTCGGAGAATCCTTGAATTTGGTTAGCAATATGAAGCGATCTAGTTGATTCAATCGTTTGATACATGAATTATAAGATCATATTTCGCAGGAAATACAGACAAGATACGACTCATACTCTCTGTAACTACTCCCGGAATGTACTCAATCATTGGAATTTGGATTTGCTCCAGTGCTAATAATTCTCATTAATGAAGTATGTCGTTTAAATATGTCAACAGATATGACTACTCTATCGCGGAACAACGGGAGCCAACAGGTTTCTAAGTTTCTATTTAGTGACGTAAACACAAACTAAGAACGCGCGTAAAAGAGTAAACCAGTTTTAATCACTACCTTGTAGGCAATACAAAACGAACTCAAATCCAAAGCAAATTTAAAAGCCTACGGAAAATTTATCCATCGTCTCACTAAGTTTGCTCAATACATGACTTCAAACGATATTAAATACAGCATCCAAGTCTGGTGGATTTTGTTACTCACGGTTGGGGAAGAAAATGAAGAAAAAGGTTGCCACAGAACTCACAGTTGCATACAAAGTCACTAACAGAAATATGTGAATGGTAAATCATATTTTCTTCTCATCTTGTATGTTCCACTAATTGGTTTTTATGAAAAAGTAACCATGTACGCATAAATTCCAAATGGAAATAAAGACGATATCATACGGTCAACAATGCATTGCATTAACCCATTCATGAACAAGAGTGGCATGCGGCACTCAAATTTTTACGCTGTTAAAAATGCTTCAAAAAAACATTGAGGCATGCTATTTTTGTTTTTGTTTTTTTTTTTTTTTTTTTGATGTACCGTTATTCTTTTATTTGTTGACTGTCAGGTCATATGCGTAGCAACTCAGTCGCTTCAAAGCTGTTGATGTTATAGCAGGTGTTATTGCAGGTTGTGATTTTTGTTTCTCCAAAATATTGTAACGTCATGAGTAGACGTAGGTTAGAGCTAATATTTATTTAGTACAAATAGAAATGTTCAACTATTATACATTTCTCATAAGCTTACAATATTAAGTCTTCAAATATTTTCATTTTATGAAGTTCCTTTTGCTTTGTTTCTTAAAAGTGGACTTTTAAAATTCAAAGTGCCATATGGCACTCTTGGCCAGTAGTCTGAACAAATGAATGTTTACATTTTTAGACTCAATCCAGAACAAATTTTAGACTATTTAAGAGAAATAGACAATAAAGAAAATATTGTGGATAAAATTATTATGCAACCACCCTCCCCGGACTACGCATCGGGCGAAGATGATGCCACTGCCTTCTGTTGGAAGGAAAATAAAACTGAAATACCTGAACACGACGACCTTGTTATGCCACCGAATTTGCAAACTGCAAAAAACTCTTTCAAATGGAAACACATTACTGATATTCCAGCAGTTCCAGTATTTCCTGAAACCAACTACGATGATTGCAACAAAAGACCAATTGAGTTATTTAAGCAATTTTTCGATGGCGATATGATAAGTATGATAGCCTCAGAATCCAATAGTTATGCGCATTTGAAAAACCAGATTGATGTGAAAATAACCTGCAGTGACATTCGTACGTGGTTACTCTGTGTCAAGAATAATTTGTTTACCAGATGGGTAGACAATAGTGTCGTGCCATTGGCATCTACATTGTGCAGCGAAGAACCAAAAGATGTAGCTCAACGACATTTACGGGAGGCACAACAAAGAGTAAACATTCCACGCCCTGCTGTTGTGTCTGCATATAGTAGATATATGGGTGTAGTTATATCTGCAAGAAAAAGTGGTGGTGGTCAATTTTTACGTGGAGCATTAATCTAGGTATTCAAAATGCACGGCTGTTACATCGGAAGTCCAAAAACAGTGTGCAACAACTAGATTTTGGTCGAAATTTAATTCAACATTTGTTAAAAACAAGCAGTGATATCTCCTGCTCTGAGTTCACAACTCACCGATATGCTCATATTGCTAACGCAGGTATTCGCTTGATGGTATTGCTCATTATTTTCAGCCGTGCAATCGTCGACACTGTGGCTATGAAGGCTGCAAAAGCCAAAGTAGAGCAGAATGCAGAAAATGCAATGTTGGGCTGTACATAAAATGCTTCATGTCATATCATACTGAAAAAGTTAGACATTAAATAGCTTTCTTTTGTATGTACTTTATACATTTTTAATTATTTATGCACACTAAGTTTAGAGAAATTGACTTATAAGTAAATAAACTTAGTTATTTTTTAATTAAATATTTAAATAATGTGCAGTTTTCATATTGAATATAGCTAAGTATAGTAGTGGACAAGAGTGCCATATGGTACTAGCACCTGGAGCGGCCTTGGTGAGTCCTACATATAATCTGATTACAATATGATTCTGTACTCGTATGTGCAAAGTTTGGTGAAAATCGATGCACGAAGAACCCGTGTCTATTAATGGGTTAAGGCAGTGAATGCTGATAGTGTGAAGAAACCCATATTATATTTTACTGCATATAAGAATGGTGGAATGAGGGAGTACAATTTGGACGGTTATTAAATAAGAAATTGTTGTGAGACCCTGAGAGAAAAAAAAACATAAAACAAAAAACCACAAATACTGGTAAATTAATGCCGGCAATCTTTTCAGAGCTATAACTATATGATAGGTGGACGTCCTCGATAAATCATCATCTGGGAGATGCGAACGACACAACAAGGATGCATTCAAAGCCAAAATTCTAACGTCTACAACTATACAGAATAATATTAATTCAGATGTGTATTTGAGATAGGTAAGAGATTTACCTATAGATACCTTACATGGCGTTTTAGACTTGTATGCAACACAATAGACAATCTACTTTAAGGCGAAATATGTGTTTGTCATACTGATTTGGATGGATTGGTTGAGTCCTTACAAGAGATTTTAGTGCCGAAGTAGGAAGGTATGGTTACATTCGACGCAGCAATAACCATTGTGAAAAAAAGTTTATATTTAGAGGATCCATTAAAAAAGAGTATGCTGTTTATAGAAAAAATTGTTGTTAATTATTAACTTATACAGTTATTAAAGTATACAAATGTAAACTATCTTGCCCGCCACATTTATTTAAGCGAGAAATAAAATTACTTATGACGACTTGACATGTAGACTACGTGATGGCTGCCATCTCGAGACGGATATTTTCTTTCAAATGCGCCAAATTTGGTGATTTGTTGGTGTAAACTTTAGATTTTGGATTACATTGCAGACATAGTCCATAGGCGTTAAATCAGAATTGCGTAAAGGCCAATTTATGTCAGCTCTACCGAATATTTGCCAATGAAAATTTCACGAAAACGTGGCAGAAACGTATTGGATATTGCTCTTTGGTTATAGTTAGTAAAGTTTTGCAGTTCAAACAACATATCTCCAAATAACGCCCTGAATTCGTTGTAACTGCACGTTCTCTTTCATCTTTAAAAAAGTAATGGGCCATAATTCCCCGCAGCCCATACGGTCCCTTTAGGCGAATGAAGACGTTTCCGATGCTTGCTGCAGCAACGCTAAGCAGTGTTTACAGTTTACAAAAATATGGCAACGTTGTTTTGTAACATATGTTTTTATGTTATTGTATTTATGAGTAGAATAAAATGCGTTTAGTTGTCGATCGGAAAAAGAAGTAAATTTAATAAAATGGATTAAAAGTTAAAGACCGTGTGTTACTGGATATTGGCGGGTTATTACATTGGCGACGATTGGTAAAATCTGCGTGGAAGAAGTCACAGCGATATCCGATCACTTTATTGTTTGTGTGTCTTTTCACCCCATTGGGGAAATTACAGATCGCACAACGAAAGATATTCCTTTCTGGCACAGTGGAAATCACATTCAATTGTGTATCTGGAGTGTGCATTTAATTGCAAGCTGGTTATTAAATTAGACCGGAAAATTGGCCATCACATTAAATTGTGTCGTGGAAGCACATTGAATTGTGTCGCTGAAGATATATTGGGTCATGTACCAATTGGATTGTCACATTAAATTGTAAAATTCAAATAAAGCATTAAATTGCGAAATTGCAAGCACATTAAATTGTGCATGGGCCTGCAGTGACAATTGTGGAAGGTTGGTTTGAAAAGACATAAGACCATTCCTCTGTGACGTCATAGACAAAACAATGCTGCATGCGGAATGGGAAAAATGGTTAAGATCTTTCAATCTGTATCTTGCTTCGGAAGAAATAGTCAATTCGGTTAAGAAGAAGAACAAGTTGCTCCATTTGGGAGGCCCACAACTTCAAGAAGTTATTTATAACATTCCTGGTGCATTGGTTGAATACGATTCGAAAGTTGATAATGATGTTTTCACGATATTAGTTACAAAGTTAGATGAATATTTTTCGCCAAAACAAAATTCAACATTTGAACGACACCTGTTCAGGAGTTTAACACCGTCTGATGGAGAATCTGTCAACAAATTTTTGTTACGTTTAAGACAGCAAGCTGCAAAATGTTCGTTCGGCGGAACAAAATTGGAAATAGAAGAGATTTGCCTTAAAGACAAAATAATTAATTCGTGGGCTCCGATTGAACTGAAAAAGCGATTGTTGGAAACGGAGCAAAATTTAAACGATATCATCGAAGCTTGTCAAGTTTTTGAACAAATTAATAAACAGTCGCAAAGTATGACTGTAAAGGCTGATGATAAAATAGTACATTTTTCGACGAAGAGAGCATTTGTGCGTGATTTAGAAGTGGAGTGTTTTAGATGTGGTCGACATGGCCACACTGGTAACTCCTTTAAGTGTCCGGCACGGAATGCAAAATGCAATAAATGCTCTCTGACAGGTCACTTTGCGATTAAATGTAAAACCAAAAATCCTAAACGAAAATTTTCCGAAAACGAGGAAAATGATGATAAACGACGTCATTTCAAATCAACAAAAGTGCGGTGCATACAAAACGAATTGGGAAAGCACCCCGACGACAGCGAAGCATTACGTGAGTTTGATTGTTTCAAAATCGACGGTAACTGTCAAAGAGATGAAATTATAGAGTGTAAAGTTGGAGGGCAAAAGATGTTTATGGTGATTGATTCCGGCTCGCGATTTAACCTTATTAGCGAGAACGATTGGGCGATGTTGAAAAGTAAACAAGCAATCATATGAAATATACGGTCACACTCACAAAACCAATTCAAGGCATATACTTCAGATCAGATTCTTAAAGTAACCTGTGTGTTTGATGCTCCGATGACTGTGAATAATGGATCAGAGACGGTTGCTACATTTTATGTTATGGAAAATAGAAGTCAGTCGTTATTAGGCCGCGAAACATCCATAAATCTGAAAGTACTACGCCTTGGCTTAAATGTATATCGCGTTGAGAATGTAAATCCATTTCCGAAAATGAATGAAATACAAGTAAAATTAACTATTAATCCATCGGTGAAACCTGTTCAACAACCTTTACGACGAATACCGATTGCCCTTGAAGAGAGAGTATCAGCCAAGATAGATGAGGCAGTTAGACTAGACATCATTGAACCAGTTCTTGGACCTAGTCCCTGGATATCACCGGTAGTGGTTGTGTTTAAAGGAAATGGAGAAATGAGGCTGTGCATTGACATGCGAATGGCAAATAAGGCAATTTTACGCGAAAATTACCCTCTACTAACGTTTGAGTCTTTCATGACGAAGCTACGTGGAGCTAAATTCTTCTCTAGATTGGATCTCAAAAGCGCATACCACCAGCTGGAGTTACACAGAGACAGTCGAATGATAACCACATTTATTACGCATAAGGGGCTATACAGATATAAGAGATTGATGTTTGGTGTAAATTCGGCACCGGAAATTTTTCAGCGCATACTGGAGGGAATTTTAGCACCCTGTACCAATTGTCTAAATTACATAGATGATATCATCATATTTGGGAGCACGGAAGAAGTACATGATAATGCGGCCAAGGAAGTACTTCAGGTATTAAAGAAAAACAATCTTGTACTTAATGAGAACAAATGCGTGTGGAAGACCCAAAGTGTAAAGTTTTTAGGCCACATTCTTTCTGATAAAAGCTTTACTGCAGATCCGGACAAAATTAAGGTAATAACAGGATTTCGAGCGCCAAACACCAAAGAGGAGACTAGAAGCTTCTTGGGTTTAATAACATATGTGGGAAAATTCATTCCCGATTTGGCAGATGCCACTGAACTATTGAGAACCCTTTTGAAAATGGATTCAAAATTCGTCTGGGCCCAGAACAAGCGAACGCCTTTAAGAATCTCAAAACTCAATTGTCTCAACTTCCAAACCTATCATATTTTGATCCAAAAAGAAGAACTCGGGTAGTGGCTGACGCTAGCCCCGTGGCACTGGGTGCTGTCTTAATCCAATTTGATTGCTATGGTGATCCGAAAATAATAAATTTTGCCAGCAAAAGTCTATCTGATGTAGAGAAAAGATATTCTCAGACGGAAAAGGAAAGTTTAGCGCTAGTCTGGTCAGTGGAAAAGTTTTATTATTATCTAGCCGGCTTGGAATTTGAATTAGTAACCGACCATAAAACATTGGAGTCAATTTTTAAACCAACATCAAAACCACCGGCCAGAATAGAACGATGGTTATTGCGTTTGCAGTCATTTAAATTTAAAGTAATCTACCGTACTGGAAAAGAAAATATTGCTGATTCTGTCTCTAGGCTTTGTAAAGTCTCTGATACGAACTCGTTCGATGAACTTTGCGAGGAGAATGTATTTCAGGTGCTATCTAACTCGGTTCCTTTGCCTCTGACAATAACCGACATTGCTAAAAGGAGTGCGGATGATGAGGAAATTTCCAATACCATTACATATGTCAGAAATGAGTCGTGGGACTCGGACAAATCAAGCATGTACTATCCCTTTTGGTTTGAGTTTTCGGTGATTGGCAGCATTGTGCTGCGAGGCACTCGAATTGTGATACCGAAATCTCTACGGGATAAAGTCCTCCGATTGGCGCATGAGGGGCATCCTGGTGAGTCTGCTATGAAACGAAGATTAAGAGCCAAAGTCTGGTGGCCATTGATAGATAGAGAAGCTGAACAGTTTGTTAAGAATTGCCGTGATTGTTTATTGGTTTCGCAAGCTCCAAATCCTGTACCAATGCAAAGGCATGTTTTTCCCAGTGGTCCTTGGCAATATGTGGCAACGGATTTATTAGGCCCGCTGCCGAACAACGAGTACGTTTTGGTTTTGCTTATACATATAGATTATTATTCATGTTATCAGGAAGTGGTGTTTTTAAAGACCAGACTTGGTTTGCCAAGATCTTTGAGGACAGATAATAGCCGACAATATGTTAGCTCTGAATTTAAAAACTTTTGTAAAGTAAGCGACATCACACAAATCACAACACCACCTTATTGGCCACATGCTAATGGAGAAGTTGAAAATATGAATAAATCTTTGGTCAAACGATGGAAAATAGCCTGCGCAAACAAAAACGGGAAATTTAAAAGTTTATCTTAATGTATAACGTAACACCTCATAGTACAACGGGAACTCCACCATCTGAGCTGATGTTTAACAGAGTGATACGGGACAAAATACCAGGCATTCAGGACATAGAGGAAGATATGATTGACTCGTCAGCAAGAGATTTGGATTGCATAAATAAACAGAAAGGAAAGGAAAGGGGAGATAACAAGAGGAAAGCAAAAGATTCGAACATAACGGTAGGCGATAAAGTGCTTCTTAAGAATGCTGTGTTCCCACATAAACTTACAACGAATTTCAATGTAACAGAATACGAGGTTGTAAAGAGAAGCGGAGATGAAGTAGAAGTTTATGGAAATGCCAAGACATTTAAAAGGAACGTCAGCCACGTCAAAAATATCCCGATAACTACAATTTCCGAAACAATGCCAGCAGCGAATTCTTCACACATACCGTCATCATTCAACACTACGCCACCAAAGCCTACAGAGTGTTCCCAAGACGTCGGGACCCAGCCGGTAAATCCTGTGATGAAATTAAAGCTGAAAAAGGTGGAAGGGATGTAGCAACGCTAAACTGTGTTTACAGTTTACAAAAATATGGCAACGTTGTTTTGTAACATATATTTTTATGTTATTGTATTTCTGAGTAGAATAAAATGCGTTTAGTTGTCGATCGGAAAAAGAAGTAAATTTAATAAAAACGGATTAAAAGTTAAAGACCGTGTGTTACTGGATACTGGCGGGTTATTACACTTGCGTTTCGGAATCTTTGCGCTCCAGTAGCGGCAGTTCTGCGTATTTACGTGTCCATTAAGATGAAATTGAGCTTCATCAAAGAAAAAAAAAGATGTTGGTAAGCTTTGAAAATCACTCAATTGCCTGGAATACGAAGTCAAGCCTCTGTCTGGCATCAATTAAATTTTGTAGGGATGAATCTTTAACTCATTCTGCAAAATGCGGATTAGATTAGATTTTACTAATGTTGTACCGATTTTCTCAAATATTTTGACCCATTTTTGAACGATACACACCTGATTTAAATGTCAATAAAGTCACCGGATTGACGTTTTTCTAAAATTCAAGCTCGGATAACGAACCTGATTGCAACTAAAGCACGTACTAAATTGAGGAGAGAAATGAACGTACATTAGCACAAAAGAAGCTACTTAGCATGCCTTCGAAATCCTACCGACCAAAATCTTGATGACTCTGAACCACGGTGGGTACATACTGCTCATTCGATGACTACTGTCGCAATAATCATTCTTGGATTCGAAAAACATACACATACGTCGCCTACATCATTGGGTTGGCGGGCTCATGGAGTTTTTTACGAGAACTCTCGTTCATATATTGCTACTAGGCGACTATATTGTGCTGAATATGGACTACGGCGAATTAGTGAACCTCCGAGTGCTAATTTAATTAAAATATGGGTAGAGCGTTTTGAAGAGACCGGTTCAACATTTAAACCACAAGCAAATGGTCGCCCAAGAACATCTAGGACTTCGGTTCTAGATGTTGAGAGAGTTATGGAGTCAGTACGAGGAAATCCACAAATGTCGACTCGCAAGAGATCGTCTGTCTTACAATTATCGCGACGAAGTTTGCAACGAATTTTAACATTGGATCTTAAACTGCATCCATATAAGCTGCAATTAACACAAGAATTGACAAGAGTCTGACTTCATAGCAAGGCTCGCATTTGCTAATGAAATGCTTAATCGATTTTCCAATTTTGACAATATCCTTTTCTCTGACGAGGCTCATTTCCTTATGAATGGGTTCGTAAACCGTCAAAATTGTCGTTGCTGGAACAGTGAAAATCCCAAAATCAAACACCAGAAACCTAAAGTGACAGTATGGACAGCAATCCCTGGCAAAGGAATAATTGGTCCTTTTTTCTTCGAAAATGCGCGGGGCCAAAATTGAAAGTTCAAGAATAGTGAATTCCAGAACTTGGTTCTAACAAGATGGAGCTACCTGTCACACATCAAATGACTCCATGGCGGTGGTGAAGCAGATGTTCCCTGGCAGACTGATTTCGAAAAGGGGTGATATCCCATGGCCCCCACGTAGCCCAGACTTGACGCTTCTTGACTTTTTTTTTTTTGTGGGGATACCTCAAACACAAAGTCTACAGTAATAATCCAAGAAAACAACAGTAATAAATCCAAGAAAATGGCAGCCATTACACCAGTATTACTGAAGAAAGTTTTCAATAATTTTCGTTTGCGGTTAAAGGAGTGCCGTCGTAGAGAGGGTCACCATTTAGATGATGTTATTTAAAACAAAAAATCCATTTATTACTCTACAATGCCTTAGATTTATTTTAACCATACCTTCTGTATTTATTTTTTAATCTATTTTTTAAATATGCATGTTCTATTGCGCCACCCTGTATTATCAAGAAAAGCTAACATATTCAAAATCATTAATTGTTGTCATTTGTCTGAATTATGGAAAAATGTTGGTTATAGTCAAATTTGTGATATAATTCATAGCTTGTTTGCAATTAAAAACGTAGGCTATAAGCGTACATTGGACTATATAGGTACATATTGTTCCCCAAAAATCCTTAATTACATATTTTGTTGAAGGTTAAAACGAATCTGTTATGGATTGGTTATATAAAACACATCCTAACGTAATTATAAAATGTCGTAATTAATTTCTAATACATTTCAATTAACTGTTTCAATACTGACATGTATTATATTTTGTTAGTTATTAGCAAGCTTTTGACTAAGTTAAGTAGCAAACAAACTTTTTTGTTGTTGTTTTGAAATTGTTATGAGAAACGGAAAATTATCCTCCCTACTGTGGATTTGACTGCTCCAGATATTTTTTTTCTTTTTTGATTGTTTGAAAGAGGTACAAAGCTTGGCAGCTCTAAAAGAAGCTACTGACACTGAAATTGTAAATCTTTTGTCGCAAATATTGAGAAAAAATTATGAAAAATACTCTAAAATGCACCCAAATTTGAATCAGCTTTGATGGCTGCTACTTATGCAATAATTTTCTCTTGATTTCCAGTAAACATCATCCACAAAATGAATTGAGGAAACTGGGTAATTAATTTTGTTTCACCTATGGTGATTATTTTTGTGTCACAGTAGACACAATTCATCTGCATTCTTCAGAAGTATGATGCTTCATGACTTGTTGGAGGGTCTATTCATTGTTCCAAAACATCAAACAGGCGGTCCGTTGTTGCAGAGCATACATGAAATATGGATACAAGTGAATAATGTGTTTGACGTATGTTTAAACAAGTCTAAGTACAATTAAGTTTAAACAAAAATAAAGTATTTTACCGTCTAAAACAATTTTCATAAAATAGGGAGTCCCCACAGAAAACACAGTTCTAAGATGGCAAAAACAATTTTTACAAAGTGTTTTCCGATATATTGGATTAGATTTTAAAGGTTCATGGCAATTGCGTTGTTTCTTCTTTTGTTAATTTTCTTGCTTTTTTTTATTTTGCAGAAAACAAAGACTAATCGCAATGGTAAGTTAAAGCGTCGAGCAAGAGTTTAAATGATAAATTATTATAATGAGTGTTCTCTTGTGGGAACTATGCGCACGGTCCGTTGTCGTTGCCAGTCAACTATTCAACATTTGAATGCCATAAGCTGGTAGATTGGTTCAATAAACAATCATCCAGTGCCGAAGCACAGGAAACACGAAAACATCGCCGCTTTCCGTGAGAGGACACGAGGCGATCAATTCCGTACCACGCACAGTAATTCAATCTTTTGCAGATATCAACTTAACGAATTTTGTGTCGAAACTTCCATCCCATCTAATCTATGAGCTGAAAACGATCATAGACAACGCGGTAGCGGAAAGCGAATCCCAATACACCGAGATCGTGCAGTTTGACTCGGTTATACTTTTTTTACGGTCTGCTTAAGTCGAACGTTAATGCAGATAAAGAAATAAGCAAGCTACTGGTGTCCGCAAATTCAATATAACAAGTGTCATATATCAAATTCAGTCTGGTTTATGCTAAACCGCTGCGGCTATTTGAGCGATAATGTCTTCTTAGACGATTGACCTATGAACGCTATTCTGGTTGACTGGCAAACATAATAAATTCTTAAAACTCAGCGCAACCTAATATTTTATTTCTGGCGCCTGCGCAATGTCTAACTTGTGTATCTAGAATCTGTCCAAATATTGATTTACGATTTTTTGCATATTTCAAAAAATGTACAGATTAAGCACAACCCTTCTGGTGTCTACGAATAACTTATATATTCTTGGGTTTATGTCTGTCATTTAATTGCATCAAATTACGCCAAATTTGACACATACAAAATGCTAGGTAAACTTAGGTCTGACTATGAAAATGGACTGCACCGAAATATACCTTCTTGGAGGTAACATACAAATTGGTCATTACATCGCCTATATATAAACTTAAGATTTAAAATTGAAATGGATTGGATTAACACGCAACTTATATTGTATTTCTTATACTAATTGATCGATTACTTCCATAATTTCCAAGCAAACAACTTCAGTAACAATTAATTTCTATGCCCACCACCATATGAACCCCAGACCCCATAAAGTATGTGTTCTTGATCGTTGTAAAAATCTATTTTGATTTATTCGTGTCCGTCTGTTCAATCGTTTGTAGGTCTCACAGCTTGGGCCAGGAGGAAGAACTTTGACATAAAGCATCAGTTTAACTTCGAAATTGAGCAAAATCAGCCTATAAAGAAAAAATGATTTTTTTTTAAATTTGTCCAACAATTTTATCATTTATTTATTAATAAAGGCTGGCGATACTTTGGTAGGCAAAACGGAGAAAATTATATCAACTCTGACGCACTCCCTTATCTGGCGATTGAAGGGTGCATCATCAAATACACTGTGGACCTCAAGTAGCTATCAGCTTTATTTTCTATAAATATCCTTAAATTGAATGCAGGCTTTCGTAGACCAAAGATTTGCTTCATAAAAATAAAATTATAGAAAGCCAAATTTCTTGTTCGTAGATAAATCAGTGTTTTGGTGCAAATTGACCTGAGCCAATTCTGAATCTAAAATTCATTCCGATTGCAAAAAGTTTTAATTGCGCGAAAAAATTGCGGAGAGTGAACAATCGGCAGATAAATCATTTATTTACCTCTCTCTCTCTCCAATGAAGGGCAAACTAGTTAATTTTTTTTAATACATATGGGCTTATATCATGATACAAATATACGAGGTGTGTTCAAAAAATGTGACGAATTTTCAAATTTATTGAAATCTTATTACTTTTTCAGCATAAACACGTTGCTATTCCAGATAATACATATTCCGACCGTTGATTGCTTCCTATTTCGGCATTAAACTCTACCAGAATAATTCCAGATCATTTAATCAAATATTGCAATTTGCTGTAAATTTTGTCTATTTGGGTGTTAAGATTGCTAAATCGCGAGATAAGTAGTATAGTTCAATTGCCTGCTGCGAATCCACCTCGAAATTCTTGCCTTCCTGGATAAATGCTTTTATGTTGTGTGCGTTCGGGTACTGTCCATCTTATCCCTAGGCAACTGTAATGTCAGCCTTATATATATCAAGAACATACGTATGAGAAAGCTACTCTAACAAAAAGGAGAAAAATTGTCAAATTATTTTTAAAACCGCTGGCCTCTGTCCTGTTAAACCCCAATTACTTGAGCACAAGAACATCTACACATTTTGGCTTGGAAATAAGAAAAATTAAGAAGAAAGCTATTTCGGAAAGGCTTGCAAACCGCAGCATCAAAATTAAATAAAATTGTTGAAATGAATGCAAATGTTAACTATTATTATTTCTGGATTTTCTTCAATTTCTGCAATATTATTATTGGGGGTTTCTACTAAAATGTAACGGGTTGTTCATTTAGCTGTTTGAAAACTGCTTGTCTGGCAAGGCTGTCAGCTGTTAAAGACCTGTCATCTGAAATGTTATTTCTTCATATTCGTAAATGTCAAACCTATTTACGAGTATGGATCGTTTAACAACCGAAGAATGCGTAAACATAATTAAAACTTACTACAAAAGTTGTGATTCAAACGTGGGAACTTTTCGTGCATTACGGGATGATTTTGGTCGTCATAATGGACCTACTGTGCAAGGAATTGACAAGATTATAAAGAAATTTGTATAGTTCGGAAGCGTTACAGATGTGGTCAGGCCTGTGCATCATCGCATTATATGACACTGCCGAAAATATCGCTTCTGTCCGTGAAAGTGTGGTGGATAATTGAAATTTATCAATTCAACGGCGTTCTCAGCAACTGGGACTATATTACGGGCCATTATGGCATATTTTGCATTTGCATTTGGCTTTATTGCATGAGAAGTTTCCAGAAAATGTAGTTTCACATTTTGACGTCGTCAATTGGCCACCAAGATCATGCGATTTGACGTGTTTAGACTTTTTTTACGCGGATAATCCCCAAACGTTGGAGCATTTGGAAATCAACATTCAAGGTACTTCCAATAGAATTTTTTCAATAAAACTAAAATATATGAAACTACAAAAAATTAAAAAAGAAATGGGCAGAGGCAAAATTGGACGGGCGCTACAGGCTCGGCTGGACCGAAGCTTATCTACATACATGAAGACGATTTTGGTCCGAAATTAAAGTTTCTAATTGTTAGCCTACAGCTATAGTTACCCCGAACCATAGTTCGATTTGCTGGTCTCTTGGTCATTAATTTTAACAATTTAACGTTAAGGAACAAATGATTCGAAATATTTTTAGTTCATTATTACTATGTTTACAATAAAGATTTAAATTTTATTTAAATTTTAGTAAATTGTTTCAATAAATACAAGTCTTATCATAAACAAACGTAGCTCAAAGCCAGGATTTCATTTTGAAAGGGGAAAGGGGAGAAAATTTAGCCTATCATAAACCTTTATAACACTTCTTACAGCTGGGAAAATCATAGTCGGGGATTGCTAATGAGCTGTATCAATCCAGCCCTTGTTGTATCACCTCCATACAAATACCTCACTCATAGACTCCATGGTGTTACTTTATAATACTTGGTAAAGTTTGAATAAAGCGGCCGATAAACCACGCTCTTTCTGGTAACTTCCGTACAAGCGGCCTATTCTGTAGTTCGTATCTTTTACTCAGTTGTATTAAAGTGTACCAAATTTGGTACACGTTTAACTCTTGCTTAATTAGGGTTTAAAAATTGACCGATTTTACAAAATGCCGTCTTTTCTCCATAACATCTAGTTAGTAGACTGTTGGAACCAAGTTTTTTTGTCTATTGTGTTGATTTGAAATGCTGGCGTATCCCATGCCCGTGACCGATGTAACCCATATATTCTTAACATCACATCTTTCAAATGGTTTCACTGAAGTTAGTCAAATTTGGCAAACATCATTTGCCGATAAATTTTGTTTTGACATGGAGAAAATACTGCATTGCCACACCCCTTATTTATCGAAATTTGAATTTTCCCCAGTAATCCACATTCGTAGACTACAGCAACCTAAATTTTTGCCAATTGTAGTCTGTTATAATGTTTGTCAAAATTAAAAAAAAAATTGGCCCGGTAGGCACGGTTATTATAGTACCGCCTCTCACACAAATGTATTCCCAGGCTCATATTTTGTATTCAATTGCAATAAATGCATCATGCGCTTGGTCAGCATAGTTCTGCGAATGAAAATGGACTTTATTTCCGCGCATGCAAAATGGTCGATTCAGCAGAAAACAATTGTTCCTGCACAACTTCTTCAGTTGGTTATAATTTTGCTTCTTTTTTCCGTGCGTGTTAAATCAGAGCATTTTTTATAAGAACCTAGGGGGCCCACCATGCCCCTGTGGTTCTTCGCACACTTTGTACCAACGCAAAAAGGCAATAGATGAAGGTGTATTTAAGTTAGTTCATTTTACCACTCACTCAATGAATTTTATTATACTGAACGAATTGAAGCTTACAAGGCCAAAAATATTTTTGGCAAAGGCTTAAGTCCGGGGAATAAAATTAAAATACATTTCTTCAATTTCATAACTTTTGTATAAAAGTGGTATGTCATTACGCAATGCGCTTCGCAAAACGCGTCCCAATATAAAAAAGTCTTTTGATTTTTTTGTTTTGAAAATTTTAATGTACGATATTTTATTTTGTTCCAAAGTACATTTGGTTGAAGGCATTCCATTCCCCCATTATAATTTTCACTTGACTGAAACGTCCCTAAATTACTGGCCTTTTCCTCTAGCATCATTTTATCCATCACCCATCATTTATTTGTATTATCAGAAGCACATCGCGGTTTGTCATCATTAAGCCCACTCTGCAGCTTATATCTTTCTTATTTCCTATTATTTTGTTCTTAACTCTAACTACGATATCGAAGCTAATCGGTCTGCAAGTAAGTTTGGAGTCAGACAAGGGACTCTTCCATATAAGTTCATTTTCACTCTTTTGTGACGTGGATGGAAACTGGAAATATAAGTATACGAGGAGTGATAAAAAAATAACCGTTATTTTAAATTTTTTCAAAAAGTATTTATTTATTCATCAATAACTATCTTGCCCCCTTCAAAGTAGTGCCCCTCAGATATAATACACTTGCGCCAGCGTTTCTTCTAATCCTCGAAACACTTCTAAAACCCGCTTTTTGGTATCGCCAACAGCTCCTGCTTCGATTTTTCTTTTATCTCCTCAATCGTAGCAAAACGCTTTCCTTTCATCGAAGTCTTCAGTTTTAGAAAGAGAAAAAAGTCAGCGGAGGCCAAGTCCGGTGAATACGGTGGTTGAGGCATGATTGCTGTTTTGTTTTGGCCAAAAACTCATGCACAAGCATCGATGTGTGAGCTGCTGTGTTATCATGGTGTTTCTGACGAATTGCTTTGCGCAAACGGCGCATAACTTCCACGTAGTATTCCTTATTGACCGTACGACCTTGTGGCAAGAATTCATGATGCAACACGCCATTGCAATCGAAGAAAACAGTGAGCAAAACCTTTACATTTGATGATTGAGGTTTGGTTTCAATGTCATAGCCATACACCCATGATTCGTCACCAGTTATGACCTTTTTGAGGAAATCTGAGCGATGTCCATGCGACGTTGTTTATGGGTGAACATTCTTCGCTGCCGCACGTTTCATGCCTAAAACATCCGTAAAAATTGCTTGGCATGAGCCGAACGATATGCCAACATCATCAGCAACCTCTCTAATAGTGATTCGACGATTATCCAAAATCGTTTTCTTCACTGCTTCAATGTTTTCATCAGTTGTTGACGTGTTTTTTTCGGTCCAGCACGAGCATGGTCATTGACATCTTCTCGGCCTCCCTTAAACCGGTTATACCACAATTGAACTTGTGTTCTGCTCATAGTAAACTCGCCAAACGCCACAGTCAACATTTAAAATGTCCTTGCACATTTAATTTAATTTTTTACACAAAACTTAATGCAGTTTCTTTGATCCATTTTTCGAATAGTAAAAAATCGAAGAGCACACCAAAACACGACTAACCTTTTTATCTGTCAAAAACAAACTGACAATCCAAAATGGCAACATAACAGAAAAAAATGCGTAAATCGAACATACATACGTAATTCACGAAATTTGAAAATAACGGTTATTTTTTGATCACACCTTATATTCCTAGAAGTGTCCTAGATGTGTTAAATTCACTCCAAAATCACTATTGTCAAGCTGATTTTAACCAAATCAACTAAATTGTCCACACTTTTATTTTTGCACGGTAATACATTGAAACTCTATACAGCTCCATAATTGTTTTGTCGTTCAACCTTATAACAATTTATTTAGACCATATAGAAAGACGCGGGTATGTTTTATTCATCACTCCATTGGTGCAGGGTTAGGCGATCGTCTCCAACTAACGGAAATGTCAATACAGTGGACAATTTCGGAAATTAGTGAAAATATAGTTAAAAAAAGAAATATAATAGATAATTTCATGGAAAGCAGAATGTGTTAATAGCTTGTCGGGCTTAGAGAATTCCGCTTTACGGACTTTTCCCCCTCCTGGGAAATATAGGAAAATATTAAAATTTTCCAATGCCACGACAATTTACCAAAAATTCCAAATACAACATTTTAAAAACAAATTTTAATGTCAGATTTCAAATAACAAATTGGAGTTAGTGTAGTAATCTTGAAGCATTAATGAAAACATGTTAAAAGAAGTTTGTGAAAGAAATTTGGAATTTTCTAATAGATATGTAAATAAGCGCAATAAAAATAATTTTAACATTTCCAAAAAAGTATTTCTGGTCTTTTAAAATATAATCTGTTGATGTGGAAACTGTCTCAAAATAAATTTAAAATAAGTTATTAAATTAAAATATTCAATTGAAAATAAATTAATAAAATTAAATTAATAAATAATCCTCTTTAAAGATATTTGTAAAATGTAAAATATAAACAGATAATTTGAATCTAAGAGAAATTTCATATACACGAAATATTTATCCTTAGTGCCCACACTTACTCCTTGGAAAAAATGCTAAAGTAAATTATGTTTGAAACAGCTCTTCAAAGCGAATGTAAAACCATCAGAGTATTCAAATCTCCTTTTTGCAAAAAGCAACACAACAGAGACCTAAAAACGAAGGATCTTCAGCGGAATAATACAGGTTTCAAAAGTAAGGTTAAATAAAACACACATAAAGCTATGATTTCGATGAAACTTTTATTTCATTAAGAGTTTCACTAAATAAATATCACTTCAGATGACAGTTGATTTAAACGTTTTCATAATTAGCAATACCAAATTTTGGTAGTATTTTTATATATGAAATAAGTTTCTTTCAAAAAAAAAAAAAAAAAAATACGAGAATTTTATAATTATTCCAAAATTTAAACTTTTGATGAATGTCGTTTAAGTTTCGACGAAACAGGGTCGTGTGAATCAGCATCTGTAAATTGGTATAATCCGAAAAAAGGGGCAACATTATGAAACACAACTTATCACAACTTAAGCTCGACGGCCATGCTTCTATAAATTTTCATTCAAATCATATTAAAAGTTATGTTATCCCACTGTGTGACCCCTGTGTGCACCGTCAAGGCTGCCGCGATTACGAATGAAATGATAATTGTTTGAAATGACTGCAAATCACAGGATGCTGATGATGCCTAGGTTGTGATTTTACTACTGCGTAATAATTTCAATTGTGTGTAGATGGCGCTGTAATCAGCACAAAAGTTTTTCGCTTCGCCTACAACCACAAACAGTCCTGTTGAATAAACCTAATGTAGTCAGTCATATTACTTATATTAATGTCATATTATTGCCGCACAACTTAAGTAATGTAACATTCATGTAGTGCCACCCACATTCATAGAAATATGCCCTAAAAAGTTGACTATTTTTTGGATTCTGACAAAAAAAAATGTTAGGAAAAGGATACGGCTTATCTTCTAATATTGCTAATTTTAGCAAAAAACTCTCGAAAACTGTCCTTGTTTTATTTTTAAAATGTTATATGGACTATTTGTTGTCCGCATGTAAAACTCTCATTTTGACAGTCATTAGAACTCGTTAATTATATTTTGCTACTCGTCATATCCCAATCAGTGAAGATGTGATTAAAAACAATATATTTTGAGATATGAGAGGCAATATCTCAATTTTATACGACTCAATAAATCAAACGTATTTTCTCATCTTTCGTACCTTCCACCACTTTTCATCTTAATTTGGGCTAAAACATAGAGCGTTAACATTTACGAAAGCCTCAACGGCAATGCATATGCAAGACATCTGCGAAATATTTCTGAATCTTTTTAGTTCGATAGTGAAATGAAAATTTGAATTTTTTGCTGTTAATTGGGACTTTACGAGAGCGGTCCCAAAACTAGCTGACCTAACAAAGAAGACACAAAAAAGTTGGGAAAAATTGTATTTATTTTCCAACATAATCTCCTTTCAACCAGATACACCTTTTAGAGCGATATTCAATAGCTTCTATACCCTGTTTGTAGTAAGAACTGTCAAACTCCTTAAAATATCCATCAAACGCAGACTCGACCTCTTCATTGTTAGCAATCTTTTACCACTGAGCCATTTCTTTAAGTTTGGAAATAGAAAATTGTCCGAGAGAGCGTGATGAAGCAATTCGAACTTTAATTCATTAATTTTGGCCATCGCAATAGTGGATGTTTCAACCTGGAGCATCGTCTTTGTGAAGCAACACTTTCTTTTTTGCCAAATGCGGCCTTTTTTCATAATTTCTTTACCTAAATGTGGCAATAAATTAGCATAATATGCGCCGCTGATGGTTTTTCCTTTCTGAATATAATCAATAAAAATAATCCCAGGCGCATCCCAAAAAACAGACTCCATGACCTTGTCTGCAGATCGGACCGTTTCCGCCTTTTTTGGAGACGATCCTCCCATTCCAGCCCACTGCTTTGATTGTTTCTTCGTTTCATTCATGATTATAATTGGACGCAAAAATTTGGCTTTATTGCTGTGAAACATCGGCAAACACTCTGCTGAAACACTTTATGCCGCACCCATATTGCGCACAGCTGTCTCATCTTCAAATCTTCGGTCAGCACACGATGTATATCACTTTTTGAAGTACCTGCCATTTCAACTAGCTCACACATCTTCAACCAATGATCCTCCAATATCATTTTGTGGATTTTATTAACTGTATCTGGCGTGGACACCTCAATTGATCGACCACTACGGTATTCGTCATGACAATTCGTACGGCCTCGTTAAACCTTGCTACCCAATAATTTACAGTTGTAAAATAAGGTGCAGGCTCTCCAGAATAGATTCTAGCTCGGCTTTAATATTGGTTGAACTGAGACCTTTCAAATGGAAATATTGATTTGCATAACGGTGACCAATTTTTCCCATGTTAACAAATTCACTGAGATCGTTTACTTTTGATCGCTCGTGTCGTCATCACGTGTGGCTTTGAAACTTAAAACATATGTTTTATAATCACCAAAGTAATTTTTTTCAAACAACTGGACCGTCTATACATCAGGTCGGCTAGTTTTGGGACCGACTTTGTACGTTTGCCGGCAATAAAAATCATAACATTCTTCAAATTTTATAAAATACAAACTGCGAATTAAGGGAACGGATTGGAATTTTGTGGTAAAAAGTCCTAGAAGCTACGGCGTAACTTTTATTTAAAAACTAATTTCAATAATTAAATTTTATCAAACATATTAAAAACCTCGGGGCGGTGCTAATATTGCCTGTATTGAAGCAATTTAATCTTAAAATAGTTTTGATGAAAATGAATGGCTTTGACGTTGTTGTATAGAAACGTTGTTTACGACTAGATTTGATAAAATAAAAAAACTCTTGGGATTGTAGTTTGTTGTAATGATTGGATACTATTTTAATATAATATCTGTTACTATTCTAAATTACCCTACTGCTCTATAACTGTACCACTAACGAAAATTCCACCCAAAATAGAACTAGAATTGAATGGGCAGTATCACGACTATTACCCAATCATTTCTCATTATAAACTGATTTGCTTGGTATTGTAGTATAATTAACAATTTAGTTTAGTATATTAAAATAAGACATTCTTCTATTAATCTTAACGCTGAAACAGTTCCTAAAAGGGGATGGGATGTCCCAATCTACTTTTTTTGTACGCCAGTAGTTCTACAACAAACTTAATATTCATATTTCTAACCCTATTAAGATTGATTTGTTTAAATCTTTATTTTGTGTGGGCGATATCATGTTTCTTTATCCAATAATTGCATAATACAACTCAAGCCAATTTTGTGATTGATAGGAAAATGTAATTAAAATCTGATGGCAATCGCTCCGTTACTTTTGCTGCTATAAGGACTTTTCAAAAACTGTTGACCACTTTTTCCAACTATATAGTCATCTCAGCGTCAATAACACAAATACCAAATCTCAAAATTATGTGTTAAATTTCATGAAGTATGGCAGTTAAAATCGTTAAGTCATTTGGGTAGTACCACGCCTTTTTCCCAATCTTAACTTTATATTTTACGACGGTTATCAGTTAGCTTGACCGCTATATCGATAACGGTAGTGGTATCGGCCGCTGCTTCGACCAATTTTTGATCGGACATATTTCTTTCTGCGTCAGAGGCACATATACGGAATATGCTCTCTACGGCTCTAACGATTCATTGCATATGGCCATCGTAATGTGAGAGCTTTATGCGCAATATTATGAGCGCCGATTTTTTAGCTGGGTCTTATACTTTCCGAGACGTTCAAAGACGTTCAAAGTGCCTACATGGTCAAGACTCTATGCACCTTTGCCGAAATATAGATGAAATATAGAGAAAGATATCGCCAAAGCTATGAAAAATAAAGAAAGTTTGTTTGGTCTATTGAATACGAATGAAATTAAGGTATTATTAGTCATGCCATAGCATACGTATACTACGTTTTTAAACACAATTTATATTTCGACAATGTATTGAGTAGGAATAAAATGGTGAATCAATGTTTCAATCGGATGGCCATCTTCTTTGACATATAACGTATATAACGAAATTATTTTCGCAGTTTTACACCGACACAAAAAGTATTGAGAAAAATGTTTTCATTTAGCTGTTTTTAACGAAAACTGTTTAAATTATTTTGGTATCCATATAGTTGACGCAAATATATTATATTATTATGAAAAATTTTGCAAAAATTAATTTTTTCTAGATTAGATTTTTCAACTGATCTACCTGAAATTTGACTAAATCTAACGATATTTAATTATTGGCAACTAGATGTTCAGCAAAATTTGCACTATGTGGCGGAAGCCGCATCTGTATCGCATATTGTAGATGCATATTGTATATTGATAACTTAACTGTCACACCGGTTTTGGGATGCACTGCAAATCACAGGGTATCGACAAAATCCTGAAAAACCCGGTTCAACTCTTCCTCAAACCGGTGTGTGCAAATGGACAAAATTTTCCGAATAGATGTCTCTGTGAGAAGATTTCTTTTTAGTTCTGTAACATTCGCATGTAGATGTCACTGCCAATTTTCATGACTAGTTACTCAATTCATCTTTTCTATTGCATGACGTGCAGAGGGCGCTATAGTCGACACATATCTACAGTTTGTGGACATTTTACACTCGCGCCATCAGCTCCCTCAGTTGGTAAGATTTTACTTTACCTACTTGTGTGTAGCTCATCTTATTGGCTGTTATGCTGAAACCTAAACTTTTGCTTCAAAACATCGCCGAATTACTCACATCCCATCCGGAATCCCCCAAACATATAACCAGTTACATTAAATTCTTAGTACACATTCAGCATCTGGAAAGCCTAAAAAGGTTTGGAAATGAATTGTCATGCCCTTTCTCTTCCGGTATCTCCCATACAAATTGGCCGATTTCCCAAAATTCAATCTTTCCTCATTAATTTCCAATTAATTTCTAATACAACACAGACCCAGAGTTTAACGATGGGTTCGTCTTGAAGAGTTCGTCAGACTCAAATAATTTATGTAAGTTGTATTAAAATAATGTATAAAAATACAATTTATAAAAAAATTGACCAAGTAACCACTCTTCTTCTGTTACCTCCCATATAAAAGGCGCATTTAACCTATATATTCTAAGGCTACTAATTTTCAAGCAGCTAAATTTGGCATACATCTTGCGTTGCATAAGTTTAGTTTTAGGGTGACAATAATCTAGGGTACAACGCTCCTTAAATTAGCGTGCACACAAATTAGCGCACTTGGTAGTACTCGTAGTTTCTCTACAATTTCTATGCTGAGAAGGACAGTAAATTATCAGTAAGTCGTGATATGCAAGTTCAGTAGAGTTTGGCTTTTCTGAATCCTTCAGAGTACATTAATTCAAAGCATTTCTTGGCAAGAACCTAGCGATTTAACACGTAACTTTTGGCTCTTCGCAAACTTTTATACCAACATCAAAGGACCCTTGGTGAAGTTTGCGCCGAAATTAGGGATGACTAAACTAACATTTCTTTTGTCTCATTGCCGAATAATCTCATAAAAATCTGTGCAAGCAATTCATGGCGATACGAATTTCAGTCGGATTCTGCATTGTTTTGTGACGTGCATTAAATTACAAAATTCCCAAGTTTGCAATTAAAAGAGCAAAAATGCTATTTGCTACAAATTTATGGACTCACCATCATACCACAAGTTATGATGATTTTGTTTGCCAAAAACATCATTCGAGTTTGTTTGCGCTTTCAAGTTTTGACGGAGTTGATTTGTTTTATGATTTCAATAAAAAAGTTCTACGTTAGTCGAATGTAACAGTGATACTTCATGCTGACGACCTGCCTATTAAATAGTTCAACTGAATATGGTTATCGTATTCATACTCGATAACGTTAGTACTTCATTTTAAAAACTCAGGCGAATATTAAAAAGTAGACAGACGCAATGTGTAACCTGCGCCAAAAATTCAGTCGCGCCTCTGATGGATGTGGCTAAAACGTATGTACTCGTATTATACATCGATTGTTTCCAATCTGTTTTCCAATAAAATATCCAATAAAATATAATTTAGGTAATTCAAATAATCATTCTCAAAGTTAAAGTGAAGTTATCAAGTTTTTTACCTTTTTCCCCGCATCTGTCATAAAAAAATAAAAAAAACTATAAAATATAAAAAAGTACCATTTTCAAGAAGTGGATTTAATCGATACTGCGATATTTGCGATCCGTAGTGTCCTGGATAATTCTCCTACACATTGGCAGGCAATTTAGCTGGTCATAAACGCTCTCTGCTCATACATCGGGCAATTTGTTCAGCGTGCAGCTTTTAATTGAAAAAAAATACAAAAATTGTGTGTGTGTGGGCTAACTAATACTAATTGCTTACTGCGTTATAAGTGATCCAACCGAATCGACCTATTTTTCGACCATAATGTGTTTTGTAGTTACTTTTCAGAGCTTCCATTGACACTGGTTTATCGACTAGATGGGTGATGGGTGACTTCACACAAATCCACAAAAAATACGATAGCCTGGAGGGGGCAAATCGCGCTAGTTAGGTAGCCTGCTGCTGCTTTCAACTTCATCAGAATGATCAATTCACAACATAATGAATTTTTTCATGAAAAAAAAAACAACCAGCGAAAAGTAATCCAATTCAGCTGAAAGGAAAGTAAAATCATATCTATATTTTAATGTCATGCAGTGTTACAATTTATCTCGGCTATAAATTGGCCTCAGAATTGGCGCGACGACTACATACGAAAGGAAACAGAGATGAATCTGCAACCATCCATAGTAAAATATGAACCACTTCATACTTTTTATGAAATATGCTCATAAATAACTATGAGTTATAGGTTTACAAATAAATTCTCTATTTCGCACTTTGTTTTCTAATCACAATGATTTACAATCGGAAAATTCCTGACAGATAATCCATTCCATATGTTCCTAAGATTGATAAATTATACTTTCGAATTCATTTTTTATGAATAAATGCATAAATATTTACATAACTCATGAAAACTGAACAAATTTAAATAATTTCTCATAAAAATAAAGCTGAATGAGATAAATCGTAATTTAAGAACATTTTTAATGGCCCGCTCAAAAAATGTTTGTGATATATAATAATAAAAAATACATACATAATATTACATAAAATTTATTAACTTTTTTATGAAAGTATTCATAACACCTATTAACAAAAGTTTATGAACGAAAAATATGAACTTTTTTTGAGTGCAGTAAAATACGGGCCTATGATTCCGCTGACTTCAAAACTAGTACTTCTTGCATTGCTCTTAAATGCCCATCATTTGGCGGGTAACAAAATTCAATAACTTGTGGTCATTGTACGGCAATGCTAACTGAGTATGTTAGGCTTTGACACAGGTCATAAATCACAAGGGAACTGTCAAATATTTTACACTGAAAATAGAACTGCAATGTAATGCATCAACTAAGTTTTTTCCCGATCTATAAATGGTAAAATTATTTTAAAAAATTAGAAAAATTACACTTTTCTGAGATTGGTTTAATCCTTGTACGCAACCCAACATAAATTTAGGATACCTTCACTACTGTGTAGCTACATTTTTTCTATGGGCAAGCACATTTTTAACAGGCCTGTCCCCATGTAAAAATATTGAACTGAGCTACTTCCTGCTATGACTATCAAGAATTATTTTCGTAATTGGTATATTCCACAATTTAAAGGTCCTTTTTCCATTCTTAGGAGTTATTAAAAGGTACAAAGCTTAAGTCATGAGTGCTTTCAAAATCTCTCGTTGGCTGGGTATTCGTAAGGTGAACCTTTTGATATCACGGGAAAATAAATGCAAGTATCAATTCTTTATACATTTCGAATATATTTTCCCCCTTGAATAATAATATTCCTCGGTCTTCAATCTCCACAAGTTCCTTAGCACTTTCTCAAAATAATATTTCTGCAACTCACTCAACGGGATCTACAGTTTAATGATGCTTCTGAACGTCACAGTTTGGCACTATTTGAAGTGCTCGAAGTGACCGTCGCTCAAATTGTGGTAGGTGGCTGTATTGGGGGTTTATTCGTCCGATTTTGTCCAAGTATGCACCGTTGTGTTTGATTCTATTATTACCCCGCCGTAGAAACCTTCTTCCTTATTGACAAAAAAAAAAGTTTCAATTTCCACAAGTTTCCCTTGAGACGAATATATGGCCAGGAAAGTTATTCGCTATAGACAGAAACAGATGCTATTCACTTAGTGATGATTATGAGGTGGGTGCATATTAAACTCCCAACTAAACTCCCGAGGTTTCTGGCGAGTCACTATAGTCGTGTGTGGCCTGTAGTTATCCTAATGGACCACAATTGCCATTCTATTGTGCAAAGGTGGTCTGGTCGACCGAATTAAGAGTATGACCGTGGGTGGATAGCTCAGTAGATAATCTCTCTAAACACACATCAAAACCTTTTTCAATCCTGACTTGGTTACCATTTACGACTATAAACGGTTTAGCTTGACGTTGTTGCAAGTGGCCTATTTTTCATCGCCAATCAATATTCGCTTTAGCAGCGATTTACAGATGGAGGTCCACGAAGTTCTTTTTAGGTGAACTCGTGTGACACCCATACATCGAGCTTCTTTTAGTATCCAGCCTTATTTAAATGGTTTCGAAGGGTTTTATTATGCAATGTTTAGCTTCTAAGCAGTCGAAACAGCGCATACAAGGCAGTAGGAGTTGAAGACTTCCATTATTTCGGCAATTGGAGTAGTGCATCTTTAGCAGTAAAATTACCTGAGCGGAATCGACGAAACCAAAACTGCGTATGATTTATTGTTACAAAGAACAAAGAACTTAAAACATAAAGAAAGACTTTAAAATATTTACAGGGTTGCCCATATTCGACGGACCCATCTGGCAACGCCATAACTTTTGACAGAGATGTCAGATCGCTTAATGACATACCGCGTTTGAAGCGTCAGTCCAAGCAGATTTTTACCATGGAACAATACACGCCACGCGAGCGCTCTGAAATAGTTGAAATTTACATTCAACAGAAGAAGTCAATTGTGAAAACTCAACGTGCTTTTAAAATATTAAAAAATGTGAGAAGTGCGCCTTCTAAGAACACCATTAAGCGTTTATACGAAACATTTTCGACTGGTGAGGCTCTTTCTAATCCGAAGAGGCCAAATAAAAATCGACCAAGGCGATCGGCCGAGAATATCGCTGCCGTACGAGCCAGTGTTGAGAGGTCCCCAAGAACATCCCAAAATCGCCGTTCTCAGCAGTTGGGCATGGCTCGGTCCACTTTACAACGGCTTATTCGCGTTGATTTGCATTTGTTCCCGTACAAAATTCAATTGACGCAAAGATTGTTGCCTGCGGACAAGCCTCGTCGATTGGAATGGGCCCAACGAGTCATCGAAATGACGATGATGACGAGCAATTTTGGAACAAAATTACCATGTCCGATGAAGCCCATTTCACATTGAATGGGACCGTAAATAAGCACAATTGCCGTATTTACGCCACTGAAAATCCTCAGGAGATTCAAGAATTGCCTCTTCATGACGAAAAAGTCACAGTTTGGTGCGGTGTTAGTGCGAAAACGGTCATTGGGCCGTTTTTCTTCCAAAACGAAAATGGCCATGCTGTTACCATCAACCAGGAGCGTTATCGCGACATGATGACCAATTTTGTGATGCCAATTGTTCGTCGAAAGCGTATGAGGCAGTTCTGGTTTCAACAAGACGGCGCTCCGCCGCACACAAGTCGCATAACAATCGATTTTCTGAAGAATTTGTTTCCGGGCCGTTTGATGTCGAAAAGTGGTGATTTCGACTGGCCACCGCGTTCGCCCGATTTGACGCCCGCTGACTTCTTCTTGTGGGGACATTTGAAGTCAAAGGTTTACGTTAACAAGCCAAGGACCGTAGAAGAGCTCAAGGACAACATTCGTGAAGAAATAGCCGCTATTCCGGCCGAAATGTTGGCGAAAACGATGGAAAATGCTGCAAAAAGGGCACAATACGCCATCAACGCCAGAGGCGGCCATTTGAGAGATATCATATTCAAAAATTGATGTAAACAAATCTACTTGGAACAAATTAAATGAATAAGATTGCCAACCGCCAAATTTTTATTTTTTTCTTTGATTTTTTTTTTTTAAACATGGGTCCGTCGAATATGGGCAACCCTGTATTTACCTTTTGCTGGTGTCAATCTTTGAAGAGTTTTTAAATAATACTGAGCCAAGCAAATGCAAAACTGTCTGAGTAGTTTTTTGAGCACAAAATTTGATCTTTCTAATGTCATCTAGCGCAGCCCGATTGCACTTATACAACGCGAGATATAGATTACAAAAGCCATCTATTCTTATATGGCTCATATAACACAATAGAACAAGATATTAAGATTCCATATGTCAAATTCATAAACATATCATAATTTATAAAAATTACATATGTACATACATACATATGTTGACGAATACTTTTTTGCCTACTGTAAATTAACGTTTCGCAAATCCAGTCTACTCGAAATCGCACCTTGCACCCTAAAACATCAACGCAATTGCACCTTTGCCTCGTTTATTGTTATCGAGTGGACATTCACTCGTGCTGCTAAAGGCTTTCACTGGGATTGCGTCGGATTCACTTGTGCATGCGTAAACCGAGAATGCGCGTAAAATTCATTGATAAATTGTTGCTTACTTCGGTGATCAAAACATACATGCACACATGTACACATACATACATCAACTCAGTTGTTCTCTGCAGCCAAAAGAAACTAACAGCTGTCGTTCTCGTAATCCAATCATAATAAACCATCTGCACCTCATTTAATATGACCGTATTAAACTTAATGTGTGAGTGTCAATATAGTGTAGAAGCGTGTTTGAGTGTATTTCAGGCATTTGATCATTCCTCGCCCGGAACAGTGAGACGAGAAAAAACGAGAACAACAATAACCCGAAGTATTGGTAAGATTCATTCAATCCATAGGTCGATAATGATAGAATGCACGCGCATCTTTCTCTGGGGCATCTCACAAACTGCCAATGGGCTCTAAATCAATACGGTCAGAACGCATCCATTGTAATAAAAATAAACGAATACGAGTACAACTTTTGAATTCGGCAGCATCTGTCGGCACCCAATAACAAACATTTCGTTGACGTCACATTTCTGCGGGTGCACAAATTTGAGAGTTTTTGCGCTGTCTGAATCCTTTGGAGGCGATGCTTTCGCGGAGAATCATCACAAAATACGAGAAACACATGCTTCAATTCTTTCATTGTGCTCGGTTTTTTGTGTTTTGTTTCCATTTATTGTTTCCTCCGTACGAGTTTGTCGCCTTTGTGCTGTTCACAACATCTGTCGGATTTTTTGTTTTTTTTTTCGCTTTGTGCACAATTCGGTGTTGTTGACGTCCTATTTATGCCTGTTCTCTTATTTCTTTTCTTTTCCGTGGATAACTGGAAAACTGTCAATAGATAAGCTACTGCGATAGTTTGCATTCCAGTGGACCAGTAATCCAAGGAAAGAGGACACTGATGATCAATCAAGAATCAAGCGGATTGTTACCTAATGCATTTGCAATATACGCATTTCATTGAATAAAATTATAGAATCACTTAAAAATATTAGCGATTATAGAATATGGCAATTAGTATTTATTGGATATTTGTCGACACTCTCACCAATAATAAAGAACACGCTCTAAAGGAAAATGTTATAAACGCTTTTGTAATACATTGAAACGTAGCAAACCTTCCGCTGCCCGCCAAAATCAACCTACAAAGTTGTTAAGTTCTCATATAAACTTCACTAGTTAGCACAAATGAAGGTATACATACATATATAATTCGATGAAGGTATATACATATAATGTAATACCCAGAAGGAATAGTCGAAGGTACCAGTAAACTTAGTTCTGCGAAAGAAAATTGTATGCGGTAGGCATACAAACTAGCCAATTTAGCGAAAATAATTGGTTTACATAAAACACCAAATTATCATTTTTCTTCTGATATCTTAAATATCTGTACATCATTGTGCATATTATAATTGTCAAAATGTTGTAAATATTTTTAGCTATTTTATTATTATATTCTTAAAACTAGAATTTGTAATTTTATCGCATTTTGGCGAAATAATATTAAAATCTGGTAATTTATCTGCATCATGTCCTGGTTGTGGCGCTAACGATAAAAATCTTACTTGGAACTATTGGGTTCAATCCCGCATAAGGCCACTTATTATTATTTGAGCGGCAGTCACCTCGATGTGCGTAACGAACACTTCAAGTAGTCGAGTAATCGACAAGTCTAGTCCTAAAACTAACCGACCTAACAAAGAAGACACAAAAAAGTTGGGGAAAAATTTCATAATTTTTCGACATAATGTCCTCTTAGCCAAGCTGGAATCTAGCTCGACTTTAATATTGTTGAACTGAGACCATTCAAATGGAAATATCGAATTACATAATGGTAAAATTTTTTTTTCCATGTTTACAAATTCACTAAGATCATTCGGAATCGTCGTTAAATTAAATGAGCCTAAAAATAAAATGTGTGTGTAAGCTCTCTTATCGCATTCATGGGGCGTAAGGGAATTGGTTTATTGAAAATAAAAGTACTTTCTCTTACTTTAAAACTTGTCTGCTTGTCTGGCCGGATGCATGGTGGACGCGTTAATTCGAGACTTTCCCAATATTTGTTCATATCGTGGTTTGGGTTTCAAAATACGCAAAATCGACATGCATTTCTAATGCCACCCACGCAAAATGACAGATAACTTTTGCATGATTTATTTGGAATTGGTAATATTTTCCACCGGTGGTAATATTTTCCACCGATTAATTTAACTTGTGGCATTGGAGCAACCCATTCTAGTACCCGCTTACAATTGACATCAAACGTTCAAATATTGTTTTTATGGCAACTTTAAAGCAGCTACATGAATTGTCAAAACTTTGCACTTTGAACTCTATTCTTTGTTTAGGGTTATCCATTTTTGGTTTCAATTAAAGTTAAATAAAACACACATAAAGCTATGATTTCGATGAAACTTTTATTTCATTATAACGCTTGAACCTCGTCATTGTGTACGGTGTGCAATATCATTTAAATTACAATCTTTGGACTGGTCGTAACAGTGGATTCGAAAAAATACGGCCCAATGACACCTCCCGACCATAATCCGGATGCAATGGCTTTTCCACATCTCACTTCGGGGTTCTCCGATCCTCATATGCAACAGTTTTGCTTGTCGATATAATCAACGAGTGAGAAATGAGCTTCATCGTTTGAATTGTATGTTTGTAGTAAGTTTTAATAATTTTTACGCGTCCTTCGTTTGTTAAATGATTCATATCATCATGCAAACCTTTCACTAAATAAATAAAATTTCAGATGACACGTATTTAATTGCTCACATCCTTGCCAGACTTTTGAAACCACTAAATAGATAGCTCTATACCTTAACTGAATAACCTCTCCATGTCGATTCTTATGCCTATCAGTCCCGGTTTATCTAAACTATAGTCAATTGTGATATTCTATAGTGCTTAGCATAACTTATGGTAATGAAACAATTAGCCCAATTCCTTCAGGTATCCTCACACGAATAACCTTAAATCCTGCAATAATTTTTTACCATAACTTTTGAAATGTCTAAGGATATTCACTAGACCTTTGCATACCGTCATTTTTACAACACTCTCAGCTAGGAATGTAACACGACAATCTCATAGCATTTGTTTTGATACCTTTCACACAAAATGGGCGATTTGGAAAAATATTTTTTGTCACATTCGGAATTGGTCAGTCGTTTTCGCCCAAAATTTCAGCAATCGTAATATTTTGTGACGATTAGGAAAACTTTTGACAGTGGAACAAGGTTTGAGCTATCCTCCAGATACCTCCCACGTAAGTACCCTTTAAACCTTAAATTGTGTTTTTAACATAACTCGTATTTTTTCTCACACTCCAGTCTGGGAGTGCAACCATATGAACTATCAACACCCATTCGGATATATCTCATTAAAAATGGAGGATTTGCTCAAAATCTTTTTTTTTCTTTTTTAAATCATTCTTAATATTTTGTGGAGACTAACGTAATTTTTGAAAATGGGAAGGTTTTCGTCTATCTCTTATTGCTCCCCCAACATTAATACTCCAAATAACATTTATCACACCCAGGATTAAACATTTTTAACACAACACCCACACCCTTAACGGGAACATAGTATATGGCAAAATAAAACTTGTTTATTCGGCATTTTTTCAATTAACTAAAGACAATAAAGAGTGGTATTTGATATACAAGAGGAAAAGTCGTATCAATACATACATTAGCTTAAAACATTCCTCAAATTGTGGGCGGGGTTAAATAAATAATTGGATAGTTGCAAAAAGAACAACAACGGGTGAAGTCGACATACTATATTTGAAAATATTGCAGGTTTGCACTATCAACATTCTGGTGGAGAGTTGGTAGGTTGTATACAGCTGTTACAAGTGGGAAAAAGTCAGCCTAGTAAGCTATCTCGTAACCCCCTATGAACCGCACATGTTAGATACGGCAAAATTGATGCAGGAGGAACAAGTTTACTCATACAAAAACTACCTGTCCAACTTTGCACCTATTCATTTGTTTTCTCCTTTTTTTGGCTAAAAGCGGTGCCAATGATCCTTATTTAAAGAAACGGTTGTTAGCACCAATTTAATCAAAGCAAGACTAAGAAATTAAACAGAAATCATTTTTATTCATTTACACCTCTTTAAAAAACTTCTTATATTTTTTTTTTTTCAGATCGTCACCGGAAATTGTAGACGGGCCATATTGGCACTCCCCTCATCTGGTATCTCCCAAACAGATTGAACTTCCACACAATATCCCTTGTAAGCCCTAACCCGTAAACCGTAAAGATTTCAGTTTTTCCTCGGTGCTTTATTTTATAGTTCTTGGTAAAATTTGAAAAAACCAACCGATTAACCACAAACTTTGTGATGGATTCAACCCACATGTTTATAGATTCATGGTTTTTAACTACTTGCGCAAAGTTTAATCGAATTTCCTACACGTTAAGAGTTTGCTCAAGTTGAGCGAAAATCACCCTCCTATACTAATTAACCAATTTCCTGAAATCCAGTTATTCTCCTACGACTCCCTGTTCGTAGATTTCCCAAATGCAAATGGCGGATTCAACCCATATATTTGTAGCTCCATACATCCCAATTAGTTACACTGAATTCAGATAAATTGGCACTCATTATGCTTACCAAACGCAAAGTTCTGAAATTGAAATTGGACTGCACTGCCACTCCCACTCAAATACCTTCTATGCAAAATAACCGATTTATCAAAATTTAATTTACCGATCCCGTTACTGTACTCAAAAAAACAAATTAGCCGATTTAACAAAAATGGATATACAGTATGGTCTTTAACCCTACCTATTCCGATGTCCATGATTTTAACATATCCTTAATTTAAACCAATCAAATTTTCCTGTCAGATTATGTTCAGTGAAGGTTGAGATCTATTGCAAAGGAGAGTTTTTTAGTGATTGATCAAAGATAAGATATTTTTGGAAGAAATTCGTATTCTTAAATAACTTTGAAATAACCACTTGAAAGGTGGTCTTTGTACCTACTAGAGATCCAGGAATTAATTGCATAAAAATATATCCTAAATATGGCCCACTGCTGCAGGATGGTTAGAACGACTACACATCTTTTTTGAATGCAGCACAGCTTGATAAAGACTTATAATCACTCAAATTCGTTGCAATTCGGCAATCATCTCAATGCGCAGATGAACACAATTTAACTAAACGCGCAATTGCCAAGCCCATTTCATTGATTCTAAAGACAGATGAATAACAAATAGAGGTCCTGAAAAAATGGTTAGTCACCTTTTTTGACAGTAAGCTTATTTTATTATTACTTGCCATATTCGCTTTTCCCAATTACTGAAAAACACGATAAATTTGGAATGATCTCAAACACTCTAATAACTGATAATGGAAAATATATCGGTATTCTGATACGTGAAATTGTTTCTAACCTCGTGATCCTCACTTCGATCTACTTCTTTCCTTAATATATGAATTGCCTAATAAAAAACTATCTACGAAATTGCCTAATGAAAAACTAAGTGCCACTGAGCACTTCCATTAAATAAAAAGTGTTAACCATGTGAGGTAATCTACAAAACATTCGTGCAAAATATTACACATCGGTAAAAATTTTATCGCATCACTCAAAGACGACAGCTTTAATTCTTTCCGCTTCACGCGCTAAATGTTTTTTCATGTGACATAAAACTTGGCATTTTCTTTATTTCAGCATTTATTTATTTAATTTTTAAATATTGAAACTGACGGCTGTAAGCAGTTTTTTGTAGTTACTATAAACTTCGAGAAAACGGACTAAAATCCTATTTCAACTGGGCTTTTCAATTCCATTGAAGAAAGTGAACAAAGTAAGTAAATATGTGATCAACTTTTGCAAGATTACTGGTAGAGATTGTACCTATATATTTTCCCTGTATATTCTTTGCTCAATATTGCGAAAATCTTTGAAATTGAGCAACGAAATGTTCAAACGACGGAATTACCGTCGAGAACCGAAAATAAGTGTTATTGATGGGAATTTGAGTTACCTACCTGAATTCGCAAAAATTTAATTTTTGATTTTTGTTATAAAATTTATTTGTAAGAATCATATTTGATTTGTATTATATCAATCAGAAATTAAAGTTATTTTGGATTTATATAGCGTTATCCATTTTTCAGTTGCAGAAGTATAGTTAAATAAAATATATATAAAGCTACGATTTCGATGAAACTTTCATTTCATTATAATCCTTGGATTCTGGATTAGTTACGGCAGTGGGTCCTTTCGAGGCAGTTCCGAAAAACTACGACCCAAAGCCACCTCCAGATCATATTGAGCACCAAACAGTGACTATTTCCTGAAATGACTATTCCACAATCAAATCTGGGTTCTCCGAGCCCCATATGCGACAATTTTGCTTGTTGACGTACCAACCGAGCCAGAAATGAGCTTCATCGCTGAAGAAAATTTTGTTCGATTGAAAGCCCACGTTTGAATCACCACTATTGTACCTATAGTAAGTTTAAACCATTTTTACGTGTTGTTTGGTTGTTAAATTATCCATGTTCGTAAATGACAAATCTTTCACTAAATAAATAACGCTTCAGATGACAGGTATTTAATAGCTCATAGCCTTGCCAGGCCGGCGGTTTTCAAATCACTAAACGGATAACGCCATATTATATCTATGCAAACACAAGAACTATTTTTCGATTTTTACCTTTCCATTTAAATTGAGTGAGTTACATTTCATCACACCAAAAAAATTGATCCGAAGCTAGCATTTTTTTTTAATGATTTCGGCATTCGGCAAATGAAACAATTGTATATATGTATGCTCTTGATCAAACGACTAAACGAATTACTCTAGCTAAAAAATGGCAGACAGGAGGGTGCGTTTACCCCTAATCTCTTCAATCTTGAAGCTAGAAGCTAGGGGACTTATAGTTACTGAGATTCGGTGCAAATCTGCTCCCAAACTGCGACGAAGGCATATGCTAAAGATCGAAACCAGGTTATCAATATGACATTACTCTACAAATTGCTTATCCGTACATGGATTCCAATCTATTTATCCTAGGAATCTGTAAGAGTTACCATAAGCGATTAGCGTAACAGGAAAAATTGATTTTCCGCCGTAAATATTTCTGCTGTAAATATGAGTAAAATCATTGTCGTCGTTCTCTCCCTGGTTGCCTAGAACTTAGAATCATTTGCATGCTAAATAATACAAATGACTTATTTACAGCCAAGAAGAATGAAAGTCTTTAGGTGGTGTTTCTTTTTCAAAAAGTCTTGAATAAGTGATTTTGAAAAATAGGAAAAATATAAATCGCTTGAATAATGATATTTATCAGACTATCGACGAAATTAAGTAACAGCCAATTCCATATAATAATCAGGTGTTAAGCGGGTCGAAATCAGAAAACACACAAAATAACCTAATTTCACTGACGATCTGAATGATCTGTTAGGAAATATTCCTGAACAAACATAAATCAACATCAAGTTTTTGGTTTATTCTGCTAAACCTAACAAAATTATAAGAGCTGTTGAATTTAACCTTTTTTATATGGCAATAACAAATATACATAATTGTATATACGAGTAACAAATATTGTTTATTGATTCAATTTAATTAGTGCGCACCATTTAACTGGTGGCACAGCGGTAAATGCTTGATTTTGTTTGCTACACAATTTTTGGCAGTGTACCATGTGCTACGAAAAAAAGGAATTGTACTCCTCGAAAGAACAATACACCCAAACGATTGTGCGAGTATCGCACAGCCAAGGTAGCAGGGTAGTGAGCGGCGAATGAAGAGCTGTAGCAGCAGCAGGGGCAAATTTGTTGGGAATACGAGTGTGTACACAACAAAGCCTTAGCGCAGACAGGGCAGCCACACGAGAAAAGGTTCAATGGGAGCTAAGACTGAGCAGCGTCAACGAAACTTCATTCGTATCTAAACCTTACAACGCAAAGGACGTGCACGAGTCGACATCGGTGCGAGCCCTTTTATGCACTACGGCGACGACGACAACAACAAACAAGCGAGAAAAACTCAAAAATAAAACTCTCACGGAAAAAATAGACACGCCAAATGAGAGGACAACATATGACGTAGTATTCGAAGTGACATAGTGAATGTGTGCGTGTGTGTGTGCAAATGTTCGTTGGGTATTTTTGCGCAATTTTAGTTGTGTATCTCAAGGATTAGCATTGAAAACCAATAGAAAAAGGCATTTGCAAGAATTTTAATATAAGAAATTGTCAAATTCGTGGAAAATCGAGGAAAGAATTAGCGAGGCTTTACTAAAACAAAGTGAAAATGTCGGAAAACTCGTCGGAGTATCTGAAACGCACTTGCCTCATCTGTGGCTGCCACACGAATCAAACGATAAACATCTATGAACCCCGCAGCGGACCAAATATTGTGCAGCTCATACAGGCTAAATTCAAATTCCAGGTAAATAAATACATTCACCGTATCCTAATTATGAAGAAGTTCTGATTAGTTCTGGCGAAACGCTTTGTGTTTGGAAAATCCTTGCTTCATTAAGCATACAGTGTCGCGCTAGTACGTGTTTGAGTTCGGAAATGAGTCATCACCATCCGTATTTGCTTCGCCGTCCAGTGTAGGGCAGGGTTGATTGACTTTCCGCATGAAAACTTGCTCCCAAACCACCCCCCAAAACGTGCCCGAGTGCAGTAGCCTCAGTTTATGGTACTTATGTGTATGACAGCATCCTGCCGATTTAGATGGCATTCGTTCAGCCGAAGTCCCTTTGTCATAACATTGAGCTTTGGTATACTTATTAGCGCAAAGGAAATTTGTAGGCCAACAACGTCTCTGACATCGCTCGCCTCCGCTCAAAATCATTAATTTGAAAATCAGCTGTGAAGCTGGCCGCAGAGATTACTACGATTTACATCAACGGCGAATGGCTAACCAGCCGGCCATCTCCTGCTACTCATCCATTCGCCAGTCCACTTTTGCCGGATATTAAAACATTTTTGTTTTCGTAAATAACAGATGTCACTTGTTCTCATAATTCCCACATATCCCGTAATTCGATATTCCCTCTCTGCTTGCGCTCCACTGCCAGCATTGAAAGTGGCTCCGCTGCCGCTACCACTCACTTGTTTTCGTATTCTTTCAAAACCCCAAGATGATCAATGATGGTCTTGGATTACTTTTGCGTCCGTTTTGTTGCTGTTGTTGTGTCCCTAAAATATCGATCACATGTTCCTCATAAAGACGAAGCGATGGTGTTGGCAAAGTAGCTACTTCATTGAAATTTGAGATATTTCGCTGATCTATGCGACGCTGTTCCTTCCATTTGGGATACTTGTTTCCCGTTTTACTCAGAGCTCGAAATTATCCATACCAGGTTGACTGTTGTAATGCATGAGATGGGAAAAACTGTCAGCTGTCCTTAGCCGGTGAACGACATCATTATGCAGGTCGGCCGAACTGCGTGTTTGTTCGTGTATAGAGAAACTGCATATTGCAGCAGTGACAGCAGCTGCTGTTGCGATGTTGCATAGCTTTGTGATGCAGGCAGACAGACAGTCTTGGTCGCATTCGCGTTATCGGCATAGACTTACAGTGTTTGCCAGAGCTTTTTTAGCTGCGAGTTAGATGAGAAAAATGCAAAGATGGTTTGTGTGAAACCAAACCTTGACTGGTATGCGGTACGAGATGCTGGATACCAGACTGTGGTTGATGCTCCAATTTGTGCTGGTCAGTTGTTTTGGGCGGTTTCTTAGTTTACTGGTTTTCAGTGAATTTTGAGTAAATATCAATAACGTGCAACACATCAGCGACAGCTGTATTTGTGGCACAATAATAGCACCTTTGTCTGACGGCTGCTGTTGCTGCCGACATGGCCGTCTGTTGTTGTCGATGTTGTTTTCGTTTCCTCCTTTATCACATGTTTTGGCTCATATGCATTCATTAGTGTGCGTATTTTGCACCTGGTGATCAATTCGTATGCGTTTACAACATATGCAACAACAATGTTGTCCGCAGTGCTGCCGCTACTGCTGTCTTATGCCCAACGGTGATTAGTCCCTTTTTGTGTTTTTGTTGTTTTTCGAAAATCCTTTTCTCCACGGGGCACACGCGTCATCTGTCCCAATTCTAGCGCACGAACCTGCCTCTCGTTTCATCAAAGGGATCTAACAATCACCCAGGTATTGTAACCATCGTACTGGTTTACTGTTATCAATTGTTCGCACGCACACACTGCACCAACCACGCCGCGCTGCGCATGCGCGTCTAGCTCTCCACCGCAGAGGAGTTTTGTTTAATTCGGTCGCAGCGACAACGAGACTTCTAGCAGCTGTTGTTATCAGCCGTTGGGTTGGTTGGTTTGTCATGTCCGTAATATGCATGTTTACCGGCCTCTCTCCGCTGCACTCCGGCTATCATTTCCATTGCTGTTATGGTTGTTATTGGTGGCGGCAGGTGGTTTGATCAAAATGTAAACTGCAATTACAATTTTATTGATATCGTACGTTTGCTCACTCTTTGCGTCGTAGCATAATTTGGTCACATAATTATTGCAAATGGTATAGTAATCATGAGCAGGACTTTTCTATGTGTGTGCTTGTGTCTGTTAGTTGAATATTGCTCTACGCAGCCTTTGTTAGGATAACCATCACAGTTCTTTCCTTTCGATTATGTCTGTCAAACTCACAGGGCGTTACGAATTGCCACTTCTATAATTGATTTGCGGTCTCATTAGGTCGTTGCCACCATGACCATACCTGAACATAGTATGGAATATGATCGCATGAATGCAGAGACTTATCCGCTTTGTGCATTTGCTCTTTCGTTACAGCCAGTGAATGAGGACAAATACCTGTGCTTCAGTTGCAATAATTGGCTCGTCAACTGGCACTCGCTGCAGGCACTGAACAGCAATGATGCAGAGAGTCCCTCGGGGACCTTTGGGTCCCAATTGAACAGCGGCAATGTCGTGCAGGATGAAAAGAGTTCCGGATCCAAGAAGCAAGTGGCCATTTGTCGCCCAATAGCTCACGTGAGGCCAAGGTTAGCTCAGGAGTCTACGGCAGGAGAACAACTATCAGCAGCCGACACTGAACCGACAGTGGCAACGGACCAAGAGGATAGCGGCAAGTCCAGCCCCAAAATAAATTTCAACAAACGTCATTTTCGTATGCAACTGGCTCGACGAAGTCGTCTGCAACATAATAGCATGCAGCAATGCGTATGTGGCAAATACATTGTGGTCCGTACCTCGGTGAAGTTTTTGAAGAATAAATCGGTGACACATGCACGGTGTCGCAAATGCCGGGAGTTCTCACGCCTAAAGGCGAACTATATGCGCAGCGTAGCGCAAGTTGAGAGGGAGTTGGCTATCAGAGAACCTCCACTACAATTAGAACAAGAAAACGAAATCGCATCTCTCTCCCAAACAATCCTACAACAGCGGCAGCAACAGCAACCACAACGCCTTTGTTTTCCCAAGCCATTAGTCGACGGCAAAGTTGTCGCAATGCTTAGGCGCTTGGGAACCACACTGTCGCGCGAATCTCATAGCACAAATAAAAGCAGTGCCTTGGAGCGTTTACCGCAAATTATGAGTCCTAACAAACCATCGCCGAAGTGGATGAGGCCTTTAGAAGACAATGAAGTCTTACTGAATTTCGATGCTAGCATATCGGAAATTTTACCATCGCTCTCAAATCATTCGACACACATGAACTCTTCCGCTGTCCGACGAAGGCTGGCGTTTCAAGTTTCCGAAACTGCGGAAGTAATTGATCTGTGCGAAACCGATGACCATGCGGAAGCACCAGGAGGAATGGAAGAATGCCAAGCACAAGGGTTGCAACAGCTCGACAACCAATTCGCATCAACATTGGGTTTGCCCAAAGGTCTCACAATTACACTGGCATAAATGCCAATGCAAGTGCCAGTGTAAAGAGCAGAATTGATCACTCAACCAAAAACAACCCCACATGTCTTAGTCAAATTTATAGCTTCATTATATTACACAACAACGCGATAAACCCCAAAATGTTGGCACATATAACTGCGCCGATTCGCAGCAAAGGCAAAAATTATTACCTCCGCTATTTACCCTACATTTGGTCGTTCGTTATGTTATCGGTCGTGGATACATGTTAACTTAATTTTAGTCAATTGCACCACTGTACATTTAATTTTGCCATTAAGTTCTAAGGATTGAGCGTACATTTGAATCTAAATCTGTCCACATTTAGTTCAATTTAGTTTATCCAGTTATTCTGCCTAAGTTGTAAATAATTTATTATATTATTATGTACTTAAGTACAATTGTTAATGGCATAGTTTCATTATTATTTTCTTAAAAAAAAGATATTTCCAAAAAATTAAAAGTCAATCATAAAAAACAACAATAAAATCTCACAATAAAACGTAAAGAAATAATTGCTAAACATTTTGTATATTTTCATTACTTTCAGGAAATTTTAACTAAATTGTTTATTTGGATATATATGTAGGTATACTATTTAGGGCCCGTATTTGTTGTTATTTGATTGTTATTTTAGTTGTCAAATTTGTAACTGTAACAATTTGTAACGAATGGTTATGGAACGAAAACAATTTGAAATGACAGCAAAAATTTGCTCTTAATAAGACGCTACATAACTATATTTGTGAGAAAATGTTACAAACATTTTAAGAGCCGAGCTCTGCATGCAGTCCAAAACATTCATACGAATGGAGAAGGTGAAAAACCCACTTCACAGAATCGCTGAGAAGATTGGTGTCAACATTAAGCTAGCATAGAGTATAATGTACACGTACGAGTATGTATCGAGAAAAGACATTTCTTAAGAATTAAGAAAACGCTGTAAGTTTCGAAGATTTGATGGCCAGAGATTGCAATTTAGCGGACATTTTCATTTCCTGACAAATCAAGATAAAATTTTTTATAAATTTTAAGATATTTCATCAAATGTTTTTGCTATTTTATATTGTCTGCTAATCGGGTATTTAATATGTTCCAAATTTGCTTTGGCTCATAAATGTCTAGGCCCATATTCATAATAACCTACAGAAGGATTTTACTTTGAAAATTTGATTTATAAAGTTTCATACAAACATATAAACATAAGGGCTTCAGTTTCTAGATATTCCACTTACAAACATGTAAAAAATTATTATTAGTTTTAGTCAAAAAATAGTCGTCTGGCATTTGGAAAATAACTAAAAAATTTTTTCTTGGAAAACATTGCAATGCAGTTTGTATTTTCTGAAACTCAAGTAAATTTGAAAACGTCTAAGCATGTGTGTTTGCACCAAGTATCTATAATTAGTTTTTGAGACAACTGAAAACATCGATTAAGTGCTGAACATACATATTGTAGTAGGCGCGCAACTAGTTCTTTTTTTATAAAAATGCAACTTTATTATGAAAACATGTTTACAAATGATTCATTGAAAGTATTGTCCATCGCTAGCCACTACTTTTTCCTATCTTTCTGCCAAAGCTCAAATTCCGTCACGATAGTACTGACGCCATCTTTTGAGGCTATCCACGAATCTAGCCATTCATTGATGTCGTCATATGAGTGGAACAGTGCAATATCTGGAGAATATAGCGGATGGGACAAGACATCCCATTCCATCCCATTTTCGTGCTTCTTTACGTATTGTGGGCGTTTCTCAAGCAGAGCTCGGCCCAATCGCATTAATTGAAGTCGATACCAATCACCAATGATGGTATCGCTTGTTTTCAACAGAATACTGAGCGTAACTTTCGCAGCGCGAATATTCGGCCAAGGCAACGACCTAGACAATCCTCATGATTTTCTTTTTTTTTTGGATTGCTATAATGAATATATTTTTCATTACCCGTTACAAAGCGATGAAGGAAATGCTTCCTTTTTTTCGCTGAAGCAATTGTTCATAGGCGAAAAAACGGCGCTCAACTCATAAGGAACCAAAGTTCCTAACTTTTGAATCATCCCCAACGCATACAATCGCTTGGAAATGGCTTGGCGGGTAACTGTTGATACTGAAGCAAGTTCTACATGTGTTTAATACGGATCCCCATCAAGCAATACCGTCAATTCAGTGACTTCGAAGGGGTTTCGTCTTCCTTTACGTGGACGGTCATCAACATCAAAATCACCGTCTTTAAAGCCACGAAACCAATTTCGACACGTTGTTTCACTTAAAGCAGCATCTCCGTAAACGTTTTGGACCTCTCGATGAGCTTCAGTCGTCGTTTTCTCCATATGACGATTGTTTGGCACAAAATCATACATATTCACACAATCAAAATAATATGACGTCAAAAAAAAAACACTATTGTGTCGAAGTGGTACGTTTACCATATGCCTAAGCTTGGCTCATGACGTTTAGATTATGGCAAAATCGACTAGCACTTAAAGGGAACTTAGTTGCACACCTAATAGAATATTGAGAAGTGTTGATTCTAACATTTAAATTTTCTTTTTTGCAAAATACTTTTTGTTGATTAACTTTAATAATAAATAATACTGTAGGGGGATTCTCGAGTTTTGGGATTATGTCTTTTAAAATTGTCTAACAATTAAGCAAATTAATTTGTATACTTTCGTCCAAAGGAATTAAGATATAATTTAATAAGGCAACAAATTTAGTAAATGTCAGTTATGTTGCATGATTTTTAATTTAATCGAACTATATGTACATGTCTGTCTGTCATAGATCTTTATACCACCACAACCGTTTTCACTTGACGTTATCTTAAGCGATCAAATTTTCCTCTCCAGTCATAATCCGCTTCAGGAATGAGTCGATTTTATTGCGATTCTGCATCGTTTATTCTACTTTCGACATCAAAATTAATGGAACGGAAATGAGAAAATCAACGCGAGATACAGATTACAAAATCCATATATTGGAAATGGATACCTTATACTTTCTGCTGCTTGTTATCACAGAAAATTGTTTTTCACTGTGGATTTTAGGCGAAAACATGATTTTATTTATTTATTTAAAATTAGTTTTTAATGCAAAATTTCGATTGCAGTAGGAGGAAACATCTAGTGCATTGTACAAGACTTTTCATGATTAGTGATCATTGGAACACTTCCTTCGGTTTGCCAAGAGAGGTTCCCGCAGTGCATTGTCCTCTGAAGCAAATAACTTAGATTTGTTCTCGTTCACAGCTAAGTCCCTCGCAGTTTTTGACCAATGATTTCAATGCTTCGGCGTAGTGAATAGAAAGATGGTAATGCTCACTACAGCGTTCCTCACTGCAGTATATAGTATTCCTTAATGGCTTCCAAATTACTGAAATTTGGAACATCGGTTAATCGTGAATCGACTATACTTGAGTCTTCTCCAAAATATTTGTCGATTTATCAGGTCTAATGGCCATTGATAAGGCCCAATCAGTTCGGATAGAACAGGCTTTAGTCTTTCACAAAGCGAGCTGAGGGGAATTTTGATTAGGCGACATACCAGGAATGAATTTCGATCAAAGGTCATGGGTTCTATTAGTCAAATCATATTTAAGAACATTATAATAATCAACTCGTTGTCACTATGATATTCCTATTCTCACATCGTACTGGTTCGATGTTAAGGTCGGTAGTATGGTCGATAATTGTGAATTCTGCACTTGTCCTGACTCTGGAACTAGTACCTTGTAAAAATATTCCAGTATACATGGGGAGCCCCTTTGATAGAAATTTCAGGTTACATCTCTATCTTTCTTCATCCTCACTATCCCGACGTTTCCATAACCATTTCTTTAGCTTAAAAAGATAATGTGCCTCCGTTATCTTCTCCTTAAATCGTCCCACTATAGGACATGTTACAATTGTTATAAATGCAGACAAAAGCAATTTTTTTAGACGCATGGCGGTAATCGCCACCAGAATTTGATACTTTTTGTGAGAGTAGTAATTTTGTTTGTGTAGATACGCTATTTTTTCTTCATCTAGTCAGTTTTGTCTTCCGCAACTTCCTAAAGAATATGATGTTATCATGACAACCGGGGTTTTTCTTTGATTTTAACATGTTCTGAGTGTAGCACCAAAAAATAAGATGGCGTTTTCTTAGCAGTTAGTCATGATATTCCATCCGGTCAGTACTCCTGAAATGCATTGATAATAAATAATAACTCTGTTGAAGCTACGTTTTCTACTGATTTTAGCAGATTTATATATTACATTGTAACGTATACATCTCCATAGAGCGATCAAGAAATTATTGAATGTAATTTTACGTAAAGAGTGGAGCACCAATTGTTCAAATAACATTTGTGTTCAAATAACTTTTTTTAATGAATGTATTTTATTTATTATTTTTTGTTGTATAAAAAATTCAATTTTATTTTACATAACTAATTGGTTTTTAAGATGATGGATTGCAAATGGCCTCCACACTCATTCATGCCTATGCGGCACCTGTTCAGAAAATTATTCATTCCGGCCTGTAATTATTATTTTAATAGACTGCTTTAATTCACTTAAATTCCTTGGTTTCGTTTTGCACACCTCCTTCTTAACATAACCCCATAAAAAGTCCGGTGCAATCAGGTTAGATGACCTTGAGGGTCAGCGGAAAGTAGAGTTTCTGGATATTAGTGTATTCCCGAATTTTCGTTGATCTGGCTATGTGTGCGGTTGCTCCATCTTGCTGGAACAAAGTGCTAAATTCGTCTTCGGCGAAGCTCTGGGTAAAAAACTCCTTCAACATCGTTAAATAAGGGCTCCTCTTGACAGTTACTGTTACACCACTTTCTTCAAAGAAGTATGTCCGCACAATGCATCTTCATGAAACTGCGCAACACAGTCACTCGTTGTGGGTGTAGTTCCGTCTCGTGGACTATTTCTGGATAACATTCACTTCGTATAGATCAATGTAGGCCTCATCAGACACAAACAAGCAATTTATCAAGTTGTTGCCTTCTTCACCGTGTAGAAAAATCCAGAGGGTTTAACTTGCTTGTAATTTGGACTTTGTAGTGCCACCAAACTCCGGCCTAAATTCCTTTTAGACGAAAATGAAGAACTGCAAAGCATGGTACCGCTGCACTATCCAAATCCTCTTTTTGGTATCTTAAGCATTCATTTTAATAAACCTAGATAGTAACATGCCAAATAAAAAATTAAACCGATTACTCACATAGACAAAAAGTTATTACGTGTGTTTGTAGCACTATTCGTGCGCCACCCTGCGCTAATAACAAGGAAGTTATTTTATTACATGGTTTTAACTTAAAAATATAATACGGCTATTTGCAGAAAATACACATTTATCATTCAACAGAAATCTAATGTCGATTAAAGCTTCCTAAGCATTTTGCAATGTATTTCAAAATCTTATTAAAGTAATTGTTGACAAACATCTGGATAGTAACATCGTATTATCTTCAGAGAGAATCGGTAGCAGAAGACATCATAGTGCAACGCATCAAGTTAAAGGAATGTGCAATCACGTGAAGCTAAATTTTACTGCTGGTTTCTGAACTGAAATTTTCACCTTCCTGAACGAAAATGTCTAAAAGTTTTCTGACTGAAAAATCTTTTCGTTTTGCTGCAGACAATGCATTATTTAATCAAAAATAAATATCACCGACATTTCCAATCGGCCGTGTATTGGAGACAACACCATACCTATGACTTTCGTTAGATTGATACATTCTTCACACAAAAATGTCGTGATTCAACATTGTGAGCAATCCGAAATGAATATGAATTAGTCCAACACTGTGATCGATGGAATGTAAAATTACGATAAAGCACAATCCACCCCTGTTTTACCAGATATGGAAAGATTTCTTTCCTACTACGCAACAGTTTCCAATTTGCAGTTCAATGGTTTCAATATAAGTAAGATAAGATAAAGTCAAGGACTTGTGAATTTTCCTGGATAAAAAACTTACTTTCCGCCATATTATAATTCTACACCAATTAACAAACAAACAAATCGTGTAGAATCACAATTTTCAGACACAATCATACAATTTGGTATTATTATTATTATTATTTTTTTTTTTTTTTGTAAAAGTCAGAAATTAAATTCAACCATGATTGCCTGAATAAAGAATCATTCAAAACGTGCGAAGCTTCATTTATTAACTAATATTTCCAAGAGAAAATAATGGTATCAAAAAACCAGAACAGGAACTGACTTACATATACCTGCACCCGACATTCCCTTGCTGGTGCAAAACTGTCTGGAGTTTATCCTTATCGATAAATGCTCTGAATTAATGCACTATACTGGATTTATTAAAGTTGAGTGGAACATATTAATCCAGGAGTACATGGGTTACATGGCAATTTGTATTGGAGATACTAGTAACGACGGGGTTATCCGATCAAATTTTTCACAAAACTTGCATTAAAAGTTATTGCAGTCTACGCATTAGGGTTGATAGGTGGGAGTTACATTTCGATAAATCGATTAATTTGTATGGGAGGTACATTTATATGTTGCGTTTTTTTTTTTTTTTGGGAGGGAAGAGAAGGGGCGTGACAATATGGTCCTTTTTAATTTGCAGTTATAATCTGACCAGACCCATAATGTGTACCAAATTTGTCTAAATTTAGTGTAGCCGTGAAGAAAATATAAATCTAAGTGCACATAGATTAAATCGGCTTGGTTAGCCGACAGATTTTTTTCAAATTAGCCCAGAATTATAGGGCAAAACAATAACAAACAGTTAATTGGAAAAAAAAATTGAATTTTTAAACATCAAATTGAACGATGGGAATCACCAGAAGTGGTGAGCCGATGTACTGCATTTAAAATCTCCGGCTACGATCCGGTAAAATATTAGATCAAATTTTAATAAGTTTCATGAAGATTTGTGACTTGACGTTCCTAACTAAATCATCGGTACATAAAACTACAATAATACGAACAGTCGCAACATCATCTTTAGTAACCTAAAATAATCTAATGATAATTCACTCCTCTATTCCTATCGCCTGCGCTATCCAACTTAAGAACATCGATCGCACACACGCAATCATAAACAGAGGCAACAGCCGTTTACCCCACCATGCACTTTGTCCACGCTGTTTAGCATAACAATGATCACATGCATAACAACAACAACAGGCAATGTCAATAACCATCCATCCCACCATCTCACTGTGCAGCATAATAAATGATCGAGCGCACGCGATAACAGTAGAGTCAGCAAATAGCCATTCACTCCCAGCATTCCCCACAGTAAAATCTGTGTTATGTAGTAATTATCATTAAGTACATATTGTGAAATGCACTTAATGATGACGTTTCGTTACGCTTGGGGTCAATCGAGCGTCGTGGATACAAAGTTATCTGTGTGCGTAGATTGTACCGCCTTCTGTTGGTACTGCGAAGCCATTGGGTTGGTTCTTTGCTGGAGCTTCGACTGTTCTGTATGGGCAGGGTTTTTCAGGGAGCTGGAGTATTCCCAACGCATTACGAGTACAGGGCTCTAACTTTTTAGAATCTTTGCCGACTGTTTAGCGCCATTTACGCCGAACTATTTGCATAGCGATTTTTATTGACTGTTTCGTAAGGTATAAATAAGCAATTCGCCGTGTGTATGTAATTATACATAACCTGGTCTTGAAATCCATGAAGGATTGGAGGTCAACGTTAAATGGCTTTTTGACACCTGTAATCAAGCCAAGTAAATACAACGCGGCTCTGCCGAACCCTGGTAACAGCCTAAAATCCATAAGAAATTTGGACCAAGTTGGTATCATTGCCTGCCATTGCCATTATGGCGAACCTGGAGGCCATTGAACTTACCTCAGTTAATGAAAAAACCACGTTACGGCGGTTAACGTGCCACCCATCATCATCTATCTAGCCAGTCGGACGGACATCGCTTAACTGTCCCAAAGTCAATTTTGATTTGTATTTCCATGATTCAGAAAATAAAAATCAATTTGCGATTTTTATTTTTGATTTTTAAGAACAAGAATAAATCAGTTCAATCACTTGAATATGTTCCTCACATATTTCGTGACGTTAAGTTTCGACCCCAAAAATTAGTTATAAACAAATTCTCTTAATATCTCCAATAAAAAACCTTTTTTCACAAGAAATCCTAGTAAAACCCCAGCTTTTAAGACAAACAAGCAGCAGAATATAAAGGGTGATTTTTTAATCGTAGTTTTTTTTTTTTAAATTGAATAAAACACTCAAATTTGCATCCTATATTAAAATTTTAATTGGAATCGATAAATTGGTCTTTGCCATTTAATTTTTAAAGATAATTGCATGTAAATGTTGTCCGTGGCTCCGTCTCAAAATGTCCATTTGGGAGGTCCAATTTTTCGTCACTTTTTCGAGCATTTCGGCCTGTATTCCGCGAAAAATACGTGTTATGTTATCCTGTAAGGCTTCAATAGTGTTCGGCTTGTCCCACATAGACTAACGACTTGAAATAACCCTACAAGCTGCTCACCAAATGCATCCCTCAACACATCCATTGTTTCACGAGCAGTGTGGCATGTTGCACCGTCCTGATGAAACCACATGTCAACCAAGTTCAACTCAGCTAATTGGGACAAAAAAATTCCTTGTGGTTGAGTAACACATGCCCAATCGCTGAGAACGGCGGCGAATTGACATTTCACGATCGTTATTAATTTTTTCGGTCGATGGTTTTATGTCTAACAAAGTAAATTTGGTGCGAAATTTGGAGATAGCAGCACAATTTATTGATTCAGCAAGTCGATTATGACGACCATAAAATGGTCGTATCAAACCATGCAATCGTTGCTCGTTTGTTAGTCTTTCCATGATGAAATGGCAGAGTATACTGTACACTTTTCACTTTGACAGATGACGTTTGGACGCCATTAAAAAATCACCCTATACATACTGTATTCACTGTGTTCTAGTTGAAAAACATTGTTAGTCTTATGAAGAAGCTTCGAAACTTCTTCGAAAGCTGTATCAGAACGATCACATAACCCACTGACTTATTCAAATCAATTTCACTGTGAAATTGTTCTTGCTAGTATATTTTCGAAATTTTAATTGAAAATTGACAAAAACTGTTTGCTTGAACGATATTTTTTCTTATGAAATGTGCAAATTTCGAATTTGGAAGAAATACAAATTGAAAATAAACTGCTCTAGAGTTGTAAACAACATTCCCTTCAGTTTTAAACGTGACCCTACATTTTCGGAAATAATTATTTGTGCGTAGAAGACCTTATGGTCAGCAGCAGCAGCAGGTGGACCAACCGCACTTCGGAGATTATTTGTAATGCGGGAAGGTGGCACTTTTGTTGCGCCACATTTAAATACAACGTTGGTAAAAAATATGGTATCTCCTTGCATTATGGACCAGTCCTTGTTAAACTACAGAAATAAATAATAAAATATATTCTAAAAATCAAATAACCAATAATAGTATCTGGATTGAAAGAAATTTTTTCCTTAATATGCTCTTCGCGGCATGAGGTATGAAATATATTTTGATATGATATGTCTGAAAATCGAACCGATGTAATGTAATCAATGTGACTAATATTACCAGGAACACTAACTCAAAAACTAACACATGTGTCTGCGTGACTGAAAGGTCCTGCAATAAAATTTAATTAGACTTTTGATCAAAATGTTTTGAAATTAGGCCCCGCTAAACTAATAGACTAAAAAATAGTCTGTGTATGCTAATATCATATCCATAACAGGTCATTACAGTAATGTACAAAGTAATTTTTGAATCCAGTGCTTTTTTTTTTTGCATGTGAACTTGTATTTTATTTATTCATGGAAAGCTGCTCAATAGGCCAATCTCGATTAGTCCAAGAAAAATCAATATTTTAAAGCTATGCAAAATACCATTAATATGTGCTCGAAAACGTAACAGAATAATTTTGAGAAATATTCCAAGAAATCCCGCGAAATCAAAAGCGTACTAGTAGTCTTTTCCGTCCTTCTTCGTGAGAATTTCAGTTCACAACAACACAATTTTTTTTAGAAAATAAGACTTTGGTAATGCATCTTAATTACTTCATTCCATCGGTACGATAGGATGAACTGTTTCTCTATGAAAAAAAATTAATTCGGATATTGACACATATTGAAATATTATATATATTCAGTAATTTTACCCGAGAATTCCCTTTCTCATTCAACGTGCTGCGAACGCAAACTACTTCATTTCCACACGTCGATGAGACAAATATAAGAGCGGTCGCAGGCAAAAGAAGTTTGATAAAAAGCCTTGCTGGATCATAGTTAGAAAAAAACAGAATTTAGACACTCAGGGACTAAGAATGCTACCATACGAATGGGATAATGGGCAGCGAAATCTTAACACACCATGACAATCTATTATATGATTTTGTCCTGACAAAAATTTGATTGATTTAATATGTTTGTAATTTGCACTTGAATGAGAAATTTGGACAGAATCGGACCATGCACTGTTGTACCTCCCATACAGATCGCCCTGTGGATTCCGAAATTTTGTTAATCTATAACATTTTATTAAAATATTTTGACCAAATTTTGCACAAACCAACGAATTTACAGTTTCCGCGTGAATGCAAAATTTTAAAAGAAATTGAACCGTGTCTTCTTGTACCCCCATACAAATGGATCAGTGGGCTTTATTGTAAAGTGTGATTTTTTTATTTGCACATTTCTGATCTTCCCCCAAGCAAGATCAGAACAATTTTAAATACATTCTGATTTTTTATATTTTAATAAAAATTAAAAAATGCTTATATTTATACATATATACTTCAGATTTTACATATCTGTGAGGACAATGTCGGTTTTATAATTATTGTTGTATCGTATTTTTCAAAACAGAGTTTTTTTTATAAATTACATAATACCCCTAAATGCTAATAAAAGGGAGAATATGTTTTTGTTACTATAGTTAACGTAATGTAGTCGCTCAACACTCAACATCTCGAAACAACAAATCCTGAGTTAAATAATTTTTCCTTGTAAACACAGATATGTTAAATCATAGATGGTGGTATATGAAGGATGGGACAACCAGAACACTGTGCACGAGAATTAAACCTAACGGACATGAGAACAGCGACAACAGAGGGAATCAACAGTATCTGCATTAGTGACGTATTGTTTGATAACGTTGTATAACATTGCAATACAGATAACATTTTCCACAACACTAATTGTCGTGCACGCACATTCCCCTTTCTCTGTTCGCCAAAAACGCAGAAAAGTAGGTCAGACGAGAAATTGGAATTTCCCACGAGTTGAGTTGTTCGGTGATCGTCATAACGATAGATGAGAAGCGCTCGCGCAACAGTGGTGCTTGTTTTACGAACTGTAAAATATAGAGAGAAAATCCCTAGACAATAAGAATAATCTTTAATTAATATCAAATAAAAAAATGTATAAGTTGATCTGACGACAGTTGGTGTTTAAATCGACATTTGCGAGGTAATGAGACTCTGCATGTTACAAGTAGTACTTTATTTTAGTTTAGTTCAAGATTTTCATAACACAAAAGTTCGGATTTTAATTTTGAATTAGCCGTATGCACAAATTTTTATCCTATGTAAAACACTAATATTATAATATAAAGTTCACAAAAATATTTATAGAGATGTTGCTGCTGCTAATGTCCAGAAAGAAGAGAACTAGCCGATCAATATTTTTTCTCGATAAGCTACACTTTGTTTGCATTGAGTACTTATTGGTTTGTTTTGAAATATTGGACTGGTCATAAAAATATTACCGCTTCCTAAATACACCTATGCGTCAATCTCCTTGCATTCAACTATGCTTATAATGTTTTAAATTTAAGCCAAAATAACTTGAAAATACTCGTATATAAGAAACGCAATGAGTGATGAGGAATAGGTGTATATTAGCATTGTTCAGTCAACGATCGATCGGTTAATATCATAAACAATTAAGCGCACACTTTTGAGTGGAAACATTGCGCAATTGAACAATTGGGTCATCGGCATTCATGGAACTGATGATTTGCTGACTTTTATTAAATATCCTAAAGTTCAATGATTTCGGTGTTAACATTGACTTTCATAACAATAAAATGTTTTTATTGTTAACATGCAGTAAATGCGTTATGAATATTTTCACTCAAAGTGTGCACTTAATAAATGCATAGAAATGTATATGCATCAAATCAAAGTACTCGTATGTACACTAGTATATGTAAATAATACCGAGCGCATAGTCACGTGTTAATTATTTTATAACAAAACTAATGTGTGTTATAATATGTGTTGAAAAGTTAAAATGAATTGCTACACCAAATTTGATTGTTCGTTAAAACAACAAAATATGTTGGCATAGAAAACTTGCTACAAATCATAAAGAATATAACTGTAAAAGTAACAAAAACTAATAAAACAACAACAAGTGCAACATTAGTTGCAAAAACTACAAATTGTGTCGGTCATCGGAATAACGGTTGGAAGGAGAGAGACATTTTTTGCGGAGTTTGTGCCTTGGAACCAACGCTCGAAATTGCGTTGAGATATGTTGCCGTGTGTATTGTTGAAGGGAGCGATCAAAGCCGAGATCTCTAGGGACGAGCGACAGCGATTGTATGACAGCGTTAGCAGAATCAGCAGAAACTTACAACAACAATCACCAAATCACTTGTTGAGCGCTGTGTGCAAGTTAAGAAATTTTATTATTTTGTAACTTTTTTTTCTTAAAATGTTATTTCTTAAAATGAATACACTTGGTTAGCTTTCTTATGAACTAGCCTTACTTTTTCGAGTTTACTGATGAACTGACTTAGCAAAAGTATTTACAAGGTATTTATACTTTTGCCATCTTTCAGATTAACATTGGGTAGCTACATATGTCTTATCTGTATTTATTCTTTAAAAACATATTTATGATAAATCTGTTTCGTAGTAATAATATCCTTATCTATTACAATTGGGTCTTAAGGGTATTGATAATAATATTTCGTATTTTCCTTACACCATTTAAGGGAAAATTATAAACTGTAATATTTGCTTAAAAGAAAAAACTACTTAAACAACAAACTGTAATTTTTACTAGGTAAAATGATAAGGTTGGTTTGTTACATTAATGAAGAACAATCATAAATGATAAAAACTGTAATGTTGTTACTTTGTGATAAAAGTAAAAGTATTTCGTTAAATTGTATTTTACTACTACTGATAAGATTGTTTTTACAACCACAATCATTGTTCTCTTAGTTTAAAAGACAAGAGTAAAATGATCCTGCTAAAAAATGAGAACTGTTGATTGTCCAGCCTAACTTGCATGCAGTTCCTAGATAGAGGTACGTTTTATGGAATTGTTGTGTATATAATTAAAAGAGTAAAACGTAGGAGAGTTGAAGAGAAATGAAGAGAGAATTTTCTCAGAATTTACAGGGGTGATAAATTAGAGATTGTCGCAGAGTAAACATCAATTTTTGTAAAAACGTGTGTATGGAAGTGAGAGTAGACATCAGAGAAATAGAACTTTGTAGGAGTTTCTACGTTTGAAGACAAAATTGTTGAGATAATTTTGTAGAGTTTTTTGAAACATTCTGAATGAATAGATGATATTATTTTTAAGTAACAGGTTTAAAGTTGTGGAAATTTTTTGTTTATTTTATTTATTTGTGGCTTGTAATTTAAAGCCTTCTGGTCAATTATAAGTATATTACAATACGCAACAATTCATCTATTAATCTGCTCAATATAATAAGTTAAAAAAGAACATGTAATAAAAATTAAATATAAAATTTATAAAAATATAATATGAAGTCATGATCATAAAAGACAAAAAAAGTATGAAGAAAAGACTAATTCAAAAGTTAGAAGTTAATCGGTATATAATCTGGAAATATGAAATAATCGGTATGTAAGAAAGGCTGCTCACAGTTTAATTGAAAAAAAAAATTACAGTAAAGTCTGAAAGTGTTGTAGAATGTACCTTTTGTAAGAATCAGGACAAAAAACTTTTTAAATGGCTTGGTAGTAAATTGTAAATTCGAGCTACTCTTACTACAAAAGCGCGACCCATGAGTGCGGTTATTTTAGGAATGAGAAGCTGCTTATTACGAGTGGAATGTAAAAAATTAAATGAATTAAAAAGAAATTGAGGACTATACAATCGAACAACTTCATAAAATAACAACAAAGACCTCAAATCTATATAATTTTTAAAACCACAACCCAAGAAACGCTTAACATACGGTGTTATATGAACACGATGCCGCAGTGAATACAAATATCTCATAACTATATTAAACGCCATCTAAATTTTCCTCATACTTTATTTATTAGTGCCACTATATAACTCTAAACAATATAGAATACTAGGCATGATATGAGCATAAACCAATTTCTCCTTAATCGATCTGGGCAACACAAAATCAGTATTATAAAAACTTCTCAGTGAATAATTTAAACGCCGGACTACATTATCCACATGATAGTTTGTTATCTTAGTTTGTTATCTAAAACTACTCCCAAATTTAAAATTATATGTATTACTTTTATTATATTTTTAATAATTCTGTAAAAAGCAATCACCGTCACAAAGTGGAGCTCAGGGACATACTATAGGTAGTTTTGACGGTGGAAGAATTAAAGACGAACGCAGAAGAACTTAGACTTGGTACGACTAAGACAAAAACTGACTTATGGTGGAAACGCTGGTGGAAACTTGGAGTTCGACGATGCCGCTTCGATTGCGACAGAGGTGGCCACGGCATTTTCCCGATTCACTTTAAAGGATACTTAGGTTTCTCTAACAAAATTTTCGGGCGAAGGAACTCTGGATGTGAATAGTTGGATACAGGAGTTCGAAGATTGGTCTCATGTGGTAAAATGGGACCAGTTACAAAGCTGCATTTATGCCAAGCGGTTGTTAACGGGCGCAGCTAAAATCTTTATTAGAAGTCAATCTGGTGTAAGAGATTGGAGCATATTGAAAACTTCCTTGCGGAGGGAGTTCGGGCTGAAACCGTCATCAGTATCTATCCATAAGATGATGACAAATCGGAAAAGAGAGAGTAGACGAGGCATCCCGTCAATATTTGTACTGTTCTATGGAAATGAGTAGCCCTATCAATTTAGATGAAGCCAGCATAATAGAGTATTTCATGGAGGGAGTTCCCGGCAGTATTTCAAGCAAAGTTATATTATATCGGTAGCGATATAAGCATCTTGCGATATGATACGCTACTCACTTTGACAGATACTGATCTTGAGTCTGTTAAGGAAACATTGGTCGGAATCGGCGAAAAGAGTATTTCGACAATGTGTTGCCTTAAAGTTCAAGCAAAGTTAGATGTTGTTGAGATAAGCATAGTTTTTTATATAGTCAAGAAAATTGACATACTCTATTCTGGCGCTATTGGCAACGATATGTTGCGCCAAGTGGATTTGATTATCGATAAAAATGGCGCAAGATTCAAAAATAAAATATCGATTGTGAGTATATTTGAATCATATGTAAAGAAAAGTTTGGAAGATTAATCGGCCGATGAATCCGTTCTTTTCGGAGAAGAAGCTAGTGCTCGTAGTTTGCCTGCCTTGGACGTTAATCCAATCGCTGAGTTGAAAGAGTTTATGGAAGTCATCCACCCAATAACAGTTGATGTTAGTGAGAGAATGGCCTAGAGTTAGAACACTTAAATAAGGATTACTGAGCTAAAATCGAAGGGGCAGAAGATTTGTACCGGTCTTACAAACCCAAAATATTCCCTTTAGAAATGAAAATCGTGCTATCTAATGACGTTCCAGTAGCCGACCCAGAAGGAAGAGGAAATAATAAGGCATAGTTTCTCGAAATACTCATCACCAGTCGTGTTAGTTTCCAAGAAAGGTGGCAACAATAGACTTTGCTGTGACTATCGACGTTTGAATAAGAAAATAGTTCGTGACAATTTCCCCATGGCTTTAGCTGACGACGTCATTCAAAGGCTACAAGAAGCGAAAGTGTTTACAACTCCTAATTTGAATCATGGATTTCTGCATGTGCCAATAGCAGAAGATTCAAATATACTGCATTCGTTACACATAATGGACGATGTGAGTTTCAATTTGTACCTTTCAGGATTAGCAACTCACCAGCAGTTTTTTGTCGTTATATATAGGCTATATTCCAAGAATTAATTATAGATGGTACAATTGTTGTTTATATGGACGATATTGTCATATTATCGCTCGATGATGCAGAAGGTATATAGAAATTGCAAAGGGTGTTGAATGTAGCGGCTTCAAATGCACCGAGTTTCAATTTTTGCGTAGGAAAATTCAGTTCTTGGGGTACGTTATGGAAAACTCTTCGACATCGCCGTCAGAAGAGATGATTTTGGATATAAAGAAATTTTCGATACCGAGTAATGTTAAAGCTGTGCAACGATTCTTGGGACTGACATCATTTTTCCGTCGCTTCATACGAGATTTCGCTATGGTCGCTAAACCACTATTAGATCTTTTAAGAAACAATGCTGTACAACAATTAAAAATAGCCTTAGCAATCGATTCAGTTTTGAAATGGTACAATTCAAAAAGTGAAACAGAGGTTTACATTGGCTCCAGCAAATACGGATACGGAGCGGTGCTACTACTAAAGGATTCAGAGGATTCAGAGTTTCATCCAGCCGAGTATATCAGTCGCATAACTACTCCTGCCGAAAAAAATACCACTCGTACGAATTGGAAGTGTTGGCCATCGCAGGAGCCTTGAAAAAGTGGAGAATATACGTCATAGGCCTTAAAGTTAAAATTGTCATAGATTGCAACGCCTTTGCCATTACCATGCGTAAAGAAGACGTTCCAGTCACGACGTTCCTTTAAGAATTTGACTATGTCATTGAACACAGATTTGGGACCAAAATGAGATATGTGTATGCATTGGGTCATGTGTCTTGCCTTATCATTCAAGATTCTCTCCAGCATCGCAAAAAAGAAGCTCAACAGAACGATGATTGGACAAAAACTGTTTGTAAAATTCTAGAGAAAAGCTCTTATGATGATTCATGAAATTCGGCATTCTTTATAAAGACACAACAAAGAGTTGACAAGGACATTTTTCGATACGTAAAACGAAAAATCATCCCAAAATTAGAAGTGAACAGAAAGTGTTATAAGGAGTGCGTGATAATAGATGCCAAGGTCGAGAAGAAGGAGGGTTTACTCTACTCGATCGACAAATCGGATAAGCCACTCGTGACATACCACCTAGATCACGTTGGACCTATGGAGGCCACTCACAAAGTGTACAATCATACCTTATCGTAGTCGATGCTTTCACGAAATTCGTTTGACTTTATCCCACGAAGAGTACCGGCAGTAAGTAAGTAGTGGAGAAGATGAAAAAACTGTCCGCCATGTTTGGTAATACGAAACTGGTAATAACCAATAGAGGAACAGCCTTTACAGCAAATGAATTTAACCAATACTGTGTGGATGAGTATATTCATCACTTGTTAATTGCCACAGGTGTTCCAAGGGGTAACGGGCATGTTGAACGGATGATCCGCATAATCGTGCCCATGTTAGCCAAAGTGTGTGCCGAAAAGCCAAACCTTTGTATAAATATGTCGACAGAGTTCAACAAACGATAAACAACAGTCCCTCGAAAAGCACCCAGAATATGCCATTTAAGTTGCTGACAGGAATAAATATGAGAACTAACTAACTAGAAGATTTGAAGATCAGTAATATGCAGCAAGACGGGAAGCGAGTTCGAGGGAACAGTGAGACGGACTGAAATCAAAAAAACGTTTGAGAGGAACAGAATTCCAAGCACGGAATACAAAGTCGGTGATCTAGCAGGTATTAATCGCACCCAATATGGTGTGGGAATAAAACTACGTCTGATGTATTTGGGACCGCATAAAGTAATAACCAAGTTGAGCCATGGAAGATACGAGGTGGAGAAGACTGGCGAGGTTGAAGGGACGAAAAGATGGTCTACCGTCATAGAATTTATGAAGCCGTGGAATCCTGCTTCGGGCGAAGCAAGCGTCAGGAGGGTCGAATAAAGGATGGGACAACCAGAGCACTGTGCACGAAAACTAGACCTAAGGGACATAAGAACAGCGACAATCAATATCTACGTTAGTGAGGTATTGTTTCATCACTTTGAATAACATTGCAATGCAGATAATATTTTCCACAACACTAATTGTCGTACACGCACATTCCTCTTTCTCTGTTCGCCAAAAACGCAGAAAAGTAGGTCAAGCGAGAAATTAGAATTTCTAATGAGTTGAATTGTTCGGCGGCCGTCATAACGATAGAAACAAACCGCTCCAGCAACGGTGGTGCTTGTTTTACAAAATTTAAAATTTAGCCTGAAAATCCCTAGACAATAAGAATAATCTTTAATTAAAAATAAATAAATGAATTTACAAGTCGATCTGAAAACAGTTGGTGTTTAAATTGACCTTTGCGTGTAGTGAGACTCTACATGTATAGGTATAATTTGCAAACACAAATGCTAGAAATTCAAAGTTGCAGTGATAAATCCGATATTTTTATTTCAACGTTTTGATAAAATGATTTGTTTCCGCTTCACCAGACTTTAATAGTTTTTGCATCTATATTTCCAGAAGTTTATTTCGGGCATACGTTTTGTGGCTAAAATTTTGTATTCTGTTTTTTTTTTCATTTTAAAAATAGTAATTTAATTTATCAAAAAAGTAAAACGTATTTTACTGGTGTAAAAAATTCCTTTATTCTACTTTGCACAATATTTTTTCTTTTAATTTTTTCCTTAGTTACAAAGATAATGGTCTAAGCTATTTGGCAACCAAAAAGATGGAGAAACAAAATCTCATATCTTCATTTGTTCAACCAAATTTGTAAAAAAATTACGATCTATAAATAGCTGATTTTTGATTTAAGAAAAATTCAAACCATTGTTTCCTTGGATTATTCGAATTGGTGCAATTGTCAGCTCTTTGAAAGTATCAGAGCAGAGCTCAATAGCCGTAGGAAAATAAAGCTGTAGCTCTGACCCTATGCAAATATACTCATTCTGTTGTACAAGCTGAGTATAATCGATGAAAATAGTCCATTTACGAAATGCCATTAGCCAAAGCAGCATCGGAAATCGAATACAAAAATCTAATCGAATCAAACTTTCGTTCTACCGCAACTTTAATCGCGAATTGCCGAAAAATGTCATGGAAACGAAACTATATGTATATAGTTCGATTCCATAGAGTTCTAATTTGTTCCTCGTCATTATTAATTGCTCGCAATACACACATCACATTTGGAAATTTTGGCTCATACCTTATTAATATGTACTCGTCTCCTTTAACCAATTGTAAAAAATTATTTGTGGCGATTTCTTTTCTGAAAAAGTTGTACCTTGTCAGGGAGCCTTCGAAAACGTAGGACTCTCTGGTTAAAAATGAGCAAACAAAAATTAAAAATTTTACAATTACAAAAAAAATGTAAAAAAAAGTTCAGCGAATAAAAATGTTAAGCACCTTTTTTGAGCAACAACAAGGGGAATGTTGATTTTTTGCTTAACAACCACTATTAATATTTACTAGTACTAATACAGGGTTATCCATTTAGTGATTTCAAAACCACCGGTCTGGCATGGCTGTCAGCTATTAAATATCTGTCATCTGAAGTATTATTTATTTAGTGAAAGGTTTGCCATTTACGAATTTGTATGTTTTAACAGCAGAAGAACGCAGATAAATAGTTAAAACTTACTACAAATGTGGTGATTCAACCGTGGGTGCTTTTCGTGCATTACGAGGTGATTATGGTCGTCATAATCGAAGAATCAAAGAATTGGCAAGATTTTAAAGAAGTTTGAAGAGACTGGAAGCGTTACAGATTTGGTCAGGCCTGTGCATCATCGCAATGTACACATTGCCGAAAATATCGCTTCTGTTAGTGAAAGTGTGACGGATAATCCAATTACACGGCGTTTTCATCAATCGTGCTATCTTATGGCGTATTTTGCATTTGAATTTGTACCTCCATCCATATAGTGTCCAACTCACGCTATAATTAAAGTCGGCTGACCATTCACAACGCCGTAGATATGCTGATTGGGTGTTAAAGCAACTGGATTTCAATGCTGATTTTTTAAACAAAATTTTCTTCAGCGATGAAGCTCATTTCTCACTCGGTGGTTACGTCAACAAGCAAAATTGTCGCATATGGGTTTCGGAGAACCCAGAAGTGGTTGTGGAAAAGCCATTGCATCCGGAAAAAGTGTCTGTTTGGTGCGTATTATGGCCTGGAAGTATCATTGAGCGCTATGGCGGTATGATAACCGACTTTTCGGCCTATAATTGCTGATTATGTACTGGACGATACGTGGTTCCAACAAGACGGTGCCTCGAGCCACACAACATGACCGATTTTGGCTTTATTGCATGAGAAATTCCCAGAAAGCGTAATTTCACGTTTTGGCAAAGTCAATTGCCCACCAAGACCATGTGATTAGATGCCGTTTGACTTTTATTGTGGGTCTACGTCAAAAACCGTGTTTGCGTATAAAATCCAAACGTTGGAGCATTTGAAAACCAACATTCGTCACGTTATAGCAGAAATACCGACCGAAATGTGTGAAAAAGTGGTTTAAAACTACCTTCGTACATAATGGCAAGGTCCAAGCATTATAATGAAATAAAATTTTCATCGAAATTACAGGGTTATGTATGTTTTATTTAGCCTCACTTTTTCTGAACAGAACATGTCGTTGATCATATATACCATAAGGCAGGCTGGCATGGTTAAATTGATTTAAATGTTCGGAGTCGCATTAGGGATGTAAACAATAGTACTTAATGAATACCTCACACAACACCCGAGAATCAAGATATTCAATTTTACCACAATTCAAACTTTTTATTAGTGTATTTACAATGCAATGGTAACACTTCTTTAGTCATAACTACGGAAAAATATAACTCTTGCCAACGCCATCTACAAATAATGCTTAACTTTACCCAACTAATTGCATACTTTCAGGCTGCCACTAGAAAATATTGGAAATTGTGACATTTGTACTGTTTGTAATTGTTACGAAAAGTTTTCCAAGTTCGCATAATTCCAAATATTTTTGTTAGTTTCGATTTTATTACTGATAATATCAAAATATTGCATAAATTATTTACTGTGATTGGAAGAAGGAACTTCTTGATAATTGAGGTAAGTCCGTAAATATTTATATCGCAAACCAGTTCTTAAATGCATATGTATCAATTGTCAAGATATACGATTATTTAACGACGATAATTTGAATGTGAATTGAATGAAGTTTACTTCAATTGCTTCTGATGACTTCAGCGGTAGCTCCAATTTCGCTAAATAACCAAATGTTGGTCTTAAATATTGAAAAACTTATTGAAAACGTTGTTGTTATTACATTGCAACATTGAAATCTACATACAGGGTGTCGCACCAATTGTCCTACAATAAGAAATTCCAATAACTTTTTTGGATCAATGTATTTTATTCACTTTTTAATAATACAGAAAATTCAATTTTATTTTAGGTAGGGGGGTTGAAGTCGGGATAATCTCAATTACTGTTTTATAGGACTACTTCAACTCCGTCACATTCCTTCGTTTCGTTTTGATCACCTCCTACTTACCATAACCCCTTAAAAAAAGTCTGGTGCAGTCAGTTCAGATGACCTTGGAGGCCAGCGGAAAGTGGAGTTTTTGGACATAAATTTGTTTGGCAATTTTCGATGAAGCTCCGGTCTGGCTGTGTGTGTGTGTTTTTCCATTTTGCTGGAACCAAATAATGTTCAAACGGGTAAAAAAATCATTCAACATTATTAAGTAACGGTCCCTCTTAACAGTTACTGTTGCACTGTTTTCTTCAAAGAAGTATGGTCCAGTGACTCGTTCTGGGTGCAGTTCCGTCTCATGGAGTATTTCTGGATCAGATTCCATTTACATTGCCGTTTAAATCAATATAGACCTCATCAGACACAAACAAGCAATTTATCAAGTTGATATCTTCTTCGTCATTTTGACTATTTCTTTGCAAAATATCTGGCGAATTAAGGAATCTAGAGGGTTTAACTTGCTTGTAATTTGAACTTTGTACGGAAACAAATTTATGTCAGCATGATGATGACGATGTTACAGCCGCGATAGTATCTTGAACCCGTACATACGGATCTCGATGGTACGGTTTTTGGGCGATGCTTCCAGATTCGGCAAATATGTTCACCCACAATATAATTCCATTTCCACGAGGGAGTGCCGCCAACTCCCGTCTATATTCCCTTTGGACAGAAACAAGGGACTGCAAATCATGGTACCGCTGCACTATCCAAATCCTCTTTTCATTGTCTCAAGCATTCATTTTAACAAATCTAAATAGTGACATGCTAGACACGAAAAAATACATCTAATTAGTTTGTATTGTGTTGTTGTGTTATCATTTACATGCCGAAGAATTTCTGATTTTTACAAAAAACGCATCCCAACATATGCATCGTGTATTTCAAAACATTTAATTTTTAAAGAAAGTTTAGCAATTTCGTCTAAATATGAAGTGATCGCAAATGTAAAATCTGCATGATTCGCGAAGAATCAAAAAAAAATCGGAATTTTCACTGCCAATGTAAATGTTATACATGAGGATTTTACTATGTTCGGTGCGTGTAAAACCTGTCTCTCTTGCATCTGTTTTCGAAAACTTTTTGCAAAAAATAAACTAAACTGAATGTTTTTGTTGCAGACAGAAATCATGAAATGTTGAAATCCGAAAAAATGGCAATGTCGATGTGAAATATTGCATTTTTACGTTAAGCCTCACAAATTATTAAGACTAATAAATTTTTAGGTTAACCGATTTGAAAAAAAATTTCAGGCTTAATGTAGGGTTACTATAATTTCAAACTTTACAATCGGTAAATATCTACTCAAGCAGTCGAACATGGCTCAACTCTTTTTTTTTTTTTTTTTTTTGGAGTCTTAAAACCAATTCCGCCTTCTTCAATATGTTGTGCTCATTTTATGACATTTTCTTTATTTCTAAGAAATGTCCACTCGAAGATATTAAATTTTCTAAAGCCTTTAGAATTTCCCAAATAGAGCACATGGTACACCATAAAAAAGTAGTCTTTATCCTATTGGTACAATTTAGAGCTCACATTTCTTAAATTTAAAAATGCTCAAATGTATATCTTGTTATTCAAATATGAACAAAGCGAAAGCAAAGCAATTTACACAATACTAGGAAGAAACGACGGCTAAAATCAGTAAGAAATTGTGTCCATTACAATTGTGTCCATTAAACAAAAGACGGTTTTTTTATTTTCGTACTTTTGACACAACGAATAGTATAACAACAGCGTTTGTTTTGTAATCAGGTCTTAATAATTCTCTCTATAGAAAAAAATTGCAACCCATCTCACTGCATATACATAATAACGCTTTACGTATGATGTATTGAGGAAAAAGTGTGATTGACAATTGTTTGTAGATTTTTCGTTGGATTATCAAAGCTCTGTTTAGATATTTTCCGAAAGCAGTTGTACGGTGTTGTGTTGGAGAGGGAATAGCCAAAACATTCGTTTTGTCGCAAAACTCGGATTTTGCTAAAACTCAAAACTCTTCAAAATATCTATAGTGAAGACGACCACTTAAATGAGATTTCTAGAATTATTTCCTTATCATTGTTTGTCGTTTTCACTACTTTATATGTTGTTCTGTTATCGAAAACACTCAATTTCGCACGTCAGGCAAACAAGCCGTAAGATATTTCGACTCTGGGATGAATAATTCCTGGTGTGGGTAATGGCAACACTGTTTACAAACAAAATGTGCTTCGTTGAGTTTCGTTAAGCGCAATTTTTACAGATTCGTTCAGTCAGTTAGAGTCATTTCGCGAGTGAGGTATGTGCGACCGCATGTTTCACTATTTGTATCGTATGTAATCTCTTCTGATTCCATTCCGATTGGCCTTGTGGTGGTGTTTAATGAAAATGAAAAATATTGAAGAGGCAAAAATCAAACAAATGATGTAAACAAATAATTATTGTCGATATAAAATTGGTACACAGTAGTGAAAACAAATCATTTAAGAAGAAAAATTCTTTGACGAATTCTCTAAACGGAGTGAATAATGAGAACGAAGACGACGACAGTAACAGTAAACACTGACATTGACTGCTGTGTTCTGTTTAATAAGTAACAATAACAACAACAGTATAACAACAATAGCGACTCCAATAGCAACAAGAAAAAAGACGCACAATAGCTTCGTTGTTGTTTGGCGATGATAGTTGTCGGCGTCGGTTGCTGCTACTGTTATTGCTTTGGAATGATTTGAAAATACATGAAGAAATGCAAAGAATTATCGACATTTTGGAATACAAAACAGTGATAAATAATTGTGGCAAATATAACTGGACAATGCAAAGTGGGCAAAGCAAAAAGTTCTTGTTGTTTTTGTGCAAGAAATAACATAATTGAAATTTGGCTGAGAGTGTTCAAACATTGGCAGTGAATAGCAAAACAAAATAAATTGAACGAAAATAAAACGTGACAGTAATCGCAGTTTTTGTTTTCGATACTCTAATACGGGAAATAAATCAAATGGCTACACAATTCACGGGCTGTTATTTCGATTTTGCTCAAAATAGCAAAACCAGTTGCCATGAATTCTCACACATTTTTGATTATAAAGAACAGCCTAAAAAGGAGCTTAGATTAATTACGTACATACATTATGTGTGTGTTTGAGGGGTTTTTAAAGGCGCTTTTCTTCCCTTTTTGTCCGTCGTTCTTTCTTGGTTTTCATACACATTCCTGCCCTCTTACAGTGATACATAGACTATATGTTTTGCCATAAAATAAATGCTAAAAGCATTTGCTATTTCACTTGCATGTAACTAGCTGCAAGTAAATCTAAGTATTATGCCCAAAAATTGAGCAGACTCCGAAGACCAGACCAGGGTTGATTGAAACACTCATTTCCACTGATAGAACATCGTGTGTGGACAAACTTGCAAACTTGAATTATATTCGTTGATAGATGCTTCTATCACCCACAAAGCTTTTTCGTTCATCGCTGAAGAAAAAATTGTTCGAAGAAAGTTTTGTTTAATTGAAAGCCCACGTTTGAGTCACTTCTTTCGTAGCATGTTTTACATATTACGCGTTCTTCGGTTGTTAAACGATACATATTCGTAAATAGCAAACCCTTATTATATTAAATAAATTACACTTCGGATAACAGGTGACAGGTACTTAACAACTGGCAGCCTTGCCAGACCGGCGGTTTTGAAACCACTGTATGGATAACCCTTTAGTACTGACTGCACGCAAAGAGCAAGAAAGATTTGGCGTATGAAGCTATTTAATGTAAGCACTGCAGGAATTGTCCATTGCTCAAAATGGAATTGATGTTCTGAGTATAGATTGCAGTAGGCAGTTTGACATGTGATGTTAAAAAACCAATTTCAAAAGTAAAAAATCGCTTTAAATTAATTTTTATGGGGCGTCACCTTTTTTTCTGCTCTACCAATATTTTTCCATGTACAGACAATAGCAATTGGCAGATAAACTCCCTTGTTCATATTTATTTTCAATTTTATTCGATCTCGCATTTTGTGCTGTCGCGTATTGCACTCTTTTTGTTGCATCTTTCATACTTCAAAGTGCGAAGAAATGATGGCAACCCTGTTACGCAGTTTGCGTCTGTTGTTGCTCCTTTGTGTTCTCACTGCAACTTAACGAAACTTCCCGTGTTATCGCATTTACTCCGACCCTCCTCCCCCCGAAGGTTTACAGAACTTCTGATAAGAATCCGATGGCAAAATGAATAATAGGGAACAGCAATTGCCAATTTCAATTGTAATTTTGCGTCGCGCTCATAATTATTTAATTGTATTTATACTTCTTTGAAGAAGAACAACGTTTGAAGAGTAAAAAAATCTGCAACGCATAGTGAACAGAAAAATAAAGTAGTGCAGTTTCAATTGACAGCAACAATAAATTGAAACAAATTTCCAGTCAATCAACAACGAAAATAACAACGTAAAGACAAACAGCTCAAGCAAAAGGGTAAGTAAATCATGGCTTCTCGTTGGCTTGGTGTTGTACACATTTATAGTATAGCTGGCTCCTTCGGGATTCGACGCTGAAGCCTCTCCCAATCATTGACCAGAGTATCGGGTAATTGATGTGGCTACCATTACCGGCTTTTTTTGATGCAAATTTATACATTTCAACCCTTCTGATATAAGAAAAATTGATGTGGCCAAGGGAAACAGCACTGGCCAAAATGTTTCCACGGCTTTGTTGTGTTTTTTTTTGATTACATGTGGTTAGCAGATAAGATAACATCTACAGAGATCTCAAAAGTATAGACACTTTGGTAAAAAAAGTACAAGGTCTAGAATCACAACGTTTTGCAACTAAAATAACATTGACAATTAGAGAGTCTTCAAAAAAAAACCGAAAATTAACAGCACTGCTACATGTTCAATATATGTACGTTGAACGCGATCCAATATCGCGATATTTATTGAATGGCCTAAATTATGGAATCCAGATCGCGGATCGTGGATCGCGTGATAAATATTGAACGTGTAGCATTTTCATGATATTAGATCGCGATACGTTAATAAGAAGTGAAATAAAACATGAAATAAAAGACGCAGTGCAAAAAATTTAACAAATAAAAAGTAAAAAATTTTATTATTATTAAGCAAGCAACATAGCTAAACAGGATTTTTTTTTTTGTTTTTTCGCGACATTTTTTTAATAACCGATCTGCACTGCACAAAAAAACGTAAATACTGACGCGATAAACATTGAACATGTAGCATACGCTCGTGATCCATCAATCCATTAAAATGCATCGCGATCCAAATATCACAATATACATATATTGAACGTGTAGCAATGCCCTGAGACAGGATCCAGTGCTTGCCATGGATTTATCACATAAGACAACAACTTCACTTGATTACATGTAATTGTTTTTTGTTACATCATAATATTAATTTTGATGTTCAACTTTAACTGCAAACTTTGCACAAGGTAATATTTTCTAAATCTCTGCTTCTAAAGATACATCGGAAATAGCAAATTTTACATAATCGAAATGTTTTTTTTTTTTTTGAAAAATCAAAAATCAGTACTATAAGCATTAAAATCAGTGCTATACCCAATAATATGAAAAACATTGTTAAGTTTTTTTTTCATTCATTGTTTTTTTTTATTGGATCTTTCTTACGAAATTTACAATATGTATTCAAATCTTAAACCTATCTTAAACTAAAGTATCCTGCCATTGCCGGATCTTGTTTTTGGCGAGAAGTACTGTTTATCACCGGACCAAGTCTAGCGTGTCCTTTCTTTTTAGCCATATATGACCGGGAAAATTTTGAAGGTTTTGAGCGAGTGGGTTTGAGTGAGAGGACAACTTTGATACATATGACCTGCTTAATTTTTTTATTTCCTCGGAAATATAAGGAATGTTTAAATCTTTGTGTATATTATCATTCCTAATATACCATGGGGCACCACAAATTTGGCGCAGTATTCTTGACTGTCTTCTCTGCAGCTTATTTATGTTAGAAGCTATGCCGTTCCCCACAATTGGATGCCGTATGTCCATATTGGCTTCAATATGGTTTTGTAGATGATGATTTTATTTTCCAAACTGAGAGTAGACTGGGAGCCAATAAGCCAGTGGAGTTGAGCCATTTTTAATTTCAATTGTATGGTTTTTGAGTCAATGTGATTTTTCCAGGTGAGACGTCGGTCTAGGTGAATACCCAAATATTTCACATGGTTATGAACGGGTATGGTACTACCGTGAATAGTGAGGGCTGGGCAATTGTTCTGTCTAAGAGAGAATGTAACCTGTATACTCTTAGTGGCATTTACTTTTATCTTCCACTTTTCGAGCCAAGATTCTAATGTGTGTATATGAGACTGCAGTTGTCTAGAAGCCATTAATGGGCAAGTGCTAGTGCTCATAAATGCAGTGTCATCAGCGAAAGTTGAGGTTTGAATTAGGGAATGAAGAGGCATGTCAGAGGTGTAGATGGTGTATAGTATAGGGCCTAGTATACTGCCCTGCGGAACTCCTGCTGAAACTTTTCTTTGAGTTGAAACAGAGTCTTTCGATTTTACTACAAAAGATCGATCCTTCGGATAGTTCTCCAGGAGCTTGTGGGTATTTGCCGGTAGAAAAGAGACTATTTTGTGAATAAGGCCTTCATGCCACAGTTTATCAAAGGCTTGGGAGATGTCTATAAAGAGAGCTGAGCAATATTTCCGATCTTCGAATGTTTTTCTGATCTGGGTTACTATACGGTGTACTTGTTCTGTCGTTCCATGACCCTTGCGAAACCCAAACTGGTGCGTGGGTATTACATGGTTTGCTTCAATATGGGGGTACAACATTTGGAGAAAGATCTTTTCAAACAGTTTAGATAAAATAGAGAGTAAACTTATGGGTCGATAGGATGTAATTTGTGATAGTTCCTTTCCAGGTTTTGGGATCATTATTATTTCAGACAGCTTCCATGATCGAGGAAAGTATCCAATTCGAAGTATAGCATTAAATATAAATAAAACTAATTTGAGGATATTGTGGGGGAGTTCTGAGATCATTTCCGCTGTTATTTTATCGTGTCCAGGAGATTTATTCATTTTCAACGAGAGAACATTTTTCTTTAAAAGAGATAGACTCATTTTCATTGGATTTGTGACCATTGGGCTAATGATCGTTGGATTCACACGAGAGATTGTATCGTTAGGAGTAAATACTTCTTCCAGATGATCAGCAAATTCTTTCACTTTTTCATCACTACTCCTTGCCCATCCTCCATCTTTCATCCGTATTGGAGACTCCTGTGTTATAGGACGCTGTAGTTGTCTTATGGCCTTGTACAAGCTATAGTTAGTGTTTTGTGTGGCTCCTAGACGAGATAAATAGCGGGCTTCGGAGATTTTTTTTTTCATCCAGAGTTGACCTCAGTTTTGACTTGCACTGGTCGAGACGAGCTTTGAGGTAGGGAGATCTGTGCTTTTGCCATCGTCTTCTCGCTTTCCTTTTCTCTTTGATTAGAGATTCAATATGACATGAGGAGTCATTTTTTGTTTTAGCATGGACCTTGTGCGGAGTTGCCAAGTTTGCGGCAGTTGTCATTGTGGTAGTGAGGACGTTGATGGCAGACTGAATTTCATCTGGTGTTTTGAGAGAAAAGTTTTGCCACAGATGAGAGCTTATGTACATCTTGTATCTCAACCAATTTGTATGCCTGTTTGGAAAATGGTAAGAGATTTCCGGGTTCAAGGGAATGTTAAATACTGTGAGAATTGTGGGGGAGTGGTCTGATGAGAGATCGAGAGAAGGAGTAACGATGATGTGTTCTCTTGTTATGCTCTTCATAACCGCAAAATCTATGAGATCGGGGGTTTTATTGAGATCCGTGGGCCAGTATGTTGGTTCACCTCCAGACAAAACTTTAAGGCCTGAACTCGATATAGCATTCAGCAATTGCCTGCCCCTGGGGTTGACGAGTCTAGACCCCCAGAAGGTATGTTTAGCATTGTAGTCTCCGGCTGCTATAAACTTGTCACCAAGAGTAGAGAAAAAGTGTGAAAACTGGTCTTCGCTTATAACATATTTGGGAGGGCAGTATATGGAAGAAACTATTATGTTTAATCCAGTTAGTGCAACTGAAGTGGCTTGTATGTGATCAGTTTTATATTCGCATAGATGGAAGTGCTTTACCTGATCATTAATTATTACAGCTGTTCCTCCACAAGCTCTGCCACTGGGATGTTTTGTATCGTAGGTTGAGTATCCATTTATTCGGAAGCAATTTTTTAACGAGAAATGAGTTTCAGAGACTAAGAGAATGTCAATATCTCGGGATCTCAAGAAATACTCTACTTCATTCTTATGTTGGGTGAGTCCGTTGGCATTCCAGTAACAAATTCTTATAGAGTTCATTTTCTGGTTAATAAAACTTGAATGAGCATATTCTGGTTTCATAACATTTCTTGCATAATCGCCTGCATATTTGTCATGAAATTATTCATAGTTTTTATGAGGGATTCGATTGAGGTTTCAATATTGTTTTTCTGAGGAGGAGCTTGAGGAACTTGATTTTTGAGAGTTTTTGCATATGTCATTTGAGTCGTCGTTGCTGAATTGACATTTGAGACTGATGGATCTGGATTTGGGATACACCCAAACTCTGGCATTTGAAACTGAGGAATTTCCTGCCTTCTATGAGAGAGCTTCCTCCTTAGTTCTATGTACACGGGGCAACCTCTATAATTAGCTGTGTGGTTTCCTCCACAGTTTCCACATTTCTTCAGACTGGGATCTGTTTTTGGTAACTTGCATTCTGAAGTTTTATGAATACTTCCGCATATCACACATACTGATGGTAATTTGCAGTAAGCTTTAGTATGCCCAAACTCCTGACAATTTAAGCATTGAGGAGGGTCTTTGCGCGCTAGCGGTCCCTCAACTGATACTCTGCGATGAAGCAGATATCTGAGATTGTAAATTGGGTGGGGTTCATTTTTTCCTTTCATGTGGGCATAGTCAAACGCTATTTCCACCTTAAACATGGGCTGAGGAGCCTTGAACTTGTTGAGTATATTGTGAATGGATTTCACTTCGTAACCCTCATTTTCAACAGCCTCCTTTATTTCCTGTATGGGAACGTTGCTTTCAATGCCCTTGATTACAACTATTAGTCCCTTAGAGCTTTTGAGTTGGTAAGTGTAGTAATTTTTATGTTCCTGGTCAAAAAATTTGGAAACTTCACGATATTTTTCTTCTGTATATGTTTGAACTTTTGTCTCCAGCACCTTCCCCTTGAGCAGGGACACTACATGGAAACCGTCTTTTCCAACTAAATGAGATAATCTGTTTACCAGATTGTTAGAGATAGCTTCCCTTAGGAATATCGGGGGAGGTTTTTGTGCTTTCTTAGGTTGTGATTGCAAATTTTCTTCTTCTGTGGCCAAAATTGCGTAGTAATTTTGACCTCTTGGGTCAATCTGTGAGGGAGGGATGCTTCTGGAATACTTCGAGTTTGGAAGTTTTTGGCTAGACTTTGGGCTCAATTTTCTTTTCAGAATGGGAAAGTAAACGTCTATCCCAGTTTGAACCGTTTCATTTTGAGGTTTTTGTTTCGGTATAGCACCCTTCGAGGTCGATGTTGCCGGTTGAGTAGCGTTCGCGAGAGTTGGCACTGGATTTCCTAGTTCTATCTGAAACACATTTGACCGAGGATATTCAAGAAAACGAAATTTCGTTACCAAAGTTTAACCAAATTGTTAGCTATTCAAATTCAACGCGAACGGGAGGAGTAATTATATACTACAAACAAGAGTGGACAGTAAAAAAATTATACGAGAAAGTGGTAAATTCCAACTATTGGATATTAGCTTGCGAAGCTCAATGCGAAAATAATATTATATTAATGTGTGCAATATACAGATCTCCTAGTGGAAGTGAAGCAGAATTCTGCGTAGGATTTCAAGAAACCCTCGAAGTATTGAGTGAGAAGAACTGCGATATTTTGATAGTGGGAGATTTCAATATAGACTGGTCAAATAATAGTTTTTACAAAATGAAAGTTCAAAGTGTAATTCATGACAATGGGCTAAGCCAAATAGTTAATCAATTCACAAGGATTACAAATTTATCAAAAACAATTATTGACTACGTCATTACAAATAGCCATAAAGTATCAGTGGAAATGAACTCAGCATTAAATATATCAGACCATGAAGCAATAAACATAATGATCAAATATGATAAAAAAACAAAATGCAATAAACAAGTAGAGATCTTCAAATATAAGTCGGGTCTGTTTAACAAAGAATTAAGTGCAATATTGAAATATGAAGGAGGCAAAGACATAAATGAGAGAGTAAATAGCTTGGACAGCGGTTACGATGAAACTGTGCGAAAATTCTCTAAAACAATCACGGTAAATGAGCAAGAAGTGACTGACCGATGGTTTAACGATGAACTCAAAAAGATGAAGCAAACTAAAATCATAATGCATGATAGAGCCAAGTATGAAAATACAACCGAAGCGTGGAAAAACTACACCGAAATACGAAATAAATATAAAGTAGCAATTGAGAACGCAAAATTTAACTATACAAATAACCAAATAAACAACACCAAAGACCAAAAACAAATGTGGAACACAATAAAAAACTTAGTCATGATGAAACGACACAATGTGATCCAATCTGTGATATTCAGTGATGGTGAATATAAAGATAATAAGCAACTGGCTAAACTTTTTAATGAATATTTTGTTAATAGTATTAAGGACATAAGAGAGTCGATTGAAGAGGTGCAATATATAAACAATATAAATATGACCGATAAAAAATTTAAATTCCGTGAAATCACTCTTTTAGAACTTAAAAATATTATAAAAAACTTAAAAAATAAAAAAGATTTTAAAAACATTTCACCAAGAATAGTATTAGATAATTGGAAACCAACCGGCAATATACTGTTAAAAATCATAAATGAATCACTCAGGAATGGAATATTTCCAGAAAATTGGAAGGATACCATGATAACTCCGGTCGAAAAGGTAGCTAAGACAAAGAAATGTGATGAATTCCGGCCCATAAATGCCCTAAAAACTTTTGAAAAAATATTGGAGATGGTAGTAAAGGAGCAACTAGTGAAATACGTTGAATCATGTTCTTTAATAACTAAACATCAATCAGGTTTCCGGAAAAGTATTTCATGTGAGACTACGGTAAATTATGTTATTAACCGGTGGAAAAATATAGAGAAGGATAAGAAAATTATGGCAATCTTTTTGGACTTTAAAAGAGCTTTTGAAACCATCGATAGGGGAATACTAATAGACAAACTGTATATGTATGGTATTCAAGATACGGAGCTGGAATGGTTTAAATCATACCTATCAAATAGAAAACAATTTACAAAGGTTAACGATGCAAAATCGGAGAAGATAAATAATAACTATGGAGTGCCACAAGGGTCAATATTGGGAGCTTTATTGTTTATTATTTATATAAATGATATGCCGAATGTAATGCAAAAAAGCGAGATGGTTTTATATGCAGACGATACACTAATTTTCGCAGAAGGATATACCCCTGAACAGTGTCGGGACAACATAACAACGGATATAAATAACATTTGTAAATGGTTAAAAATGAATAAACTAAAATTAAATGAAATGAAAACAAAAATTATGGAAATTAATATGAGTAGTGAAATGAATATTGAATTAAATGGAGTAAAAATAGAGAAAGTCAATCACTTCAAGTACCTTGGATTTCTAATTGATAATAAGCTAAAATTTAATGAACACATTGAATATACATGTAAAAAAATCGGGAAAAAAATCGGGTTCTTCAAAAGAATAAGAAATAAAATAAACGTCTTAACAGCAATAAACGTATATAATACAATAATTAAACCACATTTCGAGTTCGGTTCCACAATACTATATACATGTTGCGCTGATTCACATATAGACAGATTACAAAAACTTCAAAATAAAGCTATGCGATCGATTTTGAAATGTAACAGATACACACCAATAATTACCATGCTAAACGCACTCAAATGGATGAATGTAAAACAAAGGCTAGCACTGAATACCATAAAGCTGATACGAAAAATACAACAGGGGAATGCACCAGATTACTTATGCGATCAAACAAGATTTGTTGGTGAGGCACAACCATATTCTCTTCGTAATGCTAATAACTTCAGATTACCGCGGGCTACTTCTTCATCAATGCAGAGATCTCTATTCTACAAGGGCTTCAAATTATTCAACTCATTACCTACTAGAATTAAGAATGAATCCAATAATAATATCTTTAATAAAGAGTGTATAAACTTTGTTAGGAATAATATATAAATGAATTATGTAAATTAAGAGTATTATAAATACTAATAAATATCTAATAATAAAAATAATAATAATAATATATCACCGTTTGCACGAATGTTAGGTGAGATATCGGGTATACTTTTAGGCGGAACCTTAACTTGGGGCGAACTGATTGTTTGTAGAGCATGGGAATACGAAGTACTTACGGGCATACTTTTAGGCGGCAACATATTCTGTCCACTTGCCAAACTGTCATCATTGTTTGGAGAGATGTGAGCTGAGGGGGAATTCATATTGACATTAGTTTTCGCGGTTAGGAAGGCACTGTCATCTTTTTTGTTTTGGGATGCACTTTTCTGACACTCGTTTGCATTTATAGAGAGATAAGCATTTCTGCCGTTAAGACTCAGACGTCTCTCTGAGTGTGAGACACTCATATAGGCACTTTTCGCCTTAAGATATGCGAAATGTAATGTATATTTTTTTCCAGATTTGTTGTGACTGTAATATTATAAATTGTATGTTATTATCACTGCACTGGGGAATTTTGATTTAGCGTCTTGTGACTGAATATTTTTGGGCTAAGAGTATATTTAACCTTTTTTTATAATTATTTTTCTAGAGCCGATGCACAACACGTCTGTCTGCACAGAGAGAAAAACAATCATCCCAATTAAACAGCAATTGGACTGTTTAAGCAGACAGGTCGTGAAAACATTAAAAGACTGGTTGGTTCCGATCTTAATTTACTGGTGGTAGTTTTGTTTGAAGACGAATACCCAAAAAATAATAGAAATAAAAACAGTTGATAGGACTTTAAAGAAAGATTTTTAAAGGAAGGAATGGTGGGAAAATTGCTTGGAAATTGCAAGCATTAATTAACATAAATGGACCAATATTCCGGACACATTGAAGTACCACAGTTTTTCAATCTGCTGGCATCAAGGGCTGTTTGTCGATTGGGCTTTAAAATACGCCTGTTGTCGTCTTCACCACGGCCACTCCGACTTTGCTGCCTTCTCCAGATACTACGGCTTGTTGCTGCAGCTCTTGGCTCCGTCTAGTATCACTTTGGCAGACTTGAGTGCGACCTCCCACAGTCTTCCGCAATGTGGCACCCTGGGTACGAAGATGAAGTCCACCTTCTTGCTCACAGCGTGCGATATCACCAGATCTGCCTGTCCTCGGAACTCGTCGACGAGATCTCGCCACTCTTTGCTGGGGCCGCCAAAGTTCGTCGCGTAGTCGCCTCACCTGCCAATGAACCTTTTAAGATTCAAAGTAAAACAGTTTCGAGGTCAAATGTAATACCAATTCTAAGTATACAGTCTTTAACGTACAACAGACAAAAACTGTTGTGTACATTTTTAAGGATGGACGTCCTCGTATTCTCAGGGTTATACTAAGGACCGGCACCTTGTGTGCCGTTGAAACAAATTTTTAAAACTTCTCAGCATATATACTAAACGATTGAACTCCAAAACATTTCAATAAGCACAATAAGTGTGTACCAGTTATGAGGTGCTTGCGCATAAAATGCTTCCAACAATCACAATCTCGTTAGAAGGATTTGATTGAGCCTTTATTGCAAATGATCAAAAGTTTTCAATAGCGTTCAACAGACTTCAAAAAATATCAAATTTTGAACACCTTAACAGTTGTACAGATCTGTTTATAGAACCGTGTTCACCATCTATAGGGCGGTGCATAAGTAACGTTAACGGCGACTATATTGAATGCGTTCTTGGGCATCATGTGGTTTTACCTCGTGAACCAATTGCATCTTATATAGGAAAAGATGTAACATATGTAAAATTCTTTGCAAAGACCGCCTAGACACCTCTAACTGCTAAGAATGTCGCCTGCTGGAAGTTTCGGGGTTTTCCTCAATACTTGGTTGCAGTCGAACAATGGTCACTTCATTTCGAACAGCCCCTAGTTGTCCAATCGGTAAATTGTTGGAGCACTACGAGCATTTTCGATATAATCTGAATAATCGAATGCTGATTTTCAAAGTAAATTTGAACAACTTTTGTTCTTTGTTCTGTGCTGAGCCTTTCCACCATAAATTTCCCAAGTATTATTTAGTTAATTCTGTAAAGAGACGAAAAAAAGGCTTAAACAAAAAATATATTCACTGATCAAATCTTAACGTTGCTTATGCGCCACCCTACAAAGCACCAATATTCGATTTTTAATTTTTTGAAGATTTAAGAAATAAGAACATTGTGTAGGGTTATCCATTTTTCGTTTTTAAGTAAAGTTAAATAAAACACACAAAAAGTTATGATTTCGATGAAATTTTTATTTCATTATAATGTTTGGACGTTGTGGACCCTTTTTAGTAGTTTTGGAAAAAATACGGCCCAATGACACCGCCAGAACATAATGCACACTAAACAGTCACTTTTTGCTTATGCAATGACTTCCACAATCTCTTCTGGGTGCGACAATTTTGCTTCTTGACTGAAGAAAAAAATTGGTTTGATTAAAAGCCCACGTTTGAATCACCACTTTTGTAGTTAAACGATCCACATTCGTAAATGGCAAACTTTTCACCTTACCAGACCGGCTGTTTTGAAACCAATAAATGGATAACTCTACATAATGAAATCATGAAATCAAATTAATCAGATAACATGCTCAAACAAAATTTGAAAAATATTGGACATATGGGTTATTGCCTCGGCTCCCTCGAAAGTAATTGAATAACAAAATTTGTGCGCTTTGTTGAGTAATGAATCGCATTCATTCATTCATATTATTCATGTCTGTCACCTGGATATTTACTATAGATTTTTATATAGATAAAATAGCAAAGATAGTAAATAAAATGCGTTTATTACCCAACATAATTTTTTATTTTATCGGATTGTGTGTAAGTATAGCCTTGTAAACCGATAACAGATGCCCTCCTATATAAAAGTAAAACTTAGTGAATAGTTTCGCTCAAAAAATTTCAATTATTTCCCCATAATGAGAAGTAATAATGTTTGTTTAAATCAATCTTCTTGAATATTGAGTGTTTGCTATTCAGCCATCTATACTATTCATTCATATCTATTGATTCATTGCGACATTCCTATGGATAGGAAAGAGGAGCGGGAGAAAAAAGGAGAAAAGAAAAAGTGTAAGAAAATAGTGAGCAAGGAGAGAAATAGAGATGGTGGAATAGTGGAAGAAAAAACTGAGAAGTGAAATATGAAGTATGACTGCACTCAAGAAGAAGAAACGCCTAACTGCATCGGTTGGCCATAGGCTAAAATGATCCATGAAGGCAGCTAGGTCGCAGTAGTAATTCCAGAGCGCCACGATCTGACTTTACGGCACCTAGATTTGGAAACTCGTAGTAAATTTATATTTACATAATATGGCTGGATGGGTGGGTGAGTCAGAAGTCAAATGGTTTGTAGCCATGTATTTGTTCATTATACACATTTTTCTAATATTTTATCACCTTGGAGGTCAATATTGACGAAATTTGGCAAAAAAGTTCCGTTCTAATGCCTAGCAATTTTAAATCCTAGCAATGGTTCATCGAAACCTGATGAAGTAAAGCGCCTTCTCCGTAATAGATCTGCTGATATTGGTGGCGTTGTTGAAACATGGTTTAAGCCATATTCGTTAAACAGAACTGTTGATACCTCAGGATACACAATATATAGGAATGATATATTGAGGATACTTGTAAAGTAAGAATCTTACACTAAGTCGTTGGTCCTCTTGTTTGTGAGGTCTTATTTGTTATTGCGATATTTGCCTTCTAGATTTGACAACGTACTTATCGTAGAAGACTATAATTTTGACATATTGACCATCATTTTAACATTTTCACTATAATTTTGACATATTGACTATAATTTTGCCATACTTTTGGCGCCACATTAAGACCAACGGAGGTAACAACTGCGACAGTGATATCTGTAATATGTATCTTGGCCGCATAAGTACGTATTTTTCATCAGTGTCTTTTAGTATAAAACTTCAATCTTGCATTCCAACTTTAGACAATAGGTTTAAAATTAAGTAAAAATAGTCTGAACTTTAGAAGTGTTAATGAATTTGGAATGTATAATGCAATATTCAAAATCAAATCAAATGCTGTTGAGACACATGCAATGCCTATAATATTTATTAAATTAGTTTTACCATGTATTTGCAGCCATATTCTTCATTTAACTAATAAGGCTACAACAACCTGTTATTTCGGGTCAGACTGGAAGATAGATATGACGATACCGGCGAGAAAAAAAACACATCAATGCTGGTCTGGACTTATTGGCCTACATCCATATCACCTACTCTTTCTGAAAATCGTGTTAAATGGTCAGATTTATGACCATATTTAAATATATATGTTACTAGCCGACCCGGCAAACGTTGCTTTGCCTTCAAATTTTAATTTTATTGGAAATGTTTCATGCCAATCGGTCTATTATAATAAGAAACGCCTATATTTGCGGAAGAACTTAAAATATGTTCACTCAACCGAAATACAAAATTAAATACCGTTAGCAGGAGCAGAAATAATTGCTTTTTAATTTGTGGTTTGTATAGGAGGTGCCACTCCCCATAGTCCAATCCCGCCCATAGTTGCAGCAGCACTTAAGATATGTACACCAAACCGATGTACCAAATTTTGTTCAAATACCGTAAGCAGGAGCAGAAATAATTGATTTTTAATTTTTTGCTTGTATGGGAGGTACCACGCCCCTTTGTCCAATTGAACCGAATTGTATTTCGGACATAGTTAAAAACCTTCTCCTGGCCGACACGAATAAGCCCTGAAAGTTTCATGAAGATCGGGTACGCCGTGTGAGAGGAGTTCTCTTACAAACTATTTTTGTACACAGACAGATATTCATTTTTATATATATAGATTACACTCATGTCAGTCGGCATTCCGCTGGCTTTTAATACATTTCTCTTATGATCAGCCTCACCGATATTATAAGACGATCACTAGACTGTAAATGGGCATTTGATTCAATAGATCATTCTATTCTTTGTGATAAACTATAACAATTTTCCTTTTTATTCTTGGAAGTTGATTTCTTCCTTCTTGTCCGATTGCTTCCAATATGTTGTTAAACATTCTATTTACCATATATTTAAATGATTTTAATTTATGTGTTTCGAATTCGTGTTTTAGTATTTATGCAGATGATATCCAACTGTTCATGTCTAGTAATACATATTACGTAAACGATTCTATTTCTAGACTTGACAGCGATATATGTCGAATTTTTCTTTGGACCTCAATGATTAATATAAATGTTAACATTGTCAAAACAAAATGTACAATTTTCCAACCTGGGCGTGATATTGTTGTGCAAAATACAGTTGTCATTTTCACGCCTTGCTTTTGTTTTGTTGGTTTGGAATTGATTGCAAGTTAAAATTCGCTAATCACATTGCTCGTATATGTTCAATAATAATTTTCGTTTTGAGAAAACTTTATAATGCTAATGTTATTGCACCGGCTAATATAAAATATACTTTGGCAAATACTATTTTATTACTGCATATTATGTATTTGTATTACATACTAATGTTCCTAATAGGATCTATATGCTGTATTTTTGTCCGGTTTTGACTCGAGTCAAGTGTTACTGAGTATTTTGGAAAACTTTGTCTTGGAGACTTTTAGGGATTTTTGTTGTTTATGCCGATATAACTTACAAATTGTAAAGCTGTCAAGATGTAGCCCATAATTGAGTATTGATTGGTTAATAAGTATATACGAGGTGCGATCAAAAAATAACCGTTATTTTAAAATTTCGTGAGTTACGTATGTTTGATTTTCGCTTTTTGTTCTGTTATGTTGGTTGATACACATGTCTGTAATATATGTTGACAATATCAGCCATTTTGGATTGCCAGTTTGTTTTTCACAGATAAAAAGGTTAGTCGTGTTTTGGTGTGCTCTTCGATTTTTTACTATTCGAAAAAATGGATCAAAGAAACTGTATTAAGTTTTGTGTAAAAAATGAAATTAAATGTGCAAGGAGATTTGAAATGTTGACTGTGGCGTTTGGCGGGTCTACTATGAGCAGAACACAAGTTCAATTGTGGTATAACCGGTTTAAGGAAGGCCGAGAAGATGCCAATGACGATGCTCGTCCTGTCACCCGAGCACGTCAACAAGCTATGAAAACATTGAAGCAGTGAAGAAAATGATTTTGGATAATCGTCGAATCACTATTAGAGAGATCGCTGATGATGTTGGCATATCGGTCGGCTCATGCCAAGCAAAATTGCTGTTGAACGTCGTCAACGACGATCCAGATTTCCTCAAAAAGATCATAACTGGTGACGAATCATGGGTGTATGGCTATGACATTGAAACCAAAACCCAATCATAACAATGGAAGCGCCCAGAAGAGCCAAGACCGAAAAAGGCACGTCAAGTTCGGTCAAATGTGAAGGTTTTTCTCACTGATTTCTTCGATAGCAATGGCGTGGTGCATCATGAATTCTTGCCACAAGGTCGTACGGTCAATAAGGAGTACTACCTTGAAGTTATGCGCCGTTTGCGCGAAGAAATTAATCAGAAACGCACAGAATTGTGGAAAAACCAATCACGAATTTTGCACCATGATAACGCACCAGCTCACACATCTATACTTGTGCGTGATACTTTTGGCCAAAAACAAAAAAGGCATCATGCCTCAACCACCGTATTCACAGGACTTGGCCCCCGCTGACTTTTTCCTCTTCCAAAAACTGAAGACACCGATGAATGGAAAGCGTTTTCCTACGATTGAGAAGATAGAAGAAAAATCGAAAGAGGAGCTGTTGGTGATATCAAAAAGCGGGCTTTAGAAGTGTTTCGAGGATTAGAAGAAACGCTGGCGCAAGTGTATTATATCTGAGGGGCACTACTTTGAAGGGGGCAAGATAGTTATTGATGAATAAATAAATACTTTTCAGAAAAATTGAAAATACGGTTATTTTTTATCACACCTCGTATGTTTATGAAGCTTTACTAAGAATATTGATGCCAGAATGCTCACG
>JAHXMU010000600.1:1297648-1337026 GCA_019455685.1 Philornis downsi | reverse complement strand
TATTTTGACGCTCACAGTATGTTGTCCTCCCTCGCCGTAAGGAAAAACTTTTACGCAATAGATATTTCCGGTGACGACCACTCCATAAGCCAGCTAACATCTGCAACTGTCGTATATAGGCCCTAGCTATTTCGAGGTTTTGAATTGCCCAGAGAACGACACAAACAAGCAGCGTTACACGGGACCAATTTCTGAATTTTGTTTTCTCAAAATTGTTGACTATAATTTAAAATGTCCTGAAAACTTGTTTTGCGCGCATTTTTCTTGAATCGATAGCTGGATTAAAAATTCGAATCTTGGTTTCTTGAAAAAGCGAGATATTTGAACACCCGAGACAAGACCGTACAAAATATACAGCACCCTTTGAGTTACTCATTTCAGACAACAAAACTAATCATATTGTCGGACCTCGGATCATGTATAAAACGTGTATTAAAACATATGTCAACGATGGATATTTCAAAATTGCTTATTTTATAAATGCTGAATGTATCATTTGAGACAGAAGTGCAAAATAAGAAAAAAAGATAGTCTATTTGGAACAGGGTTGGTACCATATATGCAAAATTGAGTGAAAATCAGATCAAAGCTTAAGCTTCGGGATCGAACCTGCAAGATTGCCCTATTTTAGAACATTGACCAATATTGTTCATATGGCAAAAAATGCACAGCTTTTATAGAAGACGCTTCATAATTGCGGTCTGTGTTTTCATACACGACCGAACACCACTAAATCTGATTTGTCCTATACGTAGTTGTAGGACCTAAATTCTGTGTTACAGAATGACCCAGAATATAAATTATGCTTTTTTTCTTGTTGTTTCGTATTCTTCGGGTTCTCAAAGGAAGCCGGAGAACACGCCTTTGCAAAAATTTGAAATAAAATTAAATTAGATACAGCAATCATCTTAATTTTTAAATGTATGTACTTCAATTGCTAGGGATGTGTATGATATGATCAAATAAATATATGACTGGATTGTAATCTTTATTGATAACGGTTTTTAAGGTGTACATATGTATGTTCTAATACTGCCGAAAATAGAAAATCCTACTCGTAATAGATCAACGACAGTGTTGTTAGAAAATCTTTAATATACGTTATTTAAAAAAAAATCAATTATCTTGAGTGAGTTGGAATTGGCTCCTAAATGATTCATAAGTCTTTACAATTGGCGATAAATATGTTTTTTGTTATCTGTTTCGAATCGCCCATGCAATATTTCGACTCTTAACGGTGCAGTTAAACGAATGTCTTTGCTGACTAAATCATCTCCTAGATGTTAACAAAGGAAGTCGGAGAGAGACCGCGAAGCAGTTCCTTAATGTCGTAACAAAGCGAAACTCCTTCGCATTTTTTTTTTTTTCAAAATTGAAAATTAAATTATTGCCACTCACAACCAAAGGCCATCGTCGTCAAATAGTTACAGCAGCAGACGCGCTTCCACCGTCAGTTGCTGCGAATCAACACTTGAGTTTCAGTTCATAATGTTGCGTGGTCTGAAATTTGCAACATTTTCATATACACAAGCAGCATTTACAAACATGTATGTATGTATGCGAGTTACATATTTGTGCTTGATAACCAACGAGAGGCATGCGAAGTGTGAGCGCGTGTTTCCATTGCTACTACGTAGCGTTTACATTTGCTTTTATGAGTCAATTACGGAATTGACAAATACGTTTTTATTTCATGCTCGGCGGTGAAAACTCAGTTCATTGACCTCCAGCCAAGAGGCGAGAGATTCGTTTGTATGAAGGAACATCGTTTGATGTGACGCTTTGTCGATTCTCCCCCTCTGAATCGTGCAAATGGTTAAGTTGGTTGGCTGATTTTTGGTTTACATTTGCAGTCGCTAAATTGTTAATTTGATCCAAAGTAATACGTATAATTTATTATGAAATAATATTACTACCGAGGTGGTCATTATCACGTTCCAAGTGTAAATTTTATTGTTTGCGCGTTTATAACTGTCCATTAACAGGTTCGTACGATTTTCAATTTCAGAACGTAATGTGGAATAAAAGTGCTTTCAGGTGAGGACAAAATCTCCTGCTAAAAATTAAGTATATTATTGTTGAACTCAGTATTTTTCCCCCAATTTGCAGTTACAAGAGAAAGTAGGACTTTTATTCGATCATTCGCTGAGCATAATTGCGACAGGGCTTGCATTCAACGGCGTATAGTATTTTTATGTAAAACAATGATATTTTACTACAATTTCTATTTTGTTTACATACACCTCTAAGAAATGCTAAAGTTGGGAGTCAGTATTTTTTTTCTTGTTTTTCGCAAATAAAATTGCGATTATTTATCTAGTCTTTGTGGGACGTAAGTAGTAATTTACAAAATTGAACTGAATTAGACGGAAATCCAAATTTGAAATCCAAGACTAATCGAAAATAATAAATAATATCAAATAACGTAAATATACAAATAACATCAAAGTAGTCGGTATTCAATTAGCTTTTAAGATGATGACATAAGAGCGCATTACTTATTGAATTCTTTTGTATGTTAATTATTTTTTGTTTCATGCTGTTTATAAACTCTGATAACTTGTGAGAGAACAATGTTCTATTTTTGAAATAAATGCGTACAAATTATTTATATCCGATAAACGAGTTAACCATGATTCATTTTACACATCATTAACGGCGCAAAGCACATCAAGTGTTATTTAATTATCAAATAGATGCCATATTAAAGATCTTTTAGTGTTGTTTTATTCTTTGCGAAAATTCATTTTATCTGTGATTTACAGATTACTGAGGATAAAGATGTACGTTCTTCCAAATATACATATTTGTGTATGGAAAAATCTCTCTTGAGCCGAAAAAGAAAAAGATTCCCCTTTAATTTGCAGCTATGGAATAGAAAAATTTGAGCATACCCAAGACAAACCAAAAAGAAGGCAAACGGAATTGGGAAAAATTGCGAATGTCGTTCCTTTCAAAGCACCTCCAATATGTACACAATTTGATGGACGTGGTTACCACAATTGCCGAAAAATATAAAGATATGTAATTAGGAAGTTGCGTCAAGCCAATGCATATGAGAAGAGAGAGTTTTTGAAACGCACACATGTCTGCCGATGACTCACTATATCGCCGATCACGATCAACCATAAGTGTCTCAAACTGAAAAATGCTCGAAAAATAGTATTTTTCGCCGTTTTCATACGCACTTTGTATTCCCAAGCTTTGCACCGCTATCCCCGGTACTAGACCGCAGTCCATGATTGTGAGTATATAAGCTTGGGCATGTAGTTTGGTCGGAGATTTGAAAGTGTGCTTAAGTTATAATAAATATGATTTTTGGACTATTTTTTAAGTTCTGGAACGGATATTTGTGAGTTAAGTTTCCCACCCACTTTGATGTACCTCCAAAGATCCAATTGTTCTAACGATCGTACAATAACGGTATATTTATTATTTATTTAAATTTTTCAGGAAATCAAACCCTGGAATACAACCAAATTCCAGACATAACCAGCTTTAAACTCTTCCCAGAAATGTAGTGACTATGGCCCCGCATGATGCATTGTCTCCATGGGATTCACTACCACGATTGCAAAAAGATTAATTTCCAACTATTCGTAGTTTCGTATTTGGTCATATTACACAAACTACTCTGCCATTGTTCTATAGAACAAACACAATAGCGACATACTCGTAAGTAAACGCATGCCTGCCCCTATACCTAAACACTCGGACAAACACTCTCTCTACAACAAGTTATCAGCTAGAGAACATAAGTTGGGTGTAGCAAGGGTTGGTATTGTTCGGTTGCTCAAATGGGACAAGCGTAAACTCAGTTATTGAGCGTAAACTCAGTTATTGTTTAAATGTTGGTTTATTGTTTCTCTCGTTGGCGAAGATTGTGAGAGAACCTTTTGTCTCGAATAGAGACCGTAGTTGGAAGTTGAAACACGATTCTGGTTATCAGCAGTGCTTTGTTAATGTATTGTTATTCTGAAGCCATAAAGTCCGTCCGGTTCCATCAACTTCGCTGGCGGACGAATTCGCATTGCATAGAAGTATTTCGTAGCGAGTCATTTATTTGCTCCAGTTGGTTTAATTGTTTATTTCCAGCTAATCCACTTCACTACGTAACATGGCTCGTATGATGTGATGTGAATGAAGGAAAAGCCGAACAGAAGTTTTTTGAAGAATACAATGGAAATAATTTTTTCCACATTCATAATATTAGTTAAGCGGGATAAAAGTGATTAATCTAGCGGGTACTAATAAAATGACATTCTTCTCCTAAGGACATTTATCCACTTTTTCATTATCATCCAACTCTTGCCTTTACGGACTACTTTTCGACTTTTCTTGATCCGATGGTCCTACGGGTGGATGATGGTTCCATAATTATATTTATTTATTATTTCATTAACCAGCACAGAATAATGAGTTTGTTTATGACTAAAATTTAATGCGATCCTAATGCATATTTTTCAAACATAATAAAAACATATTAATAACGAAAATGTTTTCAGTAATATCAAATAACATTATCGTGAATGACGAGTATTTTTTTATATATCAAAATCGCATAAAAACTGTGTTAATGAATTCGTATATACTGGAAGACTTACTGAGGATTTTCTTTATATAGCTTTTGGAGTAATCCGAATTCTTAATAACCGGTTACAATATGAACGATATAGAATGTTACTGGTAAAACGCTCAAAGTGTAACAACGATCATGTATCAGTGTTTAAAAAATATAAAATTATCTAAGATATGGTGTTCAAGTTTTGTGTTATTCATAACATAAAAGAAATTATAGAAGCAATTTACGCGAGTAAACCGTTTAAAAGAATATTCAAGAAATTACCGTGCGTAGCGAAAATAATTGAGTCGTTGTCTTCCATTAGCGTAAAAATATCTAAGAATCATTTCAACGCACGAATCGATTTTATTCACGTTAGCCGTGGCACATATTAGATTGTAATTCACACTTGCTAACAATATTATTTCGAGGTTAAAAAATTCTTTAAGCTTTTATTGAATTTCGAGTAAATATTTGAAGGGAGCGCTGCTGCCTTCGTTCTAAAATACGACACATTAAGTGTTACCTACATTCGTACGAGTTTTTCTATTAGAAATCCAATCACAAATATTACCACATGTTATTTTCTAGGATTTCTGCACAGCCGCGTATCGAATGAATATTTTGAATTTAATTCTGAACAAATAATCGGAGATAATGTGCAACGTTGAGGTGCCGTCAAAGTGGTAAATTTTTGACATAAAACCATTAAATCTGTGCGTGAAAATAACTAGTACGATGTTATTGTTATTAATACCAAGTTCACAGGTACAAGGCCAATTTCAACATAATTTCGGTGCATTTTGTGCTAGCATATAACCATTTTCCTTTGACAAAGATGCCAACATAAGGAACCACTGTAGTAGTGATATACTTCTCCTTCTAGCATGACTCTAGCGACAATTATCATCATTAAATGTCCATATAACAAAGAATGATTTCATTCAGTATAGTGATGAGTTTGAAGTTAATTTCTTGAAGCATGTTCGGATTCTAACAATAAATGCTCTTATCATGGAGGACCTAATTATGCCGGAATCCACTTTATAAGTTGACCCTTCCATGTAAACGAAGCAACTAAATTGAATTAGCTTAGCTTAGCTCTCAATGTAGCCCACAACGTCGTAGTGTGCCCTATTAAGACCACTACCGATAAAAAAACAATAGATCGTCTCTCAATCGCTCAGATATAAAATGCAGCCCGAAGCATGTCCGATATATCACCACGGTTTCATCTTCCAAATCCTTATTTTCCCCATCGAAACTCCCAGTATTGCTGACCTCAGCACAGGGAAGTGGAAGCCCATAAGAAGCTCAAGTGTTTCGGCTCGATTTTATTCCATAATGAATCATTTAGTTAAATGCAGTAATGAAATCATATTGAAACTTTTAACAAGTATCATCGTCGCTCTTTTGATGGAATTACTAATACAACAATTCAACTTTCTTTGGAACTGTTGACTGATTTGATTTTAATTACTCCCTCAAATATAAACATAATTTCCGATGATTAGACAAATCAACTAAAACAACATTTTATTTTTAAATTACTTATTGTGCAGTTTTATGATATGAATGCTTAAAATATTAAGTAAGGATCGACAGTGACGGAATATTTAATACAAAAGACCCCGCTTATGAGATTACCTCAGATTACTGATCATCTAAATGCTAAGGAAGTGTAGTGGCTCCCATATAAACTGCTACGCAAATAGTTCGTTTTCGCATGCGCTTCAAATGTCGTGCGATGGTATCACACGGTGCCAGACATTGGGATTTTATTTGAAAATCCAATGGCCGTCTTTCCTCTTCTCTCCCTGCCAATGTAGCTAGCTAATAAGATTTTTTTCTTCGCTATAATTGCCGATAAATAATATTAATAAAATACTGCTTTTGTCTTGTGTAAAATTCATTACGATTTGTCGCCATTAGCAAAAGTTCAAAGCTATTTCGCTGATGTTTATCGTTCGTTGCAAACAACTTTGGCTGTGGCCGCAAGACTAATTCGAAAAAAAATGGGACTTTATTCTCTATTTCTGACATGTATCTGGGGCTTGCAATGCCAATGATTTGCTTTTTTGCGAATTTTGTTTTGGTTTTAGATTTGGCTTTGGCCGTTACAAGTAGCAGACCGAGGTTTGTCTATTAGTTGTTCATAGATTCGACGGGGTGCTGCTGCCGTACACAAGTTTGGTTAACAGCGGATTTACAGAGTGGATGCATGCTGTGCGGGCTATGTTTGTTGATATGTTTGGCGTTCCTCCACAACTTGGACTGAAGGTCTCAACTGACCGCTTCAGCATTCATGGGTATCAAAGTGTCATTGTTTTACTGTTTGCGCTTGAAATTGTCATGTTTTTTCTTATTATTTAGTTGAGCAATAGAGCTATTATTATTGTTTACTTTGAATACTTATTAGCTTGTGGACACTTATTGTCTCTCAAACATTTGTTACGTTGATCTGTAATAAAACAAGCATTATATTTCCTAACTTATGTTGATATGGTTGATATGGTTTGTATTACTAACAAAACCTGAGGTACTGATACCGGAGTTTTGGACCATAAATAGGTCCATATGCGAAACAAAGGGAAATATAGTCTATTCACAATTCTATTGATGTAGATTATGACTCTTACATCTCAAATAACATACCTGAATCATTTCAAAGTAATTATGACTTTGGGAATTTCATCATTCGTTTTGCTGATGCTAACGAAGACGTAGAAGATCGATTAGCATTATTCAAGTTTTATTGTTCGTTTGTTTGTTTTTTTTATAAAGTATAAATCTTGTTTACTTTCAATGACTGTCAAACATACTCTTTGAAATACACATCAGACACCGAATTTGATAGCGCTAATAAGAATGCTGAATATACAACAATTCAAACTGCTTCAAAGTTAGAAGGCTATCATGTAAATCGCATGTTTCATCTTTAACTATATATATATATATATACATATACATATATATATATACATTTTTAAATGTGACGCAGAAATCCACAGATTGATATCGATAGAATATTTTTCTGCCAGCCTTAACCAATATGGTTGGTAAACCTTTGCATAATTACGATTTAGTCATAGTTACCACAAAGTATAAATATGTCTGTATTTATTTCTAAGTTTGCGATTCTAATTGTCAAATTAATTTCCTAGGAATCCTATATATCAACCATCAATATATGTTTCATAAATGACGCAAGACCACGCCATCTCTGGTCTATAACGTCAATAGCAACCAATAAATTGCTTTGCACTGATACATTCAGAAAACCTATAGATTTAGTTAACCGCTGGCATATACTTCAATGCGAAGATCGGTTTGTTTCTGATAAAATGGGTAATAACAAACAGTTTATGGCAGATAATTCTTGTAGGCGGGATTGTTGTGGAGTCGTAGTAGCGCAGATTTAACCGGAACGGACTTGGAATTTTCTAAGTATTTCTGTTTTTATTTGTTAGTATGATGAGTGATCCACAAGATAGGGTAGTATATGAACAATTCGTCTTGGTATCCTGACATAACTACCGAGGGTAAAAATATGGTCAATGAGGTAGCGTCACATAAAATACCCACTGAGATATTTCCAATGCCTAAGAAAAATTTTAGTGTTGATTGTGGAACTTAGTGGATAATGCATCATTTTTGTTAACCAGTGTGATTATAATACACCCAAAGCTACAATTGATAATTCTAAAACTGCAGAGCTGGTCTGCGAGAGTCTCAGTTTTAGCCAAAATCCACACTCTGGTTGTCATAAAATGAGGAAACTGGGTTAAGGCTAGGACTGGCAGCTAAAACGATGGGTACTTTCTTATTCATATTTAATACAAAGTGATTTGGATCGTTTTTTACACGATAATCAACATAATTTTACTAATTGAGTTTACGAATAATGCCAATGAAGTAGTGATATCTAAAATACCCACTTAGATATTACGAAAGCCTCAGTATAGTTTGGGATTGGTTGTGTAACTTATTAAATAATGTTTTAAAATGGTTAAGGTTGTGAGTAGCGGCTAAAATAAAGGAACCCAGTCTTATTTAAGTTTTAATACTTATAAAGTGATTTGAATCGTTTTAGTTTTTAGCGGAATGGATCAGAAGCTATCGGCTTTTCATAGGATACTAAATAACTATTGCAAATTAATTTTTTTTTATTTACAGTGCCAAATCACTAATTTAAATGAGTTAGTTGTCAACACTTGGTCTAAGGATTACAGATTTTTCTATTTCCAAAGTAAATCCACGTTAAAATAAACTTGTGGAAGTAATTGGGATAACGTATTCATTCCAGTATCAAAAGTGAGTCTACATAATATCGTCCAAATAGTTTTAGGAGATTTTTTAATAAACTTAACCTTTCCATTACGCTTTGCATCGCGTTGCCGTTCATTCCTGTGTTGCACCCATAAAAGCTAAAATGTAAATCAAACTTCAAATATTACCGAATAATATTCTGTGTTGAATGTTTCATACTCTTCTGCGTATTTCTATAGGGTGATTTTTTAAGATTTAAAATTTTCAGGTTGGCTGCACTGGTTGGTAATGGTGTCCAAACGTCATCTGTCAGAGTGAAAAGTGTACAGTATACTCTGACATTTCATCATGGAATAACGAATGACCTACCACAACGTCTAATTTTTGGTGAATGGGCCTTACAAAAGCTCAATGAAAATCCGCTGTTTTATCCAAACATTGTGTTCAGCGATGAGGCTCATTTCTTGCTGAACAGATACGTACACAAGCAAAACTGTCGCGTCTGGAGTGATGAACGAACAGCCACATGGCATACATGAATCAGCGATGCATCCCGAAAAAACGACAGTCTGGTGTGGTTTATTGGCTAATGGTATCATCGGTCCATTTTTCTTCAAAGACGACCGTGGAAGAAACGTTACCGTCAACAGCGAACGATATCGAGTCATGATACGCGATTTTTTTGCCCCAATTGGGTGAGTTGTACTTGGTTGACATGTGGTTTCATCAGGACGGCGCAACATGCGACACTGCTCGTGAAACAATGGATGTGTTGAGGGATGAATTTGGTGAGCAGTTTATCTCCCGATTTGGCCCCCAAGATCTTGCGATTTAACGTCTCTTGATTATTTCTTGTGGGGTTATGTCAAGTCGTTAGTCTATGTGGACAAACCGAAAACTATTGAAGCCTTACAGGATAATATAACACGCGTTATTCGTGGAATACAGGCTGAAATGCCTGAAAAAGTGACGAAAAATTTGACCTTCCGAATGGAAATTTTGAGGCGGAGCCGCGGACAACATTTGCATGAAATTATCTTTAAAAATTAAATGGCAAAGACCAATTTATTCAATTTTTAAAAAATCTACGATTAAAAAATCATCCTTTATATGTTTCTAGTAAGCAAATTAGAATTACTTTCTGTGGGGCACCTTCTGTCGGGAAGGTATACTACTTTGTTTATAATTGTTGATTAAATGAATTTTATTTAATGTCGGCAATTGTGTATGGAATACAATATCAGATAAATGTCCGCCTCTGTTAGCCTCACAAATGCGAGCCTTTTTGAGCACATTTTTCATTACATTCTCACACATTTCACGCGGTATTTCATTAATCACGAATATTATTTTTGAGTTCAAGCCTTTCTGGTTTGTTTGCATAAACCTTGCCTTTCAGATATCCCGAGAAAATGAAGTCCGGAGCAGTCAAATCAGGGGACCGTGGAGGCCAATCAACATCACCATTTCTTGAAATAACTTGTAGTGGAAAGAGGTCTCGCAGTAATTCCATTGTACTCCTGGCTGTATGCGATGTGTCACCGTCTTGTTGATACCACATGTTAATCAAGTCCAAAGCTTGCAGTTGTGTCGCTAAAAAGTTTTCATTCATATCACGATATGGCTCCCCATTGACACTTACTGTTACACCGTTTTCAGTTTGAAAGAAGTAATGTTCAATGATTTCTCCTGACCAAATTGCACACCAGACTGTCACTTTTAATGGATGTAAAGGTAACTGATGAATAATTTGAGGGTTTTCCATTGCCCAGAACCGACTATTCTGTATATTCACATATCCATTCAAATGAAAATGTGCCTCGTCACTCATTATGATTTTTTCGTGAAAATCGGGGTTGTCATGGGTGAGCTATAACATCCTATGGGCATATGTACGGCAGCGTAAATGGTCTTGTGGAAGAAACTCTTGTGTCAATTGAATTTTAAATGGAAACAAATGCAAATCCTTGTCCAAAATTGTGGCCAAAGTTGTTCTTTGAAGACAAAGCTCCTGAGCGCGGCGTCGAATAGAGGTTTGTATGGATTGTTTTGAACACTTTCTTGAGCAGCAGTAATGTTTTCAGCCGATCTTGCAGTATTGGCCCTATCAGCTACAGACCCTCTTTCTTCGAAATCATTCACTACACGATAAATAGTGAGTCTTGTTGGCACGTTGTTTCTCCCAAAAATTTCACGTAACTTTCTCATCGTCACAGTAATCGATGATTGATTTTGATAAAATGTTTTAACGATTAAAACGCGTTGCTTTATCGAATATTTTTCCGTAATAAATTTGCCACGACTCTACTTCACAACTGCCAAACATGACTGTCAAGACTAATGTTTACCAAAATGGCGGCAAAACAAAGTAGTATGCCCTCCCGACGGACACCCCGTACTTTCTTACTCAAAAAAAAAAAAAAAAATAAAATAATAATAATATTTGAGGAAGTACGTGTACTTATTTTAAGTACGCACTATTTACGTACGTACTAAAATCTAGCAAAATTTAGTTCCATTTACTCGCCTTTTTTTTTTTTTTTTTTTTTTTTTTTTTTTTTTTTTTTTTTTTTTTTGAGTGTATGATTCTTTTGCCAGAATATGAGTCACATCTGCCCATGTTTTGGTGTATATTGACCATGTTTTGTACATAAGATTTGGTTATGTCATACTTCTTATTCTGTTCCCATTTGTACAAATTATTATATAATAAATTTAACGAAAAATGCCATTAAAATTTTAATACAAAAAAAAACCTTACTATGAAATGTTTACAAGAGCGTCGGTCTAAGTTATACCTTTCACACGCTGTCAAAGATGTTTATGCAAAAATTTCTAATTTTAGAAAATGGTTGAGTATCGTTTGCCACCATTTAAAAATAGAAGCGCGTTATAAGGTGCGTTTCATATTTATAAGGCCAGCCACAAATTTGCTATATGTGTAGCGGCACATTTTTTGTTGTTATGATGTTTGGGATTTGTGCAGATAACGGTACTTTTGTTTTTGCGATAATTCTGTTTTGAGCGTATTTCACAACTATAATGCCAAGTTTAGTTAGTCAGTTTTTAAAAGTGCAAACGGTAAGATCATTATTATTTTTGCGAAGAAGTGGTAAAATTCAGTAATAAAAAAGACATGCCGCAAGAAAAAAGTTTGACAGAACACGAAATAGGTAAAAAAAATCGCTTACAAGAACGAAAGATGCAGTGGAAGAGAAATTGAGCACAAATTCGCAAATTCGAAATCGCTTGCGATTTCACCAGAGGGAAGTAGTCGATATTTGAGTTATCCTTTAAATGTTTTTCGCACAATGATATTAAGTGCAGTGCATCCCGTCACTGCAGACCCGTTTTTTTTTCTAAACCTAAATATTTTGATGCAGAATGTGTTCATTTTACCTGCATATGTTGGAACTGATATGTGCTACACTTACAGCTCTTTATTTTCAATCCACATTTAAAATCGACAATGTCATCGGACACATTTCGAACTACTTGTAAAGAAAGTACGAGAATATTTTTCAGAAATACTGCTTTAAGGATATATTGATACTATTTGATTTAATTTAAAAATTGTATTGCTTCGAAGGATTGCGAAAATCGTCGAATTCGAAGTTCGGAAATATAATGCTTTGTAATTGTTGTTGCATTGTGTACATATTTTTCACTCTTCCTGTTTTCTACCGCGAACTCTTGGAATGGATTCTGCTAATATTGAGATATTCCTCGAACAGAATACGCTGATGACAGAAATAATTATAATTCCTGAATTAGAGCTGAATAACTTTTTGTAAAGACTTCTTACTTGACAATACAATTTAGATTATCGAACGAATTGGCATTGCGATGAAAGTGGCATGGAGTTTGGACCCATATTAGAGTTATCGTACCATTCCAACGTTCCATATACGTAAATGGCTTTTTAAAGTAGATTATATTACTCGGTTCTTGTTTTAGGTCCGACAATGTATGACGTGTAAATAGATACAATTTTAAGACATCAAGCCATCTACTGATGAAATTCACTTAACCGACCTTGATTCCGAAAAAAGTCACATAACGGTGCCAAACATACTTTTTTATTCTTGTATATCGGTTGTGAACCCGGTTAGGTCAATTTTTGCACTACAACGGTACCACGTAAAAAAACCAGTGGATTATTAAATATTGAAAATTCGTCAAGTTTTTTCTGTAAAAATAGTAATAAATTCAATCCCAAACTAGAAAGTTGATTTTATGTCTGGGAATTTGTATTCCGATTTTTTTTCGAAAAAGTTTTTTCTTTAAACCATCTGTTTAAAGAAAGACGGATAACTTTCATTCTATTATGGAATATTTGTTTAAAAATAGTTAATTATAAAAATTAGGAAACAAGCCCAGTGGAACAATCATCGTAAAGTAGACGGCAATAAAACCTACAGATCTACAGATCTTTCATTGCTTTGTAAAATTTCTTCCTTTCTATTTAATCTTCCTTTCAGGAACTTCGTAAAAACGAAAAAATACGTGTTCCGAATGAATGAATGAAGTTCAAAGCAGCGTCCTCTTAAATCACATTTACTCGAATATGTAGCTTAAGAGATTGATTTGACAGCTATAAAGCAAATTTTTCTCTTTACTTTAACTTTTCTCATTTATCGACAATAATGTTGTTCAATTTAGCTTCCGATAATTAATATTTTTTTTTGTACTTTCTTGTATTAACTTTCTTATAAAGGGAGCCATTGGAAACTGGAATGTAAGTTTAATATGTCTGAGTTTGTGTTTTATAACTAAAAAGTATACAGAATTTTTGCTCTGACTCCGACAACCGAATCAAAATTGTGTTGAATTTTGTTTCCGTCTCATAGATCCAAACGAAATCAGAAGCAATTTTGATTCGATTCAATTTATGATGTGTGTTGTTTGTATTTCATTTGAAGCTTTCCATTTCAAACAAATTATTGTAAATTCGGGAAATAAATTATTTCAAGCATTCTTACCTTTCTCAGCTTGGCACCAGGTTTTTTCTCTGCCAAGAATGAAACTACCCTCGGTTTTAGTTCTGATTCAGACTAAGAAACGAAACTGTACAAAAATATATGCTTGAGTAAGTTTACAATATCAAAATGGAAACGAAATTGAACTTTCGTGAAGGTCCCTGACGAAAATGCATCCGCATAGAATTGTCACATTTCTGTGTGACGATGAGCGATGAGTTTTGCTTATAATTCCATGCTCACTATTCAATCGTCATCGCCTTCCATTAAGAACCGCCAAGTTCGCACAAAATCAAAAATATTAACACAAATTGTGTGTGAAATGCAACTATTGTGAACATGACAGGGGAAATTTCTACAAATCCTCAACTGACTCCTGGTCACCACTGACAACATTTCTTCATGGTTTGCCTAGAACTTTTCTCAGGAGCATCGAAAACTGAATTTCAAAAGTAAACATACATAAATAACTAAACGCGAAATCGTGTGAATCAAAGTGAAGCCTCGCAAAGAAGAGAAAACCAACAGGAAGAAATATATTGGGCCAACTGCCTGTATTCTGCTGGCTGGCCAGCGGCCACGATTGGACGGATCGTGTTTTTGTTGTAGCTTAAAAGGGCTGTGTCTAAAGGCCACTGACACAATTCCACTACTTGCCACGGCAGGCAACGGGAATGAGGTCCAGTTTTTTTATGAGTTAAAATCTCCGTTGGCAAAATAATAATAAACAAACGAAAAATAAGTAGAAATTTGGGCAACGAGGTAGAAAGTGGTCAAAAAATGAATTAAATGCATACTGCCGATAAATTGAAAAATTTACGACCGCTTAGTTTTTAACCAGGTGAGCCACACACACATACACTAATTTTCGTACACTCCTGTGTTTGCCTGTGCATTCTTTAGGAACTGCTCGCTTCAATCTTGTGAGAATAAGCCAAACAGCCATGGATTTGAGCCAGGTGATAACATGCGGTCGTCGTTGTTAGTTAGGTGATGGCTCAGCCCATTCTCGAGACGAAACTTTATTTAACTTCAAGTCAATTGGAGTCACAATATTTGTTCATAGTTGTAGACACATTCGGCGATAGTTACCTCTGCAACCTTATGGCCCGTTGCAGTCACAAATTATTTAGATCGCCAATCGACCACTAGGACCCGTCCCTGAAAACCGATCATCGACCTTGTTTCTAAAACATAACATTTGGGTTGGTTATTTATTTCGGCTCGAATTGAGGCAAAAATTCGTATTTATAGTAATTGATTAGATTTTGATGGCAAATCGCAAAGTAATACATATTTAATATGGAAAAATGTGGACGATAATAAATTCTCAACATTTATGTTTCTAATCAATTGATGGATTTCGTAAAGGATTGATATTTAAGGCATAGTTAAAAATTCATTATTTTTGCATCACGTGTTTGAGTGGCGCCAATAGATTAAATTTAATTTTTGTATTCAGCCTTATTCAAGTGGTTCCAAATAGTTTTGTAATGCTTAGCATTTGAGCAATCAAAACAGTGCTTACATGATGACGGTCGTATTTTTTCGATTTCCATTGTTCCACCGACATTTTTCGACAACTGGTTCTGAGACGTGGTGCATCATTGATACCAAAATAGTCGAAATGGAGAGAGTCAACTAATTTAAGTGTCACTCCAATTTCGAGCCAAAGACAATAGAAACGTTATTTGTGGTGTTTTGCGGGGGCTGGCATTTCAGTTGGACACTTCCATTTGTCATTGTTATATAATATCGCCAAATTAACATGCTAGAGTAAGTTATTTTTTAATATCATTATACATTATTGGAAATTTGGGTCCGGGACACTTTTGTGAATGGGAATTCGTTCGGGAATGTCTTCCAGTGCACATCACATGCCGTTTGCCATGTCCAAATATAAAATGTAATACAGTGTAGAATATTATGGTGGTTTTTAATTTGGATGTAATTTGGATTTTTAATTTGGATATAATTTGGATTTTTAGTTTGGATATAATTTCTTCTATTCGTATAAATTTTATAATACAGGGTTGCCCATATTCGACGGACCCATGTTTTTTTAAAAAAAAATCAAAGAAAAAAATAAAAATTTGGCGGTTGGCAATCTTATTCATTTAATTTGTTCCAAGTAGATTTGTTTACATCAATTTTTGAATATGATATCTCTCAAATGGCCGCCTCTGGCGTTGATGGCGTATTGTGCCCTTTTTGCAGCATTTTCCATCGTTTTCGCCAACATTTCGGCTGGAATAGCGGCTATTTCTTCACGAATGTTGTCCTTGAGCTCTTCTACGGTCCTTGGCTTGTTAACGTAAACCTTTGACTTCAAATGTCCCCACAAGTAGAAGATAGCGGGCGTCAAATCGGGCGAACGCGGTGGCCAGTCGAAATCACCACTTTTCGACATCAAACGGCCCGGAAACAAATTCTTCAGAAAATCGATTGTTATGCGACTTGTGTGCGGTGGAGCGCCGTCTTGTTGAAACCAGAACTGCCTCATACGCTTTCGACGAATAATTGGCATCACAAAATTGGTCATCATGTCGCGATAACGCTCCTGGTTGATGGTAACAGCATGGCCATTTTCGTTTTGGAAGAAAAACGGCCCAATGACCGTTTTCGCACTAACGCCGCACCAAACTGTGACTTTTTCGTCATGAAGAGGTAATTCTTGAATCTCCTGAGGATTTTCAGTGGCGTAAATACGGCAATTTTGCTTATTTACGGTCCCATTCAATGTGAAATGGGCTTCATCGGACATGATAATTTTGTTCCAAAATTGCTCGTCATCATCGGCCATTTCGATGACTCGTTGGGCCCATTCCAATCGACGAGGCTTGTCCGCAGGCAACAATCTTTGCGTCAATTGAATTTTGCGTCAAATGCAAATCAACGCGAATAATCCGTTGTAAAGTGGACCGAGCCATGCCCAACTGCTGAGAACGGCGTTTTTGGGATGTTCTTGGGGACCTCTCAACACTGGCTCGTACGGCAGCGATATTCTCGGCCGATCGCCTTGGTCGACTTTTATTTGGCCTCTTCGGATTAGAAAGAGCCTCACCAGTCGAAAATTTTTCGTATAAACGCTTAATGGTGTTCTTAGAAGGCGCACTTCTCACATTTTTTAATATTTTAAAAGCACGTTGAGTTTTCACAATTGACTTCTTCTGTTGAATGTAAATTTCAACTATTTCAGAGCGCTCGCGTGGCGTGTATTGTTCCATGGTAAAAATCTGCTTGGACTGACGCTTCAAACGCGGTATGTCATTAAGCGATCTGACATCTCTGTCAAAAGTTATGGCGTTGCCAGATGGGTCCGTCGAATATGGGCAACCCTGTATTCCTCAATAATATCAATATGTACTTTTTTCAAAAAAAGATATTTAACCGTCCAAATCTTCAAGGTACACAACAAACCCCAGACACAATACAATTTCTTTTTTTTTCCAGTATGAATTTCAGGTTCACATTGAATCTCAAAATGTTTTCACACTAACACACTAACTAAGAGTGCAAAAAGAGTTATCTAGCTAAAAATCCAACCTCTTTTTTGCGAATGACCTCAGGCAAAATGCGCGTAAAATTCAAATAATATTCCCTAATGACAGATTGACCAGAGAAAGGAAACTCATAACACGATAATCGAAGAAAGCTCTCAGCTTAACCGTGATTGTTTGGGTAACTCTGCCTCGATCTTTTCCATCTTGCTTCGCTTTTGTCGATTTATAAAATTCTGGTAGTCAGAGAGCATTTTTTCACAGATTTTAAGGCGAATTTTTTTTTTTTTTTTTTTCGAAAAAAATTTAGTGTTTTTTGGTACCAGTTAAGATCTAAAGTGTCTGAGGCTCAAAATGTATTTTAAATATGGCTGACTGATTCGTGGAAAAGCTCCGCCTTAACAAATTCCCTAATTGTTAATCGGCGGTTGTTGAGTGCCAAATATCGAATTTGTTGGACGTGACTTATTGGTGGAGGTTGATGGTCGTTTGGTGCGTTTTTCGTCTTCAATTCGTCCTCAGATCACTTTGAACTGTTTATGCCTTCTTTGCTCAACCAAATCACACGTTGTAAAAATTGGCGAAATTTTTTGTGTTGTACAAAACCAAGCGTAGTTCAAATACTGATCACATTTAAGATGAGCAATTTGGTATAGATGTCTGTAGCAGTGGTACCAGCAAAATATTTCCGAGAAACCGATCATAAATTTTGTTGAATGCGTCAGTATGTCCTATAACTTGTAAACGTTGTCCTGTAAAGTGGCGTTAAAAGTTCAATACCCAACAAGTGTATCTTGAACTTGAATAAGTATAAGTGGATATTTAAATGATTTAAAAATTTAAGATTATTTTTGACTTTTTTTTTAGATAATTACATTACAATATAACTTTTCATTCCACAACTGTTTGTAAGCTTTGATGAAAGGAACATTTCTACCAATGAGGGATGAAAATAAATGGACTAAAATAAGATTTCGAATGATATGCACATTTTTATAAACACCTTAATAAAATAAACATGTTTGCATAAAAGCACATATCTAAAATATGCTTATGTCTTTTAATATTGAAATTAACAGAAAACTCATTTTAGATTAGGTTTATTAAATGCACTTCTAATCATTAATTTGCAACTTTTTTTTCTTTATTTCTGTATCATTAAGGATATAAATTCTGGGTATTGGTTTACTTTAGAGCATACTGTTAAAACCAACATTAATCTGCATTGCATAAACTAGTCTTGTACAATTTTGAATTTATTCCCATTTAAAATCGAAATTCGTCGTTTCGACGAATACTACAATTAAAGAGCTAAAAACTATTTTACAGCCAGACAGATTAAAATGCGTTATTAAGAACAACCCGGTTTCTAAAAAACTCGATTTTCGTTAACATCTCTAATCACAACATGCTCGTATGCACATCTATTGCTTCCATCACAGCGGAGGTTTGTTTACTATCTAGCCTGTAGACCAGCTGTGTGACCCACTCCCCAGCGAATGCAACGTGTTGTATGGATTCTATTTAAGCTTGTGAACAACTCAGCGTCTACAAGCATTCAACGGCGTATAAGTACGCTTAGGCATGCAGCTTGCACTGAACTCTCGAGCAAAGGACGTTAAGGGGAGATTGTGTTCATGTCTGTCTGAAATGGAAATGACCAGACACTTGGACTAATGTAGAAAGCATTAAGCTTAAAAGGCGTTTGAATGCGGATATATTAGGAACTAGTCATGCGTTCATTTTAGCTTTAAATAGAGAACGCCGTGGCCAAACTACGGCGCAGCTGGAATCATAAATATGTTTGGGGACTAACACATACGTTTTAATCACTAAAAGTCGACTTCATAATAACTCTTTTCGTAAAAGTTATCTTTATCTTTATCGACGTGGCATTCTTTCAAAGTAAAACAGTTGGACCGAAATTTCCTTTAAAATTACTATTATTTGTTTTAAATATTTCTCAATATTGATTAAGTATCAATGCTTTCAATTCTTATTGGCAAGATATAATAATAATACTTACTCAAAAGAAATGACGTCGACCTCAAGGTAACATATATTTGGAAATGAAAACTTTAGATTAGCTACACTTTTATTCCAACGCATTCGATAGGATCTCAAAAGCCTGATCCTTAGAACAGAGTTTTAACCGCTCTCTTCTGCGTCGTTCGTCGAGTTCATTCGTGTAGACTTTTCTTACTCGATCGCTTTTATTTGTATTAAACGAGAGGGGGTTTTGTCCACAGGCCGTTACCCTATAGCCTCGTTTGGTGTAAAACCAATCAGATTTTTTCCTAACTTCATTGAAGATTTCATGTCGTTCAGTCATAAAGCTTTGCAGAAGTAAAAATTGAACCATGTTTCATACAAGTTTTGCTGTATCGGATTGTCAACGTTTATAGTCGAAGAAAATGTGATTCATGGCGGCTTATTATCGAGATTTGCTTTACTGTGTCTATCTTGTCAGTCGGTTATTTACCAGGTCCACTACACTAATAAAGTGCAATCAGGTCGCGATTGTTCTTATATCTCTCTGTGCCATTCTATATTCAGCCTCTTCCAAAAACAAACACCATTACATTCCATGAATGAGATGTAGGAGATTTTCTCGTATTCAGTGAGCTTATTTTCATCCTATTTTAAGACTCATTGAAGGGTCTCTTACTCGTATATTTGCATAAAAGGGACATTCGCACAACATATGTAGCCAGTCTTGGACTGGTGCATCCCAATTGCACGACTGGCTATCGGATAGGACTCTCTTATGCGGAAAGGCATTGAGTGGCTCATGCTCCATCAGTAAGAAACCAAGACAAAGGTTAAAATCGAAATGGGCGTTTCTCCCAACGAAACTAACATCTGGCTAGGTTTTTGCCATGTAGTACTTCCGTTATGACTCTCTTGCCAACGTGTTTGTCATCTCGACATGACACATTCGTCCAAGAGTCCCCTAAGCTCAGCCCTATTCAAGCTCTCTACCTCTTCAATGAGCCAGTCCGTTGCCACCAGTGCATACCCTTTTCTGGACTTGATTCCGTTGCACGATGAATTACAACAAGACCCAGCGGGTCTTGTACGGCATACTCGCATACATGCCAATAACACCACTCTCTGAGAAGAGAGGATCTTATGACACCCTAATGCAGTTTTCACCGATTTGTACAACAACAAACAAACCCTGATAAACGATACGAACAGCTCGTCTGCTAAGCCCCAGTCACTCTTAATCACATGGCTAAGCTGGCCGACAACACTGACCGGCCTACGTTGCAACTTAACCAATTGAGGCTCCCCCATGGCAACGCCCAAGTACTTCACCTCGGTGACGCACCTGAGCACAGATCTATCAGTCAAACGAACTAGTGGTTTGCGAGAAAATCTACCACACCGACATATTCTGACCATTGCCTAACAATCGCCATCATAGGCAAGACCTGCTGCCCCAACAGGGAACGAGACCGACCCTCAACCATGATGAGTCGGTCATCAGAATACGTGCAAACTTTGCACTGATCACTTAGCTGCCGCAATAATGGGTCCGTCATGAGTTTTCCATATAAATGGACCACAAATGGAACCCTGTGGGCAGCTACGAACAACGTCGAGCTCCATCGTACTATTTACACCAACTACGCTAGTTGTTCTGTCAGAGAAGTAACTACGCTAAAGGCGCAATTCCTGACATCCTCACCCACTTCAGATAATCGAATGCCAAAGAAAACTCCAAGAGAATAATTCTCAGTGGACTCGTTCAGGCATCTCTGAACGTACTTCCAGTCATCTTCAACACTACGGCCCCTCGTGAAGCCGAATTGAGAAGGGTACATGTCGTCAAGGACTCTCTCACTCAATCTTTGCACGATGATTCTTTCCAGTACTTTTCCAAGCAGCGAAAGCAGGCTAATACACTTGTAAGATTGAGAATTGTTTCTGATCTTGTCTTGTTTTCCATTGAAGAGGAAAATTGCAAACGTGTACACAATTGTTCGTCGGACACTTCGACTTGGTCGTTCCTCAATTATATAGGTAGAGATTCCAACCCCCGACCATATGCATGACAGCAGCGTATTCTAACTTCTGCTACGCTTCCGTATTAAATATTGTGTTTTTTGCGTGATTGTGAAGTTAGTCCTATCTCGGTCTAAAACATCCGCCAAACTGGCAACTGCTGATATTCCAGGTGGATATCCTTAAATAGAGGTTCTTATAATGTTTGTGGAGATCGATAACAATTGGGCACTTCCGTTTCTTTCTTTCTCTTTGTTTTTTCATTGAAGCTGTTTTACTAACGGCCGGTGGTAAGTTCAACCAACAAGTGTTTGGTCACTCACATGGAACAACAATGCCAGGGTGGAATGAAGATGTAAATCCCTTGATGCATCCACATTTAAATTTTTTTTTAATTTTTTTTTAAATTTTTGTATAAAGTTTTTTGAGGGATAAATGATAAAGGACAAAGCTTTTGAAAATGAAGCCGTGAGAAAATGGAAATTATACAATATCAAAGATGATGTTATTGGATATGAAATATAGGCGCATCAAAGTTGGATCAAAGTTTATTACAACTAAGACCCATAAAAAACATACCCTACATCTTTATATGTACCGATTAAGTTCTTTGAAATTTGGATCCGGTTCCGGTTGGACCGACTCTTCCTGAGTTTTTCGCAAAAGTTTATATTAGTTAAACTTATGATTTGATGCTATTTCCTCACTCAAGAGATCGCTCCAAGCACATCGTTCTGAGTGATTTAAAAAGTCTCAATGCGATTCGCAATGCGCTCTGAAGGCCATACCGGGAAATGAAATACAGTTTGAACGCCTAAATAAAAATCTTTTGTATGTACAGTACTAAGTCACGTCAACGTGTCGGGATTAATAGAGTTTCGCTTACCAGTAATATTGTGCGTAAAAATTCCTAAAGCAGACAAAAATTAATAAATGCACGTTTGTCATGCTTGATATATTGAGACGCATATAAGCGCTCGTTTGTACAAAAATTATAATCTTTGAAGACAGCTATATGAACTGGGTGATAAAATATGACGTTTCAACACTCTTTCCTAACAGGGGGATAAAAAAAGCCCAATATTGACAACATGGCCTTTCATCTGTTGTCTTATTGTTTGCTTTAAAAAGTTCTCTAGTTCAAAAGCTCTGGTACTTTTTCTTTAAATATGTTTGAGTCGTTTAGAACTTCCTAAACTCATGCTGAAAAAATAGAATAAATGGAACCATGAAGAAAATTTGAATAAAATTTGGGGAGAACGTAAAGTTATGGAAAAAAACATAGAAAAAAAAATCATTTCAATAAACTTAAATAAATATTGAAAGCTAAAGCTTCGAAAATTGAATGACAACATGCTACATTTTATTCAGTAGCCTTAAGGTTTATCCAAAAATATATCAAAATTGAGATCGACCACAAAATTTTGACAGACCAATTCCGAAATACGAAATTTGAATATTCATTCGCATTATACGATAAACGAAATGTTATTATATCCGAAAAATTTTGATAATTTTGAAAGAATGTTTCCTGAAGTTTTCAGAGAAATCGGAGGAAGAATTAATAAAATTAATAAACCCATTTTTCGGTTTCAAAAGTAAAGTTAAATAAAACACACTTAAATCTATGTTTTCGATGAAACTTTTATTTCATTATAATGCCTGGACCTTGCCATTATGTACGAAATACAATATAATTCAAATGACTGCCACTGGCTAGGTTGCAGCAGTGGATCTTTTTGAGGATCTCGCTCCAACGTTTGGGGATTATCCCTAAATCCTTTGACATATCCCCACAAGAAAAATCTAACGACGTCAAATCGCCTGATCTTGATGGCTAATGGGCATCGCCAAAACGTGAAATTACGCTTTCTGGAAACTTCTCATGTAATAAAGCCAAAATTGTTCATATTGTGTGGCTCGTTGCACCGTTTTGTTGAAGAAACATATCATATCGTCCAGTTCATAAACTTCAATTGCAGGCCAACAAAAGTCATTTTTCATACGGCCATAGCGCTCTGAATTGGCGGTGACGGTTCCTCCAGCGTCATTTTCGAAAAAGCGGTATTTTCGGCAGTGCGTACATTGCGATGGTGAACAGGGCTGGTCACATCTATAACGCTTACAGTCTCCTCAAATTTCTTTATAATCTTGCCAATTACTTGCACAGTAGATCGATTATGACTGTAATGCAAAAAAAGTGCCCACGTTTGAGTCACCACTTTTGTAGTAAGTTTTTATTATTTTTACGCGTTTTTCGATTACTTAACGATCCATATTCGTAAATGGCAAACATTTCACTAAATAAATAACACTTCAGATGACAGGTATTTGACAGTTGACAGCCTTGTCAGACCGGCGGTTTCGAAACCGCTAAATGGAAAACGCATATCCGGTTTGGTAGGGAAAGATTTTTCATGCAAGAATCATGAAAAATTTTGCGTTTCAGTGGAATTAATAATTATGTTGCAAGCTTGTTGTAGAAATCGGTTGTAACGATTTTTGAGTATTTTTGAGTATGATTATTATAGTAATTATTTTTTAGTTTTGCTAAGCTAAATATGATGTTTATTTTAAACATCAAAAATAAAAATCAAAGTAAATAATAATGAAAGTCAAGGTTGATATTTCTTTTTAAAAATCAATTGTTGATTAAATAAAATAAACATCAATTTTGATGTTGTTTCGATTATAGAAACAAAACTTGGAAAAATTAAAAACTGTCAATATTTGTGGAAAGTAGCGCAAATCGTTTAAAACGTCAGCTTTCGTTCACAGAAAGGCAACGAAAAATATGTATAGAAAAAACGACAATTAGACAGGAGAATCCGCGTTCAGAAGTTGTATTTGTAATAAAAATATTGGAAAATTTAAAAATTATCTCGAGATTAATTGTTTTTCAATACTCCAAACGATTGATAAAAAATTGATGATTGTTATTTATACTTGGTTTCTGAAACTAAAAATCAGTCTTGATTTTCATTATTGTTTTTTAAAAAATTATTGATTTTTTTTTAATTATTCTGTGCATACCGATAAGTTTTGATTAAGATAATAAACACCAATGAACAATTCCTAAAAAAGGAAAATCTCAGACAACAAAATCAATCTTTGACTCTGACTCCTTGTGGCAATTTAAATTTTGCTGCTTGTGGATGCTTGTTTAGTTCGTTTCCATCACCTATAAAAGTTTTCTTTTAAATTTCACCTCCAGCCAATTCAATTGTTTCAGTTTAAAATGCGGCTTAACGATGATTGAAATGTTTGACAGCATTGGTGATACATTGGGTGTGTGAGCGTAAATTTTCATCTTAGACCTAGACCATACACTGACGCTGAAAAGTCTACGAGGCCATGGTAATATATGGACAACTGAAGTGGATAGATTAAGCCGAGATCAAATGGAGTTTGTAAACGCAGAATATTCATATCCAATTGATTTACTTCGTTGAATTTGGTGATGACTTTTTAAGCTACAGTGTCGTTCGTGTCTTCCACTTCGTTGCTGGCTTAAATACACGCTTAGTTCCAGCGTATAATCGGATATACCTATAGATGTTGTGGTTTGTGCTTCATTCTCGTTGCGTTTATTTTCAGCTGATTCGTGGTGCGGTGCTGCCGCTTCGATTTCGATTTGATGTGATTTCAATTTAGTATGGCTTCTCTGTGCTGCCTGTCGATGAGTGCCCAACTGGTTTCTTTTATGCCTGACTGCCAGTCGGTTCTATGTGAACATCTTGTGCATGGATAATTGCCAAAAGAGCCAAAAAGAGCAAAAGCGAGTGAAGTGAAGTGTGCATTTGTAACGCTATGGCATGGCATGTTGGTGCATCTTATCACCTGGTCTGAACTATTTTGGGCTCCCGCACCCTTCCCTAAAGGAATACAAAGCCGAAAGAGTTTATTATACGGTCATTTGTTTGGCTGAATATGGTGAATTGCTTCGGTGCGGCCATCATTGTTGTTGTTTAAATTGATTGGAGAAGTTCGTGCTTAGGTGATTATCATGAAATTGTCTGGGCGTCAATGTGTTACTGTGCCACAACGTTATTTTGTTGTGTCATGATACTCGTCTTACATCTCCATCTTTCAATGTGTTGGCAACTTTATACGGTCTTGATAGCAACACCTTGGGCAAAGAAAATCAATGACAAGTAAGTGTTAGTCGATTACGAATAGATCAATCTTGCCACCGATGATGCTGGTGTCACAGATGTTGTGCCGATACAACCATTCTAAAGTTTCATTTGGATTGCCATCCGCGGTGGCAATCGGATCTGAACTCGTTTCTTATCTGAGTCATGTGGACTCATGGTTTACACCATGACGACGCCGCCGCCGCCATATCACACATTTGTCGCTGTTTATCTTCTCTTGTTTGATATCTCTTCAGCGTTATTGCTCTTATTGGTTTAAGCTTCGGTCGGAGACGATCACATAACTAACTTGTATCATTGAGTCATTCGCAATTTGTTTTTTTTTTATTGTTGTTTCTTTTGCTCATAAGCAGGTTGGCGGCAGTGTTGGTGGTGTTAAGCATTATCATTATTGTTATTGTTGCGGCATTTTGACCAGGTATCATTGGAATTATGGTTGCCAGATATTTATGCATATATATTTTTCTTATTCCCAATTTATCGGGTGCGCATGAATAGTTTGTTTGCGGTATGACTTTATTGTGTTTGTAGTCGTTACAAGCCTAAGCCTATCGCTTAATGGCGATTCCGAGCTTCAACTAGTTTGTGCTTTAACCAGACGTGCCACTTACTACATACCTACTCGAAGTGTCCATCAACTCATCAGCACTTCGAGGTGATCGCCGCACAAATAATGATAGATAACTGCAGCGGAGCTAGAATTCACGATCATATGCACGATATTCGCTTGTAATAGAAAGTATGTATACTCATTGATAGTGAAAAGCTCTTACCTCGTGTTCGATTCGTGGAATGACACTTTTTAGGTTTTGGAAAAAAATACGTATTAGTTGCGTTGTAGAGGTTTTCGACACTACCAATGGTAAATTTAATTTTTTAATATGTGATAAATCTGTAACTGACGAACGTATACTTCAACTTGATTTTCTTTGTAGCCATTTTTACGTGAAGTATGTCCTTCCAAAAATAAAAGATATGATAAAAATGGAAAAATGTTTGTTTAGATTTTATGGTTTGGATTTTATTTTTATTTATATATATAAGACTCATTATACTGATGAATCGTAGCTTCAATAAAAATTTCTGAACAAATTTCTATGAAACATTTTATCTGCTTGCATCTTAGCTCTTTACGAAAGTTCAGTATCGTCTCAGTTTTGATATTGTAAATATGTTTGAAATTAGCTTAGAATTCTCTTCCGGCTTCATAATCCAGACAATCATTCACTTCACACAATGATTTGTTTCTTATCAGGTACGAAAATGGGAACCTACATTATTTCGGTTTCTCTTGTATAGCATTATGAAACAGACACTTTGATGCGAGACATTAGAATGAAAATATATTTTTATGCAGCTTCGTTTCCCAATAGGAGTCAGAACTAAAACTTGGTGTAGTTTTATTTCTTTCCATTAAACTTTCGACACTGTGTTCTCAGAAATTGTCTCAGCAATTTAAAAACTTTTGTACATTTTTCGGGTTGAAAAATATCAAATAAAATACATACGAAACGTTCAATAAACTGGATTTTGGACGTATGAAACGGAAATCAGAATGTCGGTTGCCGGAAACAAAATTAGAATTATGCATAATTTTGCTTCAGATGCTAAAAATTAAAATAAATCAAAACTATTTTCTGGTTTAATTTTGTTTCTGCGATGGAATACCGTGTGTATGATCATCGTAACCCTATTCTTGAAATGTTCGATAGTTAGTTTAGTAATACATAACAAGACTAATGACGCTATTGATTTTTCCAAAATTTGCGATGTTATATCTTGAAAACTAGATCCAATTGAGCAAAAACCGTCTCCAATATTGAATTCTGCGAAATACATTTTCGCTTCAGAAATTGTATGACAAGTTTCGAAGTTATCTTTTTTCAAAAGAAATTGCAAAGAAACAATTAAAAACGTACTTTCTTTAATCACAATACCCTGTCAAGGTTTTCATAGTCAACTCCTTTCCCATTTCAACTGCCGAAAAATACCTCTGGTGAGAACACCTATTGGCAGCTCTGTTCTATTGCTGGCGCACGATGATGATGTTGCTGTTGCTGCTACTGCTGTGATGAATAAAAAATAATGACGTGAATATTTTGTAGCGTTTTTAATTTTGCTCTTTTTTCCTTCAAGGTAATATTTCCATCTGGCAATGTGGTAGTGTTTGTTGGTGCTGCTAATCGTGTGTGTGTACGCACATAGATTCGCCGAGAATAAATATAGAAAATCAAGAAGCGTTCACAATTTATGGCTTTGAATCATGTAGGAAGATAGAAGAAACATTATAAATATCTTTTTATTTGCACCCAAAACAACTTTGGTACAGATGGAGGTGTGCCTGTGTTTGTATTTCTAAACTATTCTCAATTTTTCGTATTTGCATAAATCACACAATCGCAACTATATGTGTGTCTGTACATACTTTGGCCATTGCTGCTGTGCACAAAATTTGTGATAGCAGAATTATCGGTCACTGGTGCCGGTCCACGTTTTTCTACTTGAAATTTGGTGTCGTTAACCGAACTTATTCACGCATCATGTTGTGCTGTAGTGATCGCTGATTGCTAAAAAGCAATACAGGCGTATAGTTCTAGTAAGAGCGTCACCGACGTCATAATTTTTTGAAGATTTGGCTCCACCATTGTCGATAATTCGATTTTTACATCCTTAAATTGTGTTTGGTTGATCGAAGGGATGGGACGACGTATGGATTTCAACAAAACGATCTTTATGTGCGGGTCAACAAAATAAACTTTGACTTTAACACCAGACTCATTTTCTAGGATTTATCAACTTCTTTCAAACTCAACATCAGTAACTGAAAAAAGCAAAATACAGGTTTCTAATAAATATCACGTACATTTGAACGAGCCGATTGCTGCTATTGCTAACACAACTTATTTTCTAATAATATCGTCATTAATCACAATCTCAATTTCAGGAGAACAGTGTTGGCCTTTCGGTCCCCCTTTTAGGCGCTCATCCGGCATCCAAAGCTCAATGTTGCGCTCTAGCTCTTGTGTTCTACAACGAGTCCATGCTTAGTCCATAGTTATAAATCCAAGGGTGGGTTATGAATTGAAATCAAAACTCGGCCGCCTGGTGCAATGACATGGTTAAACATTACATTGAAATTGAGGCACGTGTGTATTTAGGCTATTTGATGGTAGATTTTGCAAAACAGCATAAAATTGAAATTCTCCTAAATATTCTGCACATTTTAATTAGGATTATTTTGAAGTAACGAAATAGAAATTGCTCTAAATTACATACTTTCTGGAGCAGATTTAGGTTGGCGGGATAAATTATAAGTTTGGATTAAATTTTACTTTTTTAACGCATTACTATCGTACTAGAAGCGCGACCAGAATGGTTACGATAAGTTCTAAATCTGTTGAAATATAAAATGTAATATATAAGGTGTAGTATATAATAATATATGAGGTTGTAGTATATGAATAGATCCAGCAGTTTTGCATAATATTGATGATTTTATTTAGCATAGTTGGAAAGATCCGATTTAAGTCACGTATGCGACGTTTTGTTCAATAACTTGTTTCCGTTTTGAGGGCAATTGCATTATAACTTCCTCATAGAAACTGTCGTCTTTTGCAGTCGATTTTTACAAGCTTTTCTCGAGGCTTCTGTCACCAGCAAAATCATTCGCCTTAGGCAGGAACCGTTAGTGGTCACTTAGTAGCAGGCCCGGACTATAAGGTGGTTGCATAAGGAGCTCCTAGCTCCCGGAGCATCTGACGAGTCTCTATCGATATGTGTGACCTGGCATTGTCCTGATGAAACACAATTTGTCTCCTATTGGGCAAAGTTCAGCGTTTCTTGGCGATTGCTTCCATCAGACGGTCCAAGAGTTAAAAGTACTGGTTTGAATTAAGAGTTTCACTGTAGGGTATCAGCTCATAATAGATGTTGCCAATCCCGGAATCGGGAATCCATCCTAGACGACCAGGGCATAAGCAATCAAATTTTCGTCAATCAATCAAATGAATGATATTGGAGCCTGTACGTAACACTCAGATGCTCAGACTTTTTGAGTTTGTGTGTCGGAGTATTTTTTGACTGCTTTATCGCTGCCCTTTGACTACCTAACGTGTTTTTTGCATTGGCTCATGTTTTGTTGGCCAACCAAAATAAGAGTGCAAACTTTTGTCGATTCCTCTCAAATATAAATCCAGATTAACAAGCCTAAAGCAATTCAGGTATGCTGTGTCGATCGGTATGCATTTGGTTATATTTGGTCACTTTGTGAGAATTTGGGGTTTTCTGCTTATTTAAGCAAACAAGAGTCCTTTTTTGCAATACGTCCTCTGTACCTAGCATAATGATCCTTGGAGTTAAAAAGACAAATGAGCGCATTACCTTTCCCATTTTCTGACTAGAACGATCCAAATCCAAAAATAATAGTTTGTTGCGAAATTAGAAAGAGTGATAATCAAAGGTTTGGTGTACTTAAAGTAGTTCTAGCGCTTTGCCTTCAGAATATTTTTTTTAGTTCAAAATTACATCAGTAGCTGATATTTTTAGTGCTGAATTTCATTCAATTTCTGAGTTTAGGCATTACTGTGCAATGGTATGTATATTTTTGTCAGAACTGGTAAAATTTTATAACCCGTTCATGCCTTTGAAACCTGTTACATAAAACCTGTCACACAAAAATATCACAATATATTTTATTGTTTGATTCCTCTTCTCTAACAAAATTACTACCGGGCTATCCATTCTTCGGTTTCAAAAGTAAAGATAAACAAAACACTCATAAAGCTATGATTTTGATTAAATTTTTATTTCATTATAATGCTTGGACCTTGCCATTATGTGCACAGCACAATGTCATTTAAATGGTCGCCTCTTGATTGGCAGCAGCAGTGGATCCTTTTGATGTAATTTTCAACACTTTTTCACACATTTCGGGCGGTATCTAGGCGATAACTTGATGAATGTTGGTTTTGAAATGCTCTAAACATTGTCTTTGACATAGCCCCATAAAGAAAAACGTCGTCAAAAAGCGAAATTACGCTGTCTGGAAACTTCTCATGCAATGAAGTCAAAATCAGTCGCGTAGTAAAGCTCATGGAACCGTCTTGTTGAAACCACATATCGTCCAGTTCATAATTATGAATTACAGACCAAAAAAAAAAAAAAAGCCAGCAATCATATGGCCATAGCGCTCTGAATTGAAATTCGTAATGCACGAAAATTGCCCACGTTTGAATCACCACTTTTGTAGTAAGTTTTAACTATTTTTATTGCGGTTTTGAAACCACTAAATGGATAACTCTGTATTTGACAGAATAATGAATATATATAAAAATCAATTGCTGTGCGTTAGTCTCGCTAAAGCTCGAGAACGGTTGAACCGATTTGACTCATTTTGGTCTTAAATTATTGGTAGGGTATTCCGGAAGGTTTAAAAGGTCTTATTTGAAGTGATAAATGGCGTTGGAGATGAGATTTTTGCAATTAATTTTTTTTACCACATTAACATTTTGAAGGCAATACAACGTTTGCCGGGTCAGCTAGTAATGAATATAAATATATATTGCAGATATATACGAGTACATATTTCTTATCTCATTGTATTCTTCAGACATAATTATGTACAGAGTCACAGATGATTGTGTACGCAACGAGATGTGGTTATATTTTCATAGAAAATATCATATAATAAAGTGATGAAAAACTGAGTAATTATGGTAAATCTGTCACGAGCTTATCGTAGAACCAAATCATTTTCTGGTGGCTCTCTTTACTTGGCGCCATATGCAGATAAAAATGAGCTGCAATTGAGTAAAATTGATTACCATATGGCGCCAAGTATCACCTTACCCAAAATAAGTCAGAAAAACATTTACGAAAGTTTGCGTACTTACATTAAGTACATACTATTTGGGCACATTCTCAAATCATGTAAAATTTGGTCAATTCAAGTTTCATTTACAACTTTGGTGTAAAATGTACTGTAGGGAATTATAGGGAAAATTTGAACATTTACAATACACGGCTTCGATCTGACAATAAAGTAAGGGAGTTTTCCTAATACAAACTGTATGTGGAGGGAACAAATTTTCAACCATTAGCAAAAATACAAAGTGTAGTAAGAAGAAATTCGTTATTCCTGCATGACTTGAAGACTTTATTTATCACAGTTGGTATGACCCAATTGAGGTCAAACATGCACAATTTTCTTCGATAAATTGCTGGCATTTGAAGTTAATTCCATTATGCTTTTCATAAAAATCCTCGACCCTGTGACCTGACGTTGTCCTGGTGGAACACGATTTCTCTCCTGTTGGCCAAAGCAGGCCGCTTCTGGGCGGTTATTTCCTTCAGAATGTCAAATTGTTGATAGTATTGGTCTGAATTAACAGTTTGGTCGTAGAGGAGCAGCTCACAGTACTACCACAGTCCCTACCAATCCCACAGCAAAACTTTCTTGACCATCATTCCTAGCTTGGCCACCGTCTTCACATCAATTCGACTACGACTACAGCAGTGGAAACAGTCCCTACATAACGACATGACAATTTATATTATTGCTTCGCTTTTATCGAAAAAAATTATAAAACATCTTCGGCGCGCTCAAACAATACTGGGTCAAGTGATTGAGTATGAAATGTTATACAACGCGAGATATAGATTACTAAAGTCATATTTTAAAAAAATAATGCATTTAATTTTTACCTTACACAATTTTAACATAACATAAATTCTTTGAACCATTCTACTAACTATTGTGCGGTCATCCTTTCCACGATTTATGATTTTTTTTTGCCAAAACTAAAATATGGATGCACTTTACGAGCACTGTATTTTCAAAAGAGAATTGCAAAGCCTCTCCATAAATTTTAACTGTCCATTTTTGAAGATACATTAGAATTGTAATTTAGTTGAGGTTGTATATGGATTGAGCCGGGCCATTTTTTTTTTTTTTTTTTTGGGAAAAAATGTTAGACACGCAAAAACAATCATAGATCTTCAGTGGTAAATAATGCCTCAAAAAAAAAAAAAAAAATCAATTTGTAGAATGTCTGATTTATGATGTGTGAAGATAGAGGTCTGCATAAAACTAATTAAAAAGAGGTTAAAACAGGACGGATTGCAAAATCATATTTCAAACGTTTATTGTTCATTTACTTTATCGCAATATTAAAATGGAGTGCAAACTGAGTGGAAATGTAAAAATGCTCGGAAGACAAATTGTCTGGAATGCACTTTGGTCAATCAGTTATTTTTACATGCATCAGCAATTTTATTATTTTGTTAACTACTCGTATGCTGTGGGTCATTACAAGAGTTGACTGAAAGTTTTTCATTCAATGTAGGTTAGTTTGTATGAGTTTAAAGTACTCATAATAAATGGGAAATGGTATTTGACTTTTCCATTCCTATTTGCGGGTTTGAGTTCGCTACCATAACAATGATTCTGCCGTGGGTACATCTTTCAGACGACCTAAATGTATTTCGAAAACAAAATTCTTGTTTATTCACATGTACAAATGCACATAATTAAAGAATGATCATGCAGTCATTCTGAAAGAGTATACAACTATTTTGATTGGCGTTTCACATTAAGCTTAACGCGTGGTTTTTACTGCTGATAGTTGTCCGCAGCAACAATCCCTTCATTTATCGAAGTGAAATTGATTCCTTTTCCTTTCCATTTGGACAAACATTTACATGAGATTGTTAGGATAATTAGTGTAACTAAAATCATCTTGTTATGACCGACAACATCCTCAAAATATCAAGCTTTTCAGCGTCACCCATCCATCAAAAATTCGCTTTCATAATAGACGGCGAGACAGTCTGACCGACAAAAGTGTATATTGGTGTGCCTTGCTCCAAAACGGACCGCCCATCTTTTTTTTGCGATGCCTTGATGGACATTGGAACAACACCGGCATATTCTATTGTAACCCACTTCAATGATTTCAGACGTTTTGTCGGAATCGCTTGGCAGTTGCAATCTTCTAATGTTGCATGTATTCCGATAGCTCTGGTGAGTAGGCAGACAGACATTCGTTAAACGATGATCATGCAACAACATTCGCAGTTTCACACATCCGTACTCGTCTATAGGCAAACACATTAGCTGGCATCTCGAATCAGAGTAAAACGCGTTGTTTCACTTTTTCCGCGATTCCATTATCTCTAGTGTAATCGGAGAAACACTGGAACGTGACAAATATTCTAGATTTGGGCAGTGGGTTCTGTATTTCTTCGCTACTGGCCATAAAGAGCTTTTGTCAGAGCATCAAAAAGTGTTAAGTCCGGCATCGTCAGCGGCATCAACGGCCGAGACATGGTTGCAATTTGTTAAAGTAGCCGCATGAAGTTTGCTGCCGTCACAATCGCTTTAATAGTTTTCGCACTGTTGTTTGTCAGCCTGTGTGCGCTAGCCGGTTGCATTGTGGTAGCTGTTACAGTAATTATGGTCAGCCACTACCACACCGACGAGCGGCAGAGCAAAATAGAAACATTTGTTATTTAGGCCGACTGTCAACAACGGAAAATTTCATGTAACCATAAACCCTAAGCGTCGCAATGTCTGCTCTTTGTACACGACTGGCGGACGGAGAGGCCGATGGTCCCATCGCTATCTGTCTACGGCTGAATGTTGTTTTGTAAAATGTTCTTATATTTGCTTTTTGAAAGACTACAGTCGGTGCCAAATTCATATTTACATCTACCATTCTCTTGTTAGTGCTCAAGTGCAAGACCAAAGCTGAAGCATCAAGTGGACGGCTAGACCGATAATTTCAGGAAAAAATAAAATGAATATAAAATTTTTCAACATTTTAAGCTCCATCAGAACATATTATGTTTGCCAAATTTTTGAAAATGTAAGCTTTAAAGGGAAAAAGGGAACAAGGAATGAAGAGGTTCCAATAAACTAGAAAATTTACGAATCCCGATAGTTTGTTTCACAAAGTGCAGTTAGTTAGTTATTACAGGGTGTCCGTCGGGAGGGTATAATACTTTGTTTGTTTATAATTTTTGATTAAATGAAAGAGAATGGATCTTACATTGATAAATGTTTTGTTTAATGTCGGCAATTATGTATGGAATACAATATCAGATAAATGTCCGCCTCTGTTAGCCTCACAAATGCGAGCCCTTTTGAGCACATTTTACATTACATTCTCACACATTTCACGCGTTATTTCATTAATTTTATCTCGAATATTTTGTTTGAGTTTCTCAAGCGTTTTTGGTTCGTTTGCATAAATCTTGCTATTCAGATATCACCACAAAAAGAAGTCCGGAGCAGTCAAATCAGGCGACCGTAGAGGCCAATCAACATCATCATTTCTTGAAATAACTTGTTGTGGAAGGAGGTCTCGCAGTAATTCCATTGTGATCCTGGCTGTGTGCGATGTGGCACGTTTTGTTGATACCACATGTTAATCAAGCCCAAAGCATGCAGTTGTGGCGTTAAAAAGTTTTCAATCATATCACGATATCGCTCCCCATTGACCGTTACCGTTACGCCGTTTTCAGTTTCAAAGAAGTATGGACCAACGATTCCTCCTGACCTTTTAATGGATGCAAAGATGACTGATGATTAATTTGAGGGCTTTCCATGTGCCTCGTCACTCATTATAATTTTTCATGAAAATCGGGGTTGTCATGGGCGAGCTATAACATCATATGGGCATATGTAAGGCGGTGTAAATGGTCTTGTGGAAGAAGCTCTTGTGTCAACTAAATCTGAAATGGAAACAAATGCAAATCCTTGTGCAAAATTGTGGCCAAAGTTGTTCTATGAAGACCAAACTCTTGAGTACGGCGTCGAATTGAGGTTGATGGATTGTTTTGAACACTTTCTTGAGCAGCAGTAATGTTTTCAGTCGATCTTACAGTACGTTGTGGTCCATGCTTGGCCCTATCAGCTAGAGACGCTCTTTCTTCGAAATCATTCACTACACGATAAATAGTGAGTCTTGTTGGCACGTTGTTTCTCCCAAAAATTTCACGCAACTTTCTCATCGTCACATCTCATGATTGATTTTGATAAAATGTTTTAACGATTAAAACACGTTGGTTTATCGAATATTTTTCCATAATAAATTTGCCACGTCTCCACTTCACGACTGCCAAATATGAACTGTCGGAACTAATGTTTACCAAAATGGCGGCAAAACATAGTAGTATACCTTCCCGACGAACACCCTGTATTATCATATTTTTTTAAATGGGAATAAAATGCTTGTTCTTCTTTTATATACAGTGGTAAGCATAATCCTGTTCGTGCCAAACTGTACATGCAAGAGTACCCTGTCAGGAGATGAAATATGGAAAAGTTCTTTCACTGTACGTTTTATTAGTAAAATGGAAATAAAAATGGAAAAGACTAAAGCCAGATGCCACCAATTTGCTATTCATTTATGTCCAACTACCCTTGTTTATTTTTATTCATTTGTTACTTTTTTTATTTGTAAAAATTGGTAAAGTCGGTTCAAAATTCTAGTGTCACCTAGATATTCCTTTGGCACATCTTCCTATCCTGCCAACATCTACATATGTTGAAGCTCGCGGATGTCAACGTTCTCCATTTTCCATTTGGAAGATTTTTTTCTGAAAATGAAATAACCATAGGAAAATACTTATGTTCTTAAAAAGGTATTGCTTACAGATTGTGCCTTTGATACTTTCACCTGAGACGAGTTTTGTTAAAAAATCTAACAGTCGATAAAATATAAAAGTCTAGCTGCCTGTCTGGTAAGCAAGAGACTTTCGTGAATCTTTATTTCGTATTCGCTACTATTTTTTTATGAAATAATTCTGAAGGCAAGAATTGTAAAAGTAGTACTCAGAAATTCATTGTGTTTTTCAATTAAATACCCATCATAGGCGTTGCCATCTAATAAGTTTGTACACTTGCAAATTTGATTTAACAATAGTACTGTATTTTATGACTCCAGTTCAAAGTTTTCAATTTCTTTACCGTTAAATTTATACTTAGGAAAATTCAGAGAACTTAAAAAATGGATCAAACGGAAGGCAAGGAAACTACAACATAAAAATAGATGTCTTAGGTCAGCGATTATATTTAAAGCAAATGTCTTTTAGGGCCCGATTATGGTTTACAACAGTTGTTAATTTAGTGTTGTTAATCTCAAATTGGGATTAGCGTTTACAACACTTACCTGTAGTGTTGTAGTTTAGTGTTGTGTATGTTCTTTGTGGTGATTATCGTTCACAACAGTTGTTTTTATGTGTTATCACAGCAGCCAAAAACTAACAACAACTCGTTAGCTGTTGTTTTGTTGCCGCGACAAGTTCAAAATGGAAAACAAATTGCAAGTATATACATTTTTTATATTTTTTTAGAGTTTGAAAGTGAAATATATTACACACAAATAATTTTTGTAGCTTTCTCTGGAGAATAATGCAAACATCTTGCAAAAAGCCAACATCTAAATCTGTTTTTAAGAATGCCAATGTTGAAACGACTTTCCGGAGATCCCTCTTCAGCACTACGAAATGGTGGTATTAAAAACGGCTCCAATAAATACCCGGCGTCTCCTATGATGTAAACATATATTTAATTACATATAGAAAGATTGTAACAATTCCCTTTCTTACTTAATATCCAAGTATTTAAAAATGACGTTTTGTTAATATTTTTCTCCTCTTCATTCATTCGAGCATATATCCATTTTTTGGAAATTTTTTTCAAAAAATGTTAACACATCATTAAAAGCGCAGCTTACAGTTGGCTGGGACACTCCAATACTGAAGTCGTTCCCACTACTTCTTTGATAGCTGCCATCAGCGAAGAATCGTAGGGCACAGCACAGTTTTATAATTGGTGGAATCCCAGAGCACCGAATTAGAGGCTTTAAAAAATGTTGGAGCTCATTTAGCAAAAAGGAAAAGTAATCTTTGTTTATGCGGAACATTTTGATAAAACTAAAATGTAAATACATACATAAACACATTGCAATTAAATTTCCCGATTTCTTACTATCCTACTTACTCAGCGTTAGGTAGTTAAAATTCGGTTAAAATCATCCCGAATTCTTTTCCTTAAGCGAGCCATGTGAGGCGACTGGTTATCATCTTCATCACTAAAATATAATTCGGCGCTAATATCCATTTTAAATTTTATAACTTCTCAATTTTTTTCACAAATAACAATTGTTTGCATGCATATAACAAATTGTTTGCATGTATATGTATATTGCAGTTTTGTTTTTATTTTGGCACCGCGTTGTGGTGAAACAACGGTGCACCGTTGTCATTTTATGGAAAAATTTACTACTATTGAAATTCAACAGTGGAACATACACAACATCTAGATGTTGTAAACCATAATCGGTTAAAAAATTAATTTTGTCTTGTAGCCGAAACAACACAACATCTAAGTGTTGTAAACCATAATCGGGCCCTTAATTAAATACAATATCATATATATACATATATATGTATATGTATATAGCGATTGGTAGCTAAATTCGAAGAAAACATAATTGGGTCTATGCCTAAATCTAGAAAAATCTCTCCCAATTACAATTTGGATTGACCCTGACAAGGAAAACTCAGATGTGTGGTTGAAAGGAACATAATAGCGGCTTGTACTTTGTTTTCAAAGTTTGGAAAAAAGGCAATAGTCCATGTAGCATCCGCCATGTACAGGATTTTCCTCTCTTATCAATGGAATTTGACACCAACTATGCAAATGGTGTCGGCTGCCTCGCCTCGACTCACCTCAAGTACATTTTTGTCGCTGACGCGCAGTAGTGGTGTTAGCATACTCTTCTTCTGGAGCCACACGTGATTTTCTAAATCCGTATCATGGACACAATGTCGCTGTTGGCTTACTTTGTTGTCGCGACCGGCGTTCATATCACTGCATAAGAGGCAGCCAGTGATTAGCCATTTTTTGTGCTGTTGACAATTTCCCAAGAAGTGGAGAAGTATTTTAACATAGAATAAACGAACGAGGCGAGCGAGTGTGTTACAATGTCACAATGAAATGTTGCTTCTCGATACGATTTTATGATTTCTCTTCAACAGTGGTCGCTGTCATATCAATTTCCCGTCGCCTCAACTGTGAAATATGTGTGTGCAACAAATAATGTAAACGCATCTAAAGTCAGGGCGCTGTAATCGACACCTCACCTGAACGAATCATTTGATTTTGTGATGATTTTATGACTATCGGAAAATTGTCGAATGGCGATATGATTGGATTTCAGCGCATTTATGTGGTCATTAATAAGGAGATGAATGAACACCTTCTCGCCTGCTCTGGTCTACGTTTGCAGCAAGTGCGCCTACTATCCCAACAATAAAGATTGTAGCCTTCCTTTCATAGTGTCAATACATAGAGATTATTTTTTAATCTTTTTTAATTGAAGCAGACAAGTAACAGAAAGATTCAATTGGAACAATAAATGTAGGTTTCGTGTATGACAGGGCGATCTCGAGTAACGCTTTTACTTGTCATTTAATACTCAAGACTGCGTTTGCCAACTATCGTTGTGATTGCCGCCAAAGAACGAATAAAGATTCAATCCTAAATTGTCCCCACGATGAACCGCGTAATGGTTGCATACACCAGCCACTACGACATGGACGGTCAACTTTAGCAGCTTCATTCGACGTCGATGTCGTCGTGCTATTGACTATATATTCGGACAATAAAAAAAAAAAAACAAAACAATGGGAGAGATTTTAAAAACTTTCAAATTTTATAGTACTTAGTATCAAACTATTTAATAAATCAAGGGAGCACTTTTGTTTTTTACTTGTTTCACTAATAAAGAAAATTACTCACCAATATGGTTATGTTTGTCGTGATTTTTATTTATTTATTTATTTTTATTTTTTTTTTATTTTATTTTTTTTTTTTTTATTTTTTTTTTTTTTTT
>JAHXMU010000600.1:1276120-1286203 GCA_019455685.1 Philornis downsi | reverse complement strand
GTTTTGCTCACTGTTTTATTCGATTACCATGGCGTAGTGCATCAGGAATTCTTACCACAAGATCGTACGGTAAATAAGGAGTATTGCCCTGAAGTTATGCACCGTTTGCGTGAAGCAATACGAACAAATCGCCCGGAATTGTGGAAAAAATTCATGGGTTTTGCATCATGGTACATTAGCTCACTCATATTTGCTTGTGGGAAATTATGTGGCCAAGAACAACACCGTTATCATACTTCAGGCACTGTATTCACCAGATTTGCCCCCCTGCGACTTTTTCCTATTGTCAAGATTGAAGAGACCCATGAAAGGGCGGCGTTTTCCGACGATTGAGGAGATAAAAACCGAATCGCTGAGAGAGCTCAGGGATATACCAAAAAGTGCATATCAGAACTTCGAGAATTGGAAAAACGCTGGCAAAAGTGTATTACATCTGAGGGGGACTACTTTGAAGGAGATAAAATAGAAATTGATGAATAAATAAATATTTTTTTTTTGAGGAAAATGAAAATTCACCTTATTTTTTGAACGCACCTCGTATTTTGTTTTTGCTTAACTTTCTACCAATGTTGTCAATTTCAAATATTTCAGAAAATGGGAAACAAGAAGAATAAACAATAAATGGAATATGGAACAAAAAGGGAACCTGTGAACATTTTTATTTATCAAAATCTATATATGTATGTATGTACGTATCAAATCAAATTGAATTGTTATGCTTCCATCCGCGAAAACGTAACGACATTTAAAGCCGGTTGAGCGATGTCCAATTGCCTGTATGGCTACTTGTCTAGCTGGGAAATACAGTAACTGTCATAAATCTTCATGATATCTCCCCGTTTTTTCGAAATTCAATTCATTGGCTGTAACTTCCTATTCATAGACTACAGTTACTTACATATTTGTCCATTGTGTTGTTTCGCAGAATTTGAAAAAAATTGACTGATTAACTACGCCCCTCTGGTATCTTATAAACAAATGACCGATTTGATGCATAAAGGGTGTCCCAACAAAAACGCAAGATTTAAATTTTAAATAAAACACAAATATTTAAAAAAAAATCGTGAAACTTTATTATATCGTAAAATAGACCGAATGAGGTTATGTATGGAACAACACATCGGGGAGATAGCCGCCGCGGCTTTGCTGGCACACACGCGATCCTTCAATGAAATTTTCAATGACCGTTTTGCATAAATGCTGCGGAATTTCATTAATGCAGCGTCCAATTTCCTCTTTTAAGACTTAAGTCGTCGTCGGCTTATTCGCGTGAACCATCGACTTCAAAAAACCCCAAAGAAAAAAGTCTAACGGTGTTAAATCGTACGATCTAGGCTGCCAATTCTGGCTGTATGACATGTGGCACCGTCTTGTTGAAACCACATGCCCTCCACATTCATTTCTTCAATTCTAGGCACGAAAAAACTGGTTACCATTTTACGATACCGAACACCATTGACTGTTTGCGCTTGACAGGCCTCATTTTCATAAAAAAAGTTCCAATGATTCCTCCAGCCCAAAATCCACACCACCCAGAGACACGTTGAGAATGCATTTGCTTCTCGTGAATCACTCGAGGATTTTCATCACCCCAAATGCGACAATTCTGCCTATTGACAAAGCCATCAAGATGGAAATGGGCCTCGTCACTGAAGATGATTTTATCGGCAAAATCAGCATTTTCATGTTGTCTCTCCAATACCCAATTAACGAACTCCCTTCGGTGTCCATGGTCAGCTGGCTTCAGTTCCTGAGTCAATTGAACTTTGCATGCATGAAGATGCAAATCTTTCGTCAAAATTCCCTGCATAGTGGATTTGGAGACACCAATTTGCTGAGCTCGGTGTCGAATTGAGGTGGATGGTGTTTGAGCGACATCATCACGTACAGCTGCGACATTTTCGGTTGATCGACCTGGTCGAAGGCGCGTTGTTGTCTTTACGTCACTAACAGACCCAGTTTTGGCAAATTTATCCATTAATCTCTTTACAGTTGACTCTTTTGGAGCATTATTGTGACTCCAAATTGATCGCAATTTGCGAACTGTAGCCGCAAAACTTTCATCATTTTGGTAAAACAATTTCACAATGAGAATGCGTTGTTCATTCGTGTAGCGCTCCATTTTTACTAACTTCGTACCTTCTATTAGCAAACAATAACAATTGCTCAAATGTCAAACAATGACACTTTGAATGGCGCCAAATTTAAATCTTGCGTTCTTGTTGGGACACCCTTTATATTCTTAGGTTTTTATTTTGTAACAGTTGTATTAAATTCGGTCAAATTAGCTACACGCTGCTCGTTTGCCAAATGAGGTTTCAGAATGAAACTGGGGGCATTGCCTGCCACACCCCTTTTTGTGCGTCCCGCATATTTTTGTTGATTTTCTGAAATTGACTTTTAAATCTCTAATATCTGATTAGGAGACTAGAATATCTTAGATTTTTGTGCTTTGTATTAGTTTACAATTCTCTGTATAACTCGAGAAATGTAGACCAAGTTATCTTCTTCTACTTCTTGTACTTTACATACAAATGATCGATTTATTCCGTATATTCTTAGCTTCATACCTCTCTAGAAGTTGCAGTAAACTCAGTCAAGTTTAGCACACATCACACGTAGTTGACCCAACCACTCTGGTTCACCTTCATATAAATTAATCGATTTACCGAAATTTTATTTTTTCGCTATAATATTTATTTCGTAGACAGCTTCTGTCAATTGGCAAAATTTGAAAAAATCTAACTAACTTCCACACTTGCTCCTGCGGCTCACATACAAAATCACCTAATTTATAATAAATTCAGTATAATTTAGCATATATCAACCATTTCGAAAAATTAATTTTATGAATAAAAACAGACTAAATTGCCGCGCATCGTTAGTCACCTCACATACAAATTGACCAACTTAGTGAAACTCTATGGTGCCTCTAAAATAGCTAAACAGAGGGCGTCAGAAAGCTCTAGTTTCTATATTCCATTTTGCTTTACTTCAGAGTAAAAACTATTTATCATGTTTTTGTCACGCCTCACAAAGGAACATCGGATAAAGATATAGGCAAAGTCATTTCACTTCATCAAAAATTTCAGATGTAATTACACCCCCTATGTATTGTTTATGAAAAGTTATCATTGGGCCATTAAGATATCATTGCAAGCAGGCGAACAAGTAAGAAAACCTCCCCAGTCGAAAGCAAGTGATGGTGGTGGCATTGCTTGGTTTTCTCTTGCTCGGCTTGGTTTTCGATATCCGCTTTGAGACTAAAATTTCCATAATTTTGTTAAGAAACTGTTGCTGGCAGTTATAAATATGTAGATTGCATAACGAACACATTTTCGAAACTATTCCTCTTCAAATTGACACATTTGCAAATAGATTGAGAACGTAAGAAAGGGTTGAGAAGTTTACAAAAATAGTTATTTTTCTATTATCCATATCATAATATGGATTGTTATTTTTGTTTTATTAAAATAAAATGGAAAATGATGGATTTGAGTGCACACTTGTGTTATTTAAATTAGCTCCAGGCTCAGAGGGAGTGTTTGGATGGATTGACCGTTTCTGCAGCTTCGCAAGTTGTGTTTCAGACAAGTGTTTGTATTCTACGGTCTTGAGCAAACACTTTAAACTTATAACCACTTCTTATCTACGCTGACACTTTTGAGCTGTTATTTGCCATTTATTTCGGGAAGTCATCTGTCAACATTGTCTATACTTACTGCACGACTGGCTCTCTTGGCTCCAAACACCGTAGTCTCTTAGAAATGAAAAAACAATACAAAATCCCTTGCATCCCATGAATGAGATTTGGGAAAGTTTCGCACTTTCGTGGACCCACACGCATCCTATTTTTAGCCTCACTCAACGAAACGGTGATTCCAAATTTCAGATTTTGAAGAGCATTTACCAGATCGATCGTAGTGACTGCCGTTCACATAATGATAGATGGCTGTATACGGGAATGAACTCCCGTTTGCATGATTGGAATGATAGACGTGTGCACTATTTATAGCGTCACGGTCAGTCGTTCTTAGAAATAAACAATAGTATAATAAAATTCATTGAGCAGAAGATGCGATTTGCGAACGAATATGGAACAAGTAAAAAAAGTCAGTATAGGTTTTCGAGACGCTGTTTTGTAAGACTGAATTTGTCAGTACCGTTTTTGGAGTGATAGTAATTAACTACAGGTATAGCGACTGACATATGCTTTATTGTATCGCCGTTAGAATTGGATACATTAAAATTAAATCAATTTTAAAATATTTCGTTGCTTAACGCTTCAACTTCTGAAGTGTCAAAAAGAACTATTTATATTAAAATACATTCACCTATATATGGGCATCTCCCAAAAAAGGTCAACCACGAGTGAAAAATTCAAACTGCGCAGAAAAATTTTTTTAATGCCTAATAATAAAAGTTAAATACCTATATTTTATAAATCTGAAAGCGTTTTTATTTTTTTTTAATTTTTTGGCCGAAATATACCATGGTAAAATAAAAAAAAAAATTATAGGAATTTTGAGGAATTATACCCACATTTTTCTTTGTGTTTTTAGCTTCTTCAAAGTTAGATTGTATTGTTGCTGTAATATAAAAATGTTCTACCAACAACAATATTATGTATCAGAAGAATCGAGAGAGAATGGAGTTCGAATAACGGAAGATTTTTGACTTTGTTTTTTCGTACATTCTATTGTCGCGTCCGGGTGCAAAAAATATTATTTTTTGTTGTCATTAGCTGTCAAGCGTTTCAAATGCAAGCAGCTGTCAGGTGTTCAACAAGTGGATTGTCCCAGTTACGAATATATAATAATCGGCTCCCGTCAAAAAGGAAAAACTATTTTATTGCTGTTTAAAATTTGTCGCGTCCGGAACCGTAAGCTCTGAAGATTCGTTAAAGTTTTATAAAAAAGACTTAAATTAATATTTTATAGATGGCACGAACATCCAAAGTTACAAAGAATGAGAAGGCAAAGAAGTATAGGGAGAAGATAAGAACAGATGACGAAAAATGGAAAGATTTTAAGAGGAAAGAAGCTCAACGAAAGCGAGAGTATAGAAAAAAATTATCGGAAAAAATGAAAAGCGACAGCTCTCCCTTGGAAAGGAAGAAGGAAAAGGACCGCGTTTGTGGTTATCAGCGATAATTTGAACCACAATAAATTCGATGTTTATTGCTTTATTTCGAATATTTTGAACATATTACTAAAGCAATACGAACGAGTTACAAGCATTTACATTTTTTCAGATGGGAGCAGTTCCCAGTTCAAAAAAAAATTTATTCTGTCTAGTATTCCCAGACTCGCTACTACATTTAATTGCGGAATTTTAGAGTGGAACTTTTTCGCCACTTCACATGGCAAAGGTGCTGTGGACGGAGTAGGTGCCATGGTGAAACGAAAGGTATGACAAATTGTTAAAGCAACAAATATTACTCTCGAAGATGCTTCATCCTTTTATGAATGTGCTAAGAATAGCATTGATGGAGTCATCATTTTATATATCCCTGGAGAACAAATTCACAGTTTTTCAAATCAACTATCAGAGATATGGCACAAGGTTCCAAATATCAAAGGAATTAAAAGTTTTCATTGGTTTTCATATTTGAACAGTAAATATATTGAAGTTGCTCGAACCGCTTATTCCTTAAAGAAACAAATTAAAATAGACCAATCTAACGGCTTTTAATTTTATTTTTTCTTTATTTTATTACTATGTATATTATGTAACTTGAAGTAAACTTGTTATGTTTTATTTTCATTAAAATTTGTGTTATAATGAACATCATTTCTGTATTTAATTCCCCTTAGAAAAAATTGTCGCGTCCGTCATGTCGCGTCCGTATTCATTACAGCATCAATTAAAAAAAGCTAAGAGATTATTCTCGTATTTCATAAGTCTACGAACAAAAGTCATCATTTGACCTTTATTTACATGTATATGTTGAAACACAAAGTTATCAAAATTCGCTGAACTTTGCATATTTCTATAAGAGCTTCAAAATAACTTCTATTTTTTTGTCGCGTCCGTTTCATTGTATAATTGTTTATAAGTTTGTAGTGATTTGTATTAGATCCTGCGAATATCTTCTAAAATGCAGTACTCGTTCAGTGCTTTAGAACACTAAAAATATAGATCGAATTTTTCTCTTCTTTCTTGTTTTTGGCGTAGTTAAAAGCGTACGAATGTCGCGTCCGCGCCACTGGGAGATGCCCATATGCACTTTAATATATGGGGTTATTCTAGATCGAATAATTTTAAAGCGCTTAAGGTTTAGAAATGACCCAATGAGTTGTACCATAACATGTTTGACAGCACCATTCGATATAAATGTGAAGGTGCTTTCCGTTCCTTTCTGGATGTTTTCAATTTGCCAGTTTTCCTTTAAAATGTCAACATTTTCTCGACGCGAAATGTGTTGAGTCTATTTTAAAGTGTTTTCTCATTATTCATTCTAATGTGCAGCGCATGAGGAACATTCACCAGTTGACGACAGAGGATGGGTGGTGTTGTGGTGGTTTTCAGAGGTGTGTTCTTTGCTTATGCTGTCTGCCATCACCCCAAAAGCATCGATCATTTCCATGGGACTAGGGTGTCTAGAAAATAAAAAAGTGAAACCTGTTGGCTGTCGTTTTTTTGAAAATGAATTTCCAGTTGTAATATTCTCTATTTTCGAAACTTAATTGTTTTTTAAATCCGCCGAACGAGACCTTATTATTAAAACTATGATTTTTTTACTTTGATCCGATGTGCAGATGAGCAATTGGAATAGTCGAGCAGAAGACTCGGTTTATTCCTTTCAGCGGGTCTAAATATAGCAGCGTATAAACTTACTAAACATGGAAGCTTTCCCATATCCCATTTACGAGATGTTATTTTACGTATACGAGTATTTTACTTGTTTAACTTAAAATGGAACTTTAAAATGTTGTTTATAAATATTTTTACAACTTTAATTTGTTACATTGTATTTGGAAATATCTATTTGGTAACTTTCTTCCTTTCTTCCGGGTCAGATTCTCCTAAGTCTGATATTTCGCTTTGGGAAAAACAAAATAAAACAAAAATTCATTCTGGTAATTAACTAATAGTAAATAGTTGGTGTGATTGCTGATTTTAAAAGTGTAACGTTTGTACACTTTAAATTTTTTGGTTTCAAATGCCGTCGGAAATCAAAAACTTCAGTTTAAAAACAGACTAGTTTTTTGTCATTGTTAAAAACCGAATGTAACCGATTTCACCGGTTTTTTTGTAAAGTCAAAAAATAGAATTAAACATAATTTTTTGCTTTTCATTAAATGCAAAATTTAAATTTAAAATTAATTTCTTTTAATGGACACCCACCCACCCTAGCTGAACAAGATTCATTCAACACGTTGTGTGGACGTTGATATTTATAGACAAAACATAACAACTTCTTCATACGAGTATTGTATATGTAGTTTTCTTTCCTCTTTGTTCTTTGCAACTATTATAGGATTGTGTTGTTGCTGTTTTAATTTGTTTGTTATGACTATTGTTATGGTCACATGGACGGATCGGCGGAGCAACTTACCAAGTAATAAAACATATATTTAAAGTAAATATTTTAGTAATCTCTGTTTGAAATCCTAATGAATTCGCTGCATTTGAGATGAGCTGGATTGAGTTAATCGTTGTGGTGGCTGCCCCCGTTTGTACGTCGTACCCCTTTCCTTGGAAATGCGTTTGTGTGTGTGCATGCTAGATCTGTTTTCTTTTTTGATTTCTTGCCAATTCTGACAAATGGTGAATCATTCAGCATTAGAGAGCAATTTCATCAAGGTAATGGGGTAATGGTAGTGTGTTTGTTTGTGTGAGCGAGAGCTTTGTATGATACCGATAGCGTTTTGCTGCCAAAATACTCACATCTATCAAAATAACGTCGTTGCAGTCATTCATGTTTGAGGTCGAGACTGATATTGAGCGTTGGAACCAGATTTGGCATGTGTGTGAATGTGTTACTGCCTTCTTCATGCCACTTATATGAGAAAAATGTTTTCTTTGCTAAATTTCAAACCCCCACAACTAAAGAAGATGTTGATTGTCCGAGTGGGTCAACCTGTCGGTCTGCATGCACTGCGTGCCTCCATAATTATTTGGCAACGCAAATGAAGCATAGAGATCCTCCGTCAGTGAACAACTTATATTTTTGATGAATACTGCATATATTTAATTAATTTGAAATCGTTGGTGTAAAATGAGCTTGTTTTTGACAACATTCTTTAAAAGTGCTTATCAAAAAAGTATGATATAATTTTTAGTAGTTTTCTTGAAATCAAATTTTTAAATTGTATATAATTGTAAGTAAAGCTCAGCCATTTACTTTTGTACTTAATAACTTAAATAAGAAAACCCAAAAATACGTTTTCTGACAAAAAAAAAATACGCTCTTAATTTTTGTGCACGCTGAAATCAAAAACTATTAAAAAACGATTTAATAAATAAATAAAATTTTCAAAGAACTAAAGGGCATAGTGAAACTAAATTATTTAATGGTTTTATAATTTTAAAATTCACAACAAATTGCTTTAATAATTATCTGTTTTTAAAAAATCGTTCTTAATACATTTATATTTCATTTATTTTTTTGTTAATTTTTTGAAGACATTTTCTAAAAAAAATACTATAAATACGTATAAACATAAAAAGTCGGAAGATCTTCCACATTGTAGTAGCAAATCCAGATATCTCGGGGTCATCAAGGAATATAATTTACCCCTGATTAGAAACGAATTTGGAGGAATGTCCTACATTTTTTATTTTTCTCGTATGTTTGAAATTGCTGTTCAGCCAGTTTTTTAATGTATTCTCGTTGACGATGGATCGCTTATTTTTGGATCATAGACAGTGTCCATACTCTGGAAAAATAGCTCAGTTTCCAAATTGCCGAATATAAATATTATTTTGCTTACAGATTTTTTATGACTTAATAACATAGGAGATACCACAAATTACATTTTTTTCTTTGTGAAGAATGGAAGAAACTAGTATAACATTCTCATAAAAGGTGGTAGAAAATTTTAACATAGATTTCAAATCAAAGTGTAAGGCCTTTGCTATTCACTATTATGATGACGTCATAGTGCACTCGTAGGTGGAAACTGATAATTAACTCGAAAATAACACTTGGAAACAAGTGCCGCAGCCTGGCAAATGTGTTATGGCTATATTATCGTAAATATATTAATTAGTGCTAACCGGTTCCCTTTTATTTAGAACCGAAGAACGCCAATTCATATACCTATATTGATGATAGATAGTTAAACTATCCTTCCACCATGAGCCCTAAAGGTGACAGCAAAGTAGCAGTTGGTAATGTAATGCCAACCATTTTATACCGTTTTTGAATTCTTATCAGCGCAAAGTGAGGGAAAACATGTTTCGACCCTTCAGTTCGTCTCTTGTTAACGACTGCATAGTTAACCCATCTAGCGAAATATGTAGCACCATTTTGTGAGAACTAATGCAGGCCATAAATAGTTCATATATTCGTAAATTGAACGGAACATTGTTTCCCTATAAGCAAACTTGACAAGGCAGTTGTTATAAACCCAGATGATTCTACCATTGTATTATCTGCGTAATCGTGTGCGCCAACCACGGTTTTTGTGTGTGAACTGCGATTTGCCCATTACAGTTTGAACACCACTTTGTTTTTAACAAAATCTTAAGTATTATCTAATACAAAGACATGTAATCTCAAATTGAGGTTACTGAAATCGGCTGGCGCACAGTGGAATATTTTCACAAAAGCAGCGGCATTGAGAAGAAGGAATTAAGTTAGGGGTTTGAAATTTCGCGCGATTAATTGATATGATAAAACTAAACCACATGCAAAAATTTAGTCCTTTTTCGCCCACAACCACGCCAACCCTCCATACAGCGTAGGAATAAAAATCACCGTATTTCCCATACAATTGATTATTTTTAAATGCCCAAATCACCCCAGGGGATATGTGCCACGTCTAGCACCTTTATAGTAACTTTAAGATATCAACATTTTTGAAATTGTCATAATTTTCGTAAGGTCCGGACATAACAACGTCCAAGTTCCCG
>JAHXMU010000600.1:1242458-1276110 GCA_019455685.1 Philornis downsi | reverse complement strand
GACGAGGCTCATTTCCTTATGAATGGGTTCGTAAACCGTCAAAATTGTCGTTACTGGAACAGTGAAAATCCCAAAATCAAACATCAGAAACCATTGCATAGTCCTAAAGTGACAGTATGGGCAGCAATCTCTGGCAGAGGAATAATTGGTCCTTTTTTCTTCGAAAATGCGCGGGGCCAAAACGTCACGGTTAATACGGAACGCTATGTTGAGATGTTGGACGGATTTTTGGCTCCAGAAATTGAAAGTTCAAGAATAGTGAATTCCAGAACTTTGTTCCAACAAGTCACACATCAAATGACTCCATGGTGGTTGTGAAGCAGATGTTCCCTGGCAGACTGATTTCGAAAAGAGGTGATATCCCATGGCCCCCACGTAGTCCAGACTTGACGCCTCTTTGTTTTATGGGGATACCTCAAACACAAAGTCTACAGTAATAATCCAAGAAACATCGTTCAGCTCAAGGAGAATATCCGTGGTGAAATGGCAGCCATTACACCAGTATTACTGAAGAAAGTTTTCAATAATTTTCGTTTGCGGTTAGAGGAGTGCCGTCGTAGAGAGGGTCACCATTTAGATGATGTTATTCTTAAAAAAAAACTCCATTTAATACTCTACAATGCCTTAGATTTATTTTAACCATACCTTTTGTATTTATATTTTATCTATTTTTTAAATATGCACGTTCTATTGCGCACCCTGTATACAGCCTTATTCAAGTGGCCCCAAATGTTTTTTGGTTTTTTGGGCACCCGAAATATAGCTTACGTGCCGGTCGAACTTGACGATTTCCATTATTTTATCGACATTTTCAACAATTGGCGTTTCAGATCGTGGTGCGTTTTTGACACCAATATTGCTGGAACCGAGTAGACGAAATCAGAATTGTTCTGATTGCCTATTTTAGTATCAGGACTAATGCTGAGTCAAGCAATCATAAAACTGTCTTTCTAATGCCATCTAGCGTAACCCGATCACACTTATACAACGCGAAATACTGATTACAAAAGTTATGAGGGCGGTCCCACAACTAGCCGACCTAACAAAGAAGACAAAAAAGTGGGGGGAAATTTTGTTTATTTTTCAACATAATAAGAATAAGCTGAGTGATGAAGTAATTCGAACTTTAGTTCAACTATTTTGGCAATCGCAACAGTGGATGTGTGAACTGGAGCATTGTGTTGATGAAATACCGCTTTCTTTTTCGCCAAATGTGACCTTTTTTCCATAATTTCATCACCTAAACGCTGTAATAAATAAACAGAATATTCGCCGATGATAGTTTTTCCTTTCTGAAGATAATCAATAAAAATAATCCTATGCGCAACCCCGAAAACAAACACCATAACATTGTCTGCAGATGGAACCACCTTCTTTGGACACTATTCTCCCATTTCAGTCCACTATTTTGACTGTACCTTATTCTCAGGTGTGAAGTGGTGGAGCCATGCTGTGAAACATCGGCAAGTACTCTACTCAAACATCTTCACGACGCTGTTTTTGCTCTATTGGAAGCAAGCGCGACAGCCACCTTGCGCACAGCTTTCTCATCATCAAATCTTCTCACGCACCTTCAGGCGATGATCATCCAATACCATTTTATGGATTCTCTTAACTGTGTCTTAACGTGTCTGGCGTGGACATCTCAATTGGTCGACCATTACGGTGTTCGTTTTGGCAGCTCGTATGGCGTCGTTTAAACTCTGCCACTCAATATTTTACAGTCGTAAACGAAGGAGCAGACTCTCTCGGACTATAATACAGCTCGGATTTAATATTGGTTGGATTGAGACATTTCAAATGGAAATATTGAATTACATAACTGTGACCAATTTTTTTTCTATGTTTACAAATTCACTGAGATCATTTACTTTTGATGGCTCAAATAAAAGTACTAAACAACGTGGCGCATTGAAACTTAAAACTAATGCTTTATAAGATTGCCACTTTTCACCAAAATAATTTTTTCAAACTACTGGCACCATCTATATAAATAATATACATATTTCTTATGCTATACTTGCTATTGCTATGTTCTTAAGACAAATGTTGTCTTATATTTCGTAAGTTATAACAAATTTCCTTATAAGTTACCTTAAATATCTCCCCGATTCTCTGTTCAGATGGGCTATAAATGTTATAATTTTTGTCGATTGTAACTTTTGTGTAATTGTGTATTAAACTTAAATTTGTCTTTAATCTGTATAAATTTTTCTACAATCAGAAAATAGGTTAAAGAAACAAAAAGTGCAATGTCTGGCAGTAAGAGGTGTCAGTGGCTATAAGTCCACTAAGGGCCAACTGAAGAGGAGTCTAAAGGATATTGCATGAGTTTCTTCACGATAAAATTGCAATTTGCCATTCTAATTGTTGCTATAGTTCTAATTATATTTACACAAATTGGCGACTAAAATATATTTGTACGAACTAAATTCTTCCAAGTTGGCCCAAATGATTAGAAAAGATTTGCGCTGACTGCAAGCGTAAATAACAATTTCAGCAAATTCACAACATTTACATTTTATTCGAAATGCGAAGTGTTTTCAAATGAAGCAACATTTTTTAAACACTTTTCTGTACGTTTGCACTTGAACTTGAAATTCGCTGTAGTTCGTTTGTGTATTTCCCCTTGTCTATTTCCTTTGAACGCACACACATCCGCACGTATAGTCTCAGCTGTTGTATGAGAGCAAATAATTATGTGGAAAAAATTAACAACAAACAATTCTGTGGTGAAATAAATTCACTTAATTTTGTATGGGCCTGTTACGCCAATGTCAAGGTAAGCGCAACTGGTTCTCAGTCACTATTCTAGTCGTGCTCAGAGTAGGAAATTTCTCGGGTTTTTTCATACAAACAGTGATGTTATTTTTCGCTGGCAAGGACCGAAGAACGGACAATATGAGATTGTGCAGCTGTTGGAAAACAGGAAGTTTAATCTTACCAAATGGGCCAGCATCGCAGGCAGGATGCTTAAGTTAGCGTTTTTTTATTTATTTTTTCAAGGACAAATTCATTAGTTTTTACACAATTTGCATAAATATAATGTAGAATGAACGCAAGTTTTTTTATGACGCATTCATAAATATTTTATTAACCGATTCATTAAATATATGAAATTTTAATGAATGAGTTCGTAAACAAATGGACAAGCGCATAGTTAGACTGTTGCTCAGTTGAGTATGCGTTGTATTATAGCCGATTAAGATTGACCTCAAAATGCTCTACACCGTCGCATCCAGAACAGTTTTGTTACAAAATTTGGTATGTAATTCAATTGCAACATATTGGAGATATTTGTCAAATTTATTATGAAAGCTGTGCCTTATAGAATCGATAAAAGCGGACTTGGCGACTTGATTTTGTGAGGGTTAAATAATAAAGTAAAAACGATGGCTTGGTATCACTAAATCCAGGCTAGGCAGGTCCATTTGTATGACAGCTATATCATCGGTATAGCCCACCTTCAACATGGGTCGTACCTGAGTCCACTATATCATATGTAGTAAATGTGATCAAAGTTAACTGAAAATTGTCTGGTAAATTATCTAGCTAAAAGTTTTTAAGCAATATTTAGTTAGTTTAGTTTAGACTATAAAAATTATTTAAAGGGGTTGTATGAATATTCGATCACAAATTCTATTCATATCGACCAGTTATGATAGGGTTCACTATTGGTCCATACGAAGTATATATCGTGTTCCAATTTTTGCTGAATAATGGCTCTTGACAGAGTATGAGTGGAAAACGAGTCTATTTTCATCACTCTATTTTCAATGCCTTTTGTACGGGAAATATCAAATGGGGTGTAGTTAAGCAATTATTTTTTTCTTTTTTTTTCAATTCACCACAATCCGTAAAGCAATACAACGGACAAAAACAAAGGACAAGAAACACAATTTCAAATTACAACCCATATTAATTAATTATTGTCACATGTACAGACGTGTGTTTGTGTGGCTTATTGCTGCACAGTAAACGTAAACAAATCTTACAAAAAATGCCATAGAAATTAGGAGATTCAACACAACCAGAGCCACAGAGAAGTCGACGAGCGACTGTACGTGAATTTTAATGCGGAAGAGCAAAGAATCACTAGATACTGGCGTAGAACACACTACTTCATAGTTTCAGAAAACAATGCATGGAGAGCAGCCGCCCATTACGGTCGATCGCTACGTCGTCCAATTTTGTTTAATCTGTAACGTAAGCAAACGTCAGATTTGTTGTTTACAACTCAGCGGAGGAGCTAAAGGTGATATAAAGTAGTGTGTATAACAAACTGGACGATAAACAAATTCAAAACAAAGCAAACGGGAAATACTTGATTCGCATTCGCAAGAATTTCAAATGAAACAAACGAACTTTTATCTATGAAAGTACCTACAACTGTACAGAAGTAGGTAAGCAAGCACGAGTCTAATGAATCATTTTCCGTATAGGAATTGCTATGCAATTCTAGAAAGGGGGAGGCTAAAAGTTATTTCCGTAACGGCAGATCTAAATGTAAAAAAACGCAAAAGTGTGTGTTACACAGCGTTTATTAAAACTAAAAAATAAAGACACTTTTTTGGTCAATATTCGTACTCGTATATGATCAATTTAAGGAAACATTAACTGTTTGGATATTCTCATATATTAAGCCTAAGATATTTAGACCGATGAAATACCTGCAATAGTCTATAATTGACACGAAAAGCAAATTTTCGAGTTTTCAAATATTTAAAAGCTCTTCTTTCAACCTTTTCAAATATATAAAAAGTCGAACAGACTTTTCGTCTTTTGTAAATACTCGTATAGGAAGAGCAAAATTTTCGGGGTTAATAAAACACTGTTTTAATGTTGTTGTTGTTGTTTATGTTTTATTTAATAGAGCAAATGTTCAAAAAACATACGTTTGACATACAGATTAATATTAAAATGAGATCATGAAAATGTTGTGATGAAAGCTAATTTCACTGCTGATTGAATGTAAGTGCGATATGAGAAAACAATCTATCAGAAGGAAATGAGGTATCAACGACTTGCCGAAAGATAAGTAGGCTAAGATTAGCTTTTCTACTTGTAGTTGGAGATTGTGTGGATAGAAAGAACGAGGCACAAAAAGCACAGTGCATGATATATGAAAAGGTTAGAAATATTTCAACAGCAAGGCTGTCAGCTGTTAAATAACTTTCATCTGAAGCGTTGTTCATTTAGTGAAATTGTTTTGCCATTTACGAATATGGATCGTTAAAACCCGAAGAATGCGTTAAAATGGTTAAAACTTACTATAAAAGTGGTGATTCAAACGTGGGCTTTCAATCGAACAAAATTGTTTTTATCGATGAAGCTCATTTCTCACTTGGTAGTTACATCAACGAGCAAAATTGTCGCATATGGTGCTCGGAGGATCCAGAAGTGGTTGTGAAAAAGCCATTGCATTCGGAAAAAGTGACTTTTTGGTGGGCATTATAGTGTGGAGATGTCATGGGGCAGTATTTTTCCGAAAACTATCTCAGAAGGATCCACTGCTGCAACGAATCCAGAGCCGGTCATTCAAATGACATTGTATTTCGTACATAATGGCAAGGTCCAAGCATAATAATGAAATAAAACTTTCTACGAAATCATAGCTTTATAGCCGTTTTATTTAACTTTACTTGAAACCGAAAAATGGATAATTCATACTCGTCAAGCTTTGAGTAAAATGCACACCATGTTCTTAAGATCCATATTTTCCCAACAAGTTCTTTAACAATAACTGCGATGTGATGGTGTAGATGTCATTAGCATGCTTATAAAATGGCCCTATTTTTCGACGAAGAAAGTTAAAAAATTTCACCACTACTTATAGGGAGGATCATGTGAATAACGGCCTTCTAATAAATATTTTGATTAAAATTCGATAATTGTCAATCGGGTTATTAAATAATTAATTGTAATTAAGACTAAATGTATAAAGATTTCACAAGTAAATGTTACTGAATAAATATTTGCTGTGAGCTCGGTTTTTCGTACAAAAATGATGATTTTAAAAATCTATTTTCGAGTTTACACTCACAAAATTATTATTTTCGATTTGTTTCCAAAATACATTTTTTTTAAACTGGCTATATATGAGAAATGTAGTGGCGTCTTTTTTCCAGAAAGCTCCACATCATGTTTTTCGAATGCGTGGTTTGCTAAAGATAAAAAATTTAGCCGATTTTTATGTTGTGAGGAATATAAAGGCACAAAGTTGCTTTTTCGTGTTGACATTTTGGATATTTTTATTGCTTTTGTTGATTTATTAAGATCACGTCAATCGTTCCCTATGTATTTTTCTTTATATACATATTTAGGTTTTGGTATTGGTTTTATTAACATTTTATGAAACGCAGTCCTTTATTATGGCCTCAAATCGTTTTTTAAAAACACTGCCGCGCTGTCCATTTTCCCTGAGGCAAATACGCTTCTACAACAATTGCATATGTAAAAGATCGGAACTTTGTACCTCTTACAGGCCAGTAGAAATTGCACATTGTACGGGTGGTGCTTGGATTAATTTTTGAGTAATAAACCAATAAAGATTACAATAATTTTCTGATAGTCGCAATGTTAAAAATGTTACAATGATCGTTGTATTAACCTGATGAGGGCTGCGGCGCCGTCCATTTTTCATAACCTTTGTAAGCTTGATAGTAACATGCATTTAAATTTTAAGGACTATATATTCGTTATATTCGCCGCTATAAGCAATTTTCAAAATGATATGCGGCCACTTGCCACTTCACTCTGGAACATACTCCTTTCTATACTGATAGCATAGGCACGTAATCTTATTTTCGGTTGTGTGTTGTTTTTCTCAATATAAACGTGATATAGCTTTCGAAACATTCTTGATTGACAATAACAAACTCCTAAATTTGGGTACTTTAGTATTGCCTCCGCCTACTTCTACTTGTACATATTCCCTTCTATACCATCAGCATATTTAGCTAATCCCATCTTTATATCTCTCACAGTTCATGAGATGGGCTTAATAAAATGCGTGCGTTGAGTGGACGACAGTGTTTAAGCCACGAGTGGGCAAAAATGTGTACCCATACCTACCACTGACACCTCACACTGCGGAAAACAGCTAACATAAAAATTTCAACAAAAATATGTTTAAAATGTTGTATTTTCGAGATTTATTGTGGATTCAAAAACATACAAAACGACGCTCGATAAAATGGTTTTAATAACAATTCTTAAGCTTAAACAAATTATGTTGTTTTGTAGTATTACAAAAGAAAATGAAAATGTTTGACATGGAGTACTGATTATATGTACGTATGTATTTTTCCATACAAAGGGGTAATCACGTAATTGAAACAAAATACCGCAAAGCTTTGAACAAAATAAGGTGTCGCCTATCGCAATGATCAATAAATAATTTGTCAACAGTTTTGAATAAAATCCATCCAACGAAAAATACATTAAAATGCGAAAAATGTTTACAGCTTGAAGTTCAGATAAAGTATAAAAATAAAACATTTATTAAAAAATATTTGGAAAATATTTTGATTAGAACATCAAAGCAAATATAATTTCAATGAACACATTTCTGATGTCCAAGAAAATTGTTGGAAAACTTAAGTTTGTTATATTAGGATTTTCTCATCCATTGTTTGCACTAAATTTTACTATCTCTACAACCCTCGCACTAGCATGATAAGATATTACATTAACTGTTTATGTACGACTATATCGACAAGAGTACATACAAACAATATTTACAACTTAGTTCTGCAATTACTTACTGTTAGCAAGGTAGCTATGCGTACGACAGCAATTGCTTTTGTCGGAAAAGCGATAAAGCAACTCCGAAATGCCTAACGTTAATAGATGCCACTGATAATTGCCTGAGAAATATGTGGCCCGCTTTTGATTGGATTCCTTTTGTTGCTTTATCGACAGCAGTAATACTTATTGGAAAATGCAATTACCTCGCCAAGATCTGTACGGAAAGATTCGACAACAGCGTTGCCTACGATATTGCTTGCATGCCGAAAACTACACGCTGCTAATGTTTTCCTTCCCAATTACGATGTGAGTGGAGTGTAAATTGGCAATCAAAAAAGCAAAAAAAAAAACCAAAAGAAAAACAAATACATGCGAAAACTCAAATAGCTAATAGCACTCGCGTGCTGTCTGCTTTTTTCACTGTTTTCCCCAATAATCTCTGCGATCGTCTTCAGCTGCAGCGATTCTCTTGATCGTGTGAGAACGATACTCTGAGGGGCAGTGGTGTCAAAGCGGCGAGCATAAAATCACATAATTTTTACTAGATTTTGCGTTCTTTTTTCTAGAAGTGCATACAACATTTATAGTACTCGTACTCGTATGTGCGAGAACAAGTACAAGGGTATTTCCCAAACTGGTCGAACTGACAACGGTTAAGAGAATCCATAAAATGGTATTGGATGATCGTAGCCTGAAGCTGCGTGAGAGCTGAAATTATAGGCATTTAAAAAAGTCCCTATACATCGTATATTGACTGAAGATTTCAAAGAGCAAAAACAGCGTCGTGAAGATGTTTCAGTAGAGTATTTGGCGATGCTTCACCGCAATAAAGTAGAATTTTTGCGTCGATTTATAAACATGGATGAGACATGGGCTCATCACTTTACACCTGAGACAAAGGAGTCAAAGTAGTGAACTGGAATGGAAAGAAGGCGAAGACGGTTCCATCTGCAGGTAAGGTCTTGGCGTCTGTTGTTTGGGATGCGCATGAGATTATTTTCATTGATTATCTTTAGAAAGGAAAAACCATCAACAGCGAATATTATGCTAACTTACTGCAGCGTTTAGGTGATGAGCGAAAGCCAAAATTATTGAATTAAAGTTCGAATTGCTTCATCAGGCACTTTAGCCAGATTTAGCCCCTCGGACTATTTCCTATTTCCAAACTTGAAAACATGGGTCGGTAGTAAAAGATTTGCCAACAATGTAGAGGTAGAGTCTGCGGTTGATGGCTATTAATAGGGTGTAGAAGCCATTGAATATCGCTGGGAAAATTGTATGAAGCTAAAAGGAGATTATGTTGAATAATAAAGAAAATATTTTCCAACTTTTTTTGTGTCTTCTTTGTTAGGTCGGCTAATTTTGGGACTGCCCTCGTAGGTTTGTTGTGGTAACAAATGGTGAGCTTGAGATAGAGCCTGTATGAAGGCAGTCCTCCATGGCTGCGAACGATGTTGTATTATCTCTTATACAAAGGCAGAGAACGCTAGGTTGAAGAAATCCACGAGAGTTTAACGTGAATCTCGCAGTGATGGCCTTACCCACGGTGTGCGACACACTGGGCATATTACAATGCGATTGCCAACGCCTCCCTGGGATAGCCAAGTAAACTTGGACTATCTGGGAAAAGAGGCTGACAATTTTGGTACTGCCGCATATTGTCAGCCCTTTCTTCGCAGTCAGGAGATACCAAATTGATTATGCTAGTATGAAACGTAATCTTCATTGGCGGGGGTGAGGCCTATATTACCAAATCTGCTACTCTATGGGTCTGTAGCACCCGGTTGCATTGCAATTCCACATTCGAGCACAGTCTTTACCAGCGATTTTGGTATCAACCACAACCCGCGTGATACTCCCACTAGGGGTCCAGCACCAAATGATCAGGCGGGAACTCGGTCCCGGGGTCTCCTGATGCCCACGCTACCGGCCAACCTCACCAGCTGGAGCTGCAAATAACAAAGCAAATAGCAAAGCTACTATCAAATCGTGATTTATACATCATACTTTACGGGATTGATTGCCCTGTGGCAAAAGAGTACAGACTATATATTTTTACATACCTGCAGGCACGGAGACCCCAGGCAGATGGAACGGGCGGTACTACATTGCAAGAATGCAGTACCCTCACCGGTGGGAGGCGGGGAAAACTCCAAACCCCTTCCGTTCGGCGACGGTGAACGGCAACCATAAGATATAGACAGGGCACGAACCCTTATCCTTATCACCCCCGGTACCAGACAAAGCCTCTGGTCAGACTTCGTAGATAATCTAACTCTGTAGAAAATCTACTTCCAGTTTCAACCCCTTGCGGCCCAGTGGCTAGTGCCCTCGCAAACGAGCACACAGCTGCCAACAATCAAGCTGAACGGGATCAGCATAATCGGAACAGTCCCACAGCCGCTCAACCCCCAGGTCAGACTACCTTGAAAAGGTCAGCAGACCCACTTCCCGCAACTACGGCACAGTAGCCCTCCGCCGAGCAAACGCTCTGGAAGCAAACACCGTTGCTCTGGCCAAACCACCCTGAGTAGAGAGCATATTGCTGACTTTCCAGTCATCCCCTGACCTTGTTGTCGCTAATACCTGGAGATCCCTTATATCTGCATATAATTCATACAAAACGTGCCGCCAGTCTTCGACTGATGCACCACAGTTGCACGACTCGCGATCGGATAAGGCTCTCTTATGCAGGAAGGCATTGAGTGACCCATGTCCCGTCAGCAAGAGACCAAGACAGAGGTTAAAACCAAAGTCAGGGTTTCTTCGAACGAACCTAACATCTGGCAAAAACCTAAATGTAGCACGTCCGTTCTGACTCTCTTTTCAACGTGTTTGCCATCTCGACAAGACACATTCGTCCAAGAGCCCTCTATACTCAGCCCTACTCATGCTCTCTACCCCCTCAATGGGCAAGTCCGTTCTCGTAAGTGCATACCCTTTCCTGGCCTTGAATTCCGTCGCTCGACGGATTACAACAAGATCCAGCGGGGCAGCACCCATCAGTACTTGAAGGGCCTCTGTCGAAGCCGTACGACATACTGGCATGTAGGCCAATAACACCACTCTCTGACAAGAGAGGATCTTATGGTACCCGAATGCAGACTTCACCGATTCGTACCACACAGCGGAAGCGTAAGTTGCCATAGCAACAAACAGCCCCTGATAAACGATACGAACAGCTTGTCCGCTAAGCCCCCGGTCGCTCGTCTAAGCTGGCCGACAGCACTAATCAGCTTCCCTCTCAGGCTATCCAAATGAGGCAAATAGTTCATTCGCTTTCCCATGACAACACCCAAGTAAGTACTTCACCTCGGTGACGCTCCTGAGCACAGACCCATCAGACAAACGAACAAGAGGCTTGCAAGATAATGTACCCCGCAAGAGCATTATGTTGGTCTTATCGAGAGCATGACCATTGCCTGACTATCGTCATCATGGCCAGAACCCTCTGTTCCATCTGAGAACGAGAGGGACGCTCAACCATGATGAGAAGGTCACCAGCATATGCGCAAACTTTACATTGTTCACTTAGCTGCCGTAATAACGGGTCTATTATAAGCTTCCTCCGAAGGGGGCGGAGCCAGAGCATCAGACCTAGGAAAGAACTCCCACAACAAAGCCTGAACGCAGTTTGCCCAGGAAGTCAGGATGGTATCGCCATCCTTTATTCCTGAGACTTCCACGTTCTTTCTCCTACAGATGCGGTAGAGATGTCCCCAGGGATCATCCCTATGCCGAGTAGCGAACTCGCGCCACTCTGACTCCTTAACGTCTATAAACATTTGCTTATATTCATTAAGTCCGGCTCTATACGATGACCTGAGGTGGTCCAAGTCGGCGACCTTTGTTCGCCTACCCCTCTGGAAACGTTTCCTGAGGCGTCGAACTTCTCTCCTCTTCCGATTTAACTCCTGTGTCCACCACCTTATTCTCCTCCTAGTATGCCGCACTCGTTAACGCGGTTAACAGTCTCAACAATTGTTGATACCTGTTCATCCACCGCCATCCGATTAAAGGCTTCCAAGGGCACATCGGCAGCTGCAGCTGCGATGTGTGACCCATACGCATCCCAGTTAACGTTCATGGTGCGCCACCGCCTCATGCCTACGCTGCTACCTTCAATCCAAAAAAAAAAAAAAGAGTATCAGCCAATGTAGCAGCGCTGTGCCGTCAGCAGGACTCCATGGGCGAAGCCTGGCCCTCCAGGACGACATTCACTGCCCCACCCTTGGTACAATCCCATGGACGGCGATGGAGACGGACACCAGAAACGCTAGGTTGAGTCCGAAATTAAACCGGTAGGCAAAAATTTGCCCATAAAAAGAGGCGGATTCATCGCCTCTAGAAATTTGTTTTCAGCAATTTGGCCATTAATAGCTTAATTAAAGTCATCAGCTATCGGTGGTAGCGTAAGGTTTTTAAGAAACCACTCCAGTTGTAAGCAGGTTATTAACATAATAGGTATGAACAGAAGCAGTTTCTAAAATGTCCACTATGCGTATGTTGGCTTGGTTATGTCAAAAGTGTGATAAATTTGTCCAGTAGAAAGAAACGTGATCATACTAGGACTGAATTTACCTTTTAAAAATGGGTCTTTTTCAGACTTGTAATATTTTTACCACTTGCCCGTTAACTAAAAGCACGATGAAACAACTTGTGCACGCTATAGCAACATATCTCTGAAAAAAACTTGTAATTTGTATAAACTTGAAAATATTTCTTGCATATTCTGAATTCATTGAATAAAAACAGATCGAATATTGCACATTTATGTATGTATTATGATTATTTTCTATACCAAAAATTAATAACGTACACATTAGAAACTTTTTCTTTTTTTTCCAAACGGAGATCAAATACTTGGTCATGCTGATGATGCATCCTATTACCATCAAGTCGCTATTTATGATCTGTGTTCAAGCCAATACAAACAAACAGTAACTCCAATATTGTTTCCTTTGGTAAAAGGTGTTGTATGTGTTAAGGTTTTCATTTCTGCATAGTAATAGAACCTATTACACTTTTCGAAAATAAACACAACACAAATGGGAATTAGGCGGCATTTTTTAACTATTTGATTGAAAACCTGTAATTTAGACAATACAATATTTCAAATGTAAGGATTTCGAATATTTGTACAATGCATTTTATTGATATTCACAATGTAACGAATGATTTGCAGTCGAAATTAGTCAATTAGCTGTCTAATCGAATATTTTCATACAAATTTATTGCTTGCGTTGCGAACGCCTGTTGGATGTGATCCAAACTGTCAACTTTGCTCTTGTCCACTGATGGTTTTGTTTTTCTCTCGGCCTCAATAGAATCTGTTAGCCTTTACATAATTAGAAATCGTCACTTTCAATACGTAAAGCACCACATTAGCGACCCAGCTATTTATTACGAGTGGAATTTGACGAAGATAGTGTGTGCCAGACGCAAGTTGTGGACATTTCTTTTTCTTTTTTTTTTTGTATTGGTAACACATGCGACAGACTTATTAAGCACAATTTAGTTTCGTCTGAGTGCTGGTTAAAGGCGAATGCCATTGAGTGCGGGTTCCGAGTGCACCGCGTATGTCGATCGCATAGTTGGTCCGTGATTTGGTTGGGTCAGGACCGAAACGGTTTAGAAGTTGATTTGAGGACAGATATGCGATCGTTCACAATGGTGACAATTATATTCTTATGTTACGAGATTCCGCAGTTTTCCAAAAATACTAACATAACTTCATTTAATCCAACAACAGACAGTCATTAGAGGATTTCTCTGGCATCTGTCATTGGTGCGGAGACAGTGCGTTTTGCTGTGACTGCGTTTGTTTACATCCGTAAGAAGTGAAACTGTTTCGTACGATCGTTCCATCGACTGTTTATACATATAAGTGGCGTTACGTGCGATTAAAAAACAGTCTCGAATTACACTCAAGAGTTTGCAACACAGAGTACCGAAAATTCTCAATCAAGGGAATAATAAACTAATGATGTTTTCCTGTTGTTACTCCCGCCATCTCCAGCCCCTTTTGCAGCAGCGAAACAGAAGAAGTAGCTGATAATAATATCCAATGAATGAAGAAAATAAAATGTTAGTAAGTTGCATTTGTCGCGCATCTATCTGTACGCACTGATGTCCTGATAAATATTTATTTGTTGAGAGTAAGACATATCAAATACATCACCACCACCACCTTCACCATCAATCGCCATTTCTCTCTCCCAACTGATGAAATAAGGGATGAAAAATTGAAACAAAGCTACGCAGGCACTGGCAATCGTCATCGTTGGGTTGTTGAAGATAGTAAGTTCTTGGCTATGTTCATTGCTGCCGTCATCAATGGAGACGTGGAAAATGATTAAATAAAAAAAAACATCTGCAAAGGTGCATGCAGTCGTAGAAATGCAGACACGCCGGGGGCGGTGCTGGTGGTGATGATCTGATCACAATAATCATGCATATTCATTTCCATTACGATGATGCTTCCTCGTCAGTGGACGTAAAAGTAATTGGAATGTATCGATGTGGCCAATATTTAGTGGACTATTGTGTGATGTTCAGGCCAAAATGATTTAGCTATAATCCAATTTATAAGATGTAACATTATAATTAAATTGCGGATGAAATATATCGCTGTAATTGGTTGGCGATGAAATAGTTCGTATTACATACACGACCGATTGCTGGAAGACAAAAATATTAAGGTAGTTTGTTATAGATAAAATTGTTTGTGTTCTTACTTTTAGTTTTAATAGTTGTCTTCTTCTGGAGTACACTGAGGAATAACAATTAATTTTGCTATTGTGTCCAGTGTCGAATATTCATTTCCCTGAAATTTGTTTTTTTTTTTTAAGTTGGTAGCACTATGACAGGCATCTGTGCGAAGATTCACATCATAAATGACATTACAGTTTTGAGATGCGCTTGGTTTTGTACGACGCAAAAAATTATTCCTGCGATGTTTACATTAAATTTTGTTTAAGAAGTGAAATGTTTGCTACGTAAAAGTTCAAGTTTTCGGTGAATAGAATATAGGATAGAAATGTATACAAATGGAATAAACAATTCAAAGATAGTGGAAAACAAGTTGAAGACAAAGAACACACCGAACTACGACTAATATCTATCGGTGACAGTCATGTTCAATAAATCCTAATAATAGTAGATTCACAACTTTTTTTTATTGGTCCTAAGCCAAGCCTAGATTGGTACTAAATTTTCTAAAAAAAAAGTTATCGCGACTTAAAATCTCTGATGAGGCGATTTCTGGTTACCAGCAGCAATAAAACTCATTGTAAGATGTAAGACAAGAAAAAGAATAGTGTTGACTTTTATGGAAGGATTTTAGGATGAACGAAATCCAGCTACCGACTACTGTGGCTTGATGCCCCGAACGTAAGTTCACACCCCAAATTTGAATTTTTGGTCAAACAGACAGATTTCTTATTTTTTGCGTTGAAAAGATGTGGTTTTTTTTATATGGAAATCACATTTGCCTTACACTATTCTATGTTCAAATGTATTGCCCAAGAAAGTAAATAAAAGCAGAAAATTAACAGTTTTAGGTTTATTTTTATTGAGGCGACCGCAACTTATTTTCGCCGTATCGATATTTAAATTATAATTAATTTCATTCAAACATCAGCAATCACATTTATAATGTGTTCATAGAATAGCGACAAGTACCCATTACCGAATGCGCGTCCGCATTATGCGCTGCAATCATTAATTATGCGCGTCTAGTGTGATGCGTCAATTTACTTGTACAGGGTTGCCCATATTCGACGGACCCATCTGGCAACGCCATAACTTTTGACAGAGATGTCAGATCGCTTAATGACATACCGCGTTTGAAGCGTCAGTCCAAGCAGATTTTTACCATGGAACAATACACGCCACGCGAGCGCTCTGAAATAGTTGAAATTTACATTCAACAGAAGAAGTCAATTGTGAAAACTCAACGTGCTTTTAAAATATTAAAAAATGTGAGAAGTGCGCCTTCTAAGAACACCATTAAGCGTTTATACGAAAAATTTTCGACTGGTGAGGCTTTTTCTAATCCGAAGAGGCCAAATAAAAGTCGACCAAGGCGATCGGCCGAGAATATCGCTGCCGTACGAGCCAGTGTTGAGAGGTCCCCAAGAACATCCCAAAAACGCCGTTCTCAGCAGTTGGGCATGGCTCGGTCCACTTTACAACGGATTATTCGCGTTGATTTGCATTTGTTCCCGTACAAAATTCAATTGACGCAAAGATTGTTGCCTGCGGACAAGCCTCGTCGATTGGAATGGGCCCAACGAGTCATCGAAATATCCGATGATGACGAGCAATTTTGGAACAAAATTATCATGTCCGATGAAGCCCATTTCACATTGAATGGGACCGTAAATAAGCACAATTGCCGTATTTACGCCACTGAAAATCCTCAGGAGATTCAAGAATTGCCTCTTCATGACGAAAAAGTCACAGTTTGGTGCGGCGTTAGTGCGAAAACGGTCATTGGGCCGTTTTTCTTCCAAAACGAAAATGGCCATGCTGTTACCATCAACCAGGAGCGTTATCGCGACATGATGACCAATTTTGTGATGCCAATTGTTCGTCGAAAGCGTATGAGGCAGTTCTGGTTTCAACAAGACGGCGCTCCGTCGCACACAAGTCGCATAACAATCGATTTTCTGAAGAATTTGTTTCCGGGCCGTTTGATGTCGAAAAGTGTTGATTTGGACTGGCCACCGCGTTCGCCCGATTTGACGCCCGCTGACTTCTTGTGGGGACATTTGTAGTCAAAGGTTTACGTTAACAAGCCAAGGACCGTAGAAGAGCTCAAGGACAACATTCGTGAAGAAATAGCCGCTATTCCGGCCGAAATGTTGGCGAAAACGATGGAAAATGCTGCAAAAAGGGCACAATACGCCATCAACGCCAGAGGCGGCCATTTGAGAGATATCATATTCAAAAATTGATGTAAACAAATCTACTTGGAACAAATTAAATGAATAAGATTGCCAACCGCCAAATTTTTACTTTTTTCTTTGATTTTTTTTTAAAAAACATGGGTCCGTCGAATATGGGCAACCCTGTAGTTTACACTTTGAACACTACTCATATGTGTGCCAACACACTCTTTTACCACAATGTGACCAATGAAATAGAGTCGCCATATGCTGATTTATGTTTCCAATTATTTTATGCTGAAATGCAACTGTACGAATTGGGTCCATTTCTGTCCACTTGCAGTGCAATTGTCATTTATTGTCTCCTCAGCCAAAGAACAGCTGATCACAAATAAATCTGGGTTAGAAGATTTATTTCATTTACTCTTTCGCCGTTTATATTTACACCAATTACACTGACACTACCATGAGTAGGAAGAGCATTGTAAGTTTGGCAAACTGTTTTGTAACATCCTATATCGAAACAATGGATTTGTCATCAGCCAATCGTATTTGGCGCCACTGTTGCATGGGGCACACTGTTTAGTGTAGCGATTGATAAGGAACATTTTGGTCGAGTACTTTGTAATTGGAATGCATTGCGGTTTACACGATTTCTCAACATTCGGTTAGTCTCAACAGAAGTTGCAATTCTGGAAGAATTTTGTTTAGGAATGCCGGGGAATTTTATGCGTCCTAAATCATAGTTATGTTGCAAAAGAAATACGAATTAAAGAAAACGTAAGCGTAGCTCACACTTGCTACATATCAGTATTTCTCTTTCTTGGATTACAGGTTATGAGTCGAAAGAGGGTTTTCAGATTTCTTTATACTCGTATTCGTTTGGAATGATAAAAATATTTGCATTTATTAACGTCGACTTATCGGATGGTTTCGTTTTATTTGGTTACTAAAACTAAATTTAGATTATTCTGACAAGTTCCAATATAGAACGACTTTTTTTTTTAACAAGAAGATTTTTTCGTCCGTGGTCGTCAATCATGTCAATCCACAATTTCCGCAGATATAGCACATGGATCATCTACGGCACAGTAAAAATAAATCCATTATTTTTCCAATAGTAATCTGCATTTCGCGTTGTATAAGCGGTGTCGGGTTACGCTAGACGATGTTAGAAAGATAAGCTTTCGTACTCAAAAAACTGGACGCCAGCAAAGAGAAAATATGCCGAAATTTATCATATTTCTTGGAGATTAAACGCGAAAATGCAAGCCAGGTGTCTGAAAATTGGAATAGTGTTTATGGTCACGATACCAATCATGCGCTACACCATGCTCTGGAAGGTCAGTTACATAAAATATCGATAAAATAAAAACCACTTGAACGAGACAGGATATAAAAAGGAGCCTGATGTATGGTTGTCACATGAACTAGTGCAAAAATTTTCATGGACCGAATTTTCACCTTGGAATCGCTGCTGAATCGCAACAAAATCGCAAATAGTGGCAAGCCTTTACTATCAGAAACTGAACCGTTTGAAGGGAGCAATCGTCCTGAAGCGGTCAGCTTTCGCCAACATGGGAGTGTTCTGCCAAATCATCACCAGACCACACATAGATAGTAACTCGTCAGGAGCTTAGTTAGGACCTTATAGTCTTTATAGAGCTTGGAGCAAGTGATTACTATCTGCTTCTAATATCGCTAATGATTTCGATGTTTCATTTCAAGAAAAGTTTATGTTTCAGCTTGTTGCCAATATGGACGAGAGTTCCTACGGGATATGCGTAATGGCAATACCTTCAAAATTTTTGACCTAATCGGATCATTCTAACCATGGTAAAAAATCCTTCAATGTCGTACAAAAATAATGGTTTTCTTTTTACTACACCCTACCTATCTTACGACAATCGGTCCGACAACTTCGGACATCTATAATTATTTGTGTTACGAACCACTTTGCACTAAATCTTACTTGAGACTCGGTCGATAGGTAGAGCACTGCCCTGAACTTGGATGTTAAGCACAAAAATCGCAAATCAAATTTGTGCGATAGAAGATAGTAAATGTGAATTTCGAAATGTTGACCGTTGTGCTATATGAAGAGTATACGGCTTAGCTTAAGTTCAGTTTAACATAAATTTAGGTCGACGGACATTGTTTCGTGTCTAGAAAAACATAACCGGGAATTGAAACTTGCAGAAATACGTAGGGACCAACTTAATCGCTGCTAACAGACTACTTTATTTCGCTTCTGTCTTTATGGTGCTTGTTTACTCACGAATTGACTTTTCCACCGGCAGACAATATCAAAAAGACTATGTGGCGGACTGTTTGAGATGCGGTGCCATTGTCCATCCGTCTGTGTATTTCATGTGTGGACGCTGTTAGTTTCTGTACCAAACGCTGATTTTCAGACCACAATAAAAAAATGTGTGTCTGCGTGCCAAGATTTTGTGTGTCGTGTTTTGTTTTTGTTGTATTTTTTGTTGCTGTATTATTTACACATCACGTTTGTGTTTATGTTGCGAGTAAAAGTGGCAGCCGAAGAAAGTGGCCAATTGTGCGTTAATTAAACAAACATTGTTCAACATTGACTGTAAAATTAACATAAACATTTGTGTTTTGCAATTGCGTTCATTAAGATTTCATACGAGTGCGGACGTCCACAAAACACTAGAAGCCACAAAGGGTACCTCAATATTCAGAATTGGATACTGGACTTTCCCTTAGAAATAATTGTTGGTCTTATCGGTAGTTTTTGTAAAATGGAAATTTCACTCGACTACCTCTGTGACAAAATCACTGCGATTACTGAAGCCATTGCATTGCATTCTGATTGTAAGCGTGAATGGGGAAACAAGGCAATTAATATTTCAAAATATTAACATTGAGTTCCAAATTTTAAAACTGCCTCTACACGTTCTTGTCATCATCAGTACTAAGATGTGCACCCGTACTTCTATGAATGCAGTTCATTGTCGATCCATTTAATATTAATTGATTAAGATTGGTACTTTAGTACTTATCAGTCAAAATTTTGAAAAATGTTTACAGCACTTTTGACTCTTAAGCTAGGAAGTATTATGTTCTTTTCACGAGGAAAAAATTCTACGACATATTGTTTGCTCGTAAAAGAAATTTAGCGGCATTGCCAGCTTGTATTAGTTTCCAACACTGAAGTCGGAGCAACTTATGTTTTTAATATTTAATAATATATGTTTGCGAAATTATAAATTTCTGTCTTTTTTACTGCATTTCGCAAATTTACAAATGTAGTATTGATCATAAGTATATATTATGGTCTAAAAACAAAAGTCGTTCCGTTTAAGAAAAATTTCCTCGCGAAAAACAGTACTGTCGGGTGAAAAAACTGTATCTTCAATGTATCCTCTTTTCTACATGCAGTTTCAACGCGAAAATTCAGCCTTTAGGGAGCAATATTTCTGTGTTCTAAGTGAATAACAGCTAAAAATGCCATCAGATTGTTTTGTTTATGTAGTTCCGTCGTTTTCAAAAGTAAAGTACAAAATACTTTGGAATTCACTACTATGTGAGGATGGTATTGACATCATACAAGATATGTTAAAAAGTCAATGTATTTGTTTATGCTGCCTCTTTTTCGTGCACAAATAAATGCAAAATTTAAAAACTCAATTCCATTTGTGGTCAAGACCAACCTTTAGCTCGTACTTTAGAAACTATTGTAAATGGCAATAACAACGACATTTTACTATCTTTTACTCAGTTTTCTTGCTCGCTTCTAGAATTTCTTAGAATAACACCATGATTGGAAGCGCATTTGAGTCCGGACATGGCATCAAGCGATTGCCACCGGTTCCTGCCTATGAGGAATGATTTCGCAAGTGAAGGATCATTCTAAATGTGCTAAATAAAGTCTTCAAGGTTGTGCAAAAATAAGTACATATTAAGTGGAGGAGTTCATAAATATTCACTAATTCTTCCCTCGAGTTTATGAGAACGACAGACACAAATAAATTTTCTATTGCGTGTTTAATTTTCATAATTCGTTTGTCTAGGTGAATGTCTTGCAACTGGGAAGTTTCAGGAAGTTTCAATGTCTTGCAACTGGAAGTTTTTTATCTCTACTAGTTTTTAAGACAAAACATCGTAGATTAAGATTAAAAATGTAAAAATGTTACATTTTGTGAACAAATTCATTAGATCTATGTATGAACTATGTAGATTTCGTGAATTTTTCATAAAAGTAAAATTGGATTAATCACATATTATATATATGTATATTTAGACTTTCTGACTGTTATATACTTGAAAACAACCACATATTCCTTTCTAAGTATTTCGCGACTTTCGACATCTCATTAAGTATCACACCTTGTAATGCCACCAGAAAAACGTTTGGTGCAAATGGCAGTCTATTAAGTCACTCGCCTTAAACAAATATTGCGAAATCACAAAAAGGGCGGAAAAACGAAAAATCTACCTATATAAATGTTATAAGGATTGGGAACATTTAGCTAGAATGTTCGGATGTTTTGCAAATCATCGATCAGCGCAATTCCTGAGTAATTATATCGCTGGCAATGCTGTCACCCAGAAAATAAGACAAGGCTGTTACTAACATGCTATGCAGAAAAGTATGAATTTGGAGATGAATTTGGAGTTTGGACAGTAGAATTAGACACCTTGTGGCCTTACAGTTTAACCCTGTAAGCGGCGAAATATGCACAGTTTATATTAAAACAAAAATTTGTTTTTATCACGCTGATTTATGCGAAAGTCTCAGCAAAAGATAATGAGACCAAGGATACATTTTATGAGTTCCTAGAAGAAATACATGGCCATTGTCCTGGGCACAACACGGAAATTGCCCTAGGAGATTTTAATGTTAAAATAGGAAGGGAAGGTAGCCTTAATCTGAGAGTCGACATTTTCTGCCTGGATAGCAACTACTGCAATAATGGATTTAGAAGAAAGGAAGCGACGTACCTCGAACAGGCAAAACACTTGCCTTATTTATGCCTCTCGCAAACAAACTAAACATGCTATATGGATAAAACCGTCAACATATCTTCGAGACGAGTGTACCAGCATATTTCACCTTATTTTTTTGAACACACCTCGTATAGACCCATCGTCGTCGACAGCGGCAAGTATCGCCGTCTTATGGGTCATCAGCTGTTTTTTGCCGCAACACTGTACATGTACATATGCCTGTTTTACCATTTTCCCTCATTAAAGTGGATGGCCATTTTTATTATAACGTAAAATTAAATCAAGTTAATTCCCTATATTGACCGAAGAGAGAGAATGTTGTGAATCCCAATTTACTTCCTTGAAATTACCTATACAAACAACAGAGACTACACTAAACACAATTATAGATACTTGTGCATGGATGTAAGTTCGTATGAAAAACCTTTTAGTGCATGTATTTGTCAATCTGTTGTGAACACATACTTACATATTTTCATTGTTATTTAAATTTTACTCTCTGCACTAAAGATTCTTTAACGAGTCATTACAAGTAGATAAAGACATAGTAGGAATGTGGTCATAATAGAAACGTTCAGTCGTGTTCGTTTATACCTTGTGCGTTGTTGTCGTCTTCTTCATACAATATTCTGCTAGTTTTGGTAGTTCACTCACTCACCACTACCTTTTCGAATTCAGTTACTGGCCGTTCTGTTGTTTGTGTATTTTATTAGGGATTGTATAGAGCTACGAAGACCATTGGTAACAATGCGCTCGTTGTGTTTAATCACGACCAGGTGCCATTCAACATTAAAGTTGATACGAAAATAAAATTCCTGGTATAAAATTTAATACATCGCACTCTAAATACAAAAGGGGCACAATTCAAAAATTGTCAAAATCTACTTTTTCCCATAAACTGATTCACATTACACATCTCTAACTACTATAAAAATTTCCGTCTCATCACTATCTTCTTTAACTGGAAAAATGCCGTTATGTCTATTTGTATTTTTATTATTTAAATATTGTAACCATTTTTACATAAACGGTTTCTTGCCTCTACTGAATAATAGAGAATTTTGAGTTGTGCCCCTTTTGTATTTAGGGTGCGACATGCCGGAGAAATTAGTTGCATTTTAGCAAATTCCAAGGATGCCTTATAATTATACTGCAATACAAACAATTTTAACAATAATTTTAATTGCCTTTGAGTAAAATTTCTCCAAAAAATGTGTATTTCCTTTTTAAAAAAATTTAGTCCTTTACAAACTTGTTGCTGATATAGCAGGACGTTAAAATCCATTATAATGTTTCTATCATATGTAATCAGTAAATGACTTTCAGAAAATCTCAGACTATTTCAGACATTATTTTTTTATATCAGTTCATTTTTTCTAGTTTCCAATATTTCACATTTATATTTTATTTAATTGTAAATCTGTATGCTTGGAATTTATCTTGCTTTGGTTTTTGCATCGTCATAATCCATTTTTATCGAATGGCTCTTGCTGCGTACTCAAGAACCATATCTTAGAGCTTCCTAATTATCTGCCATTCAACTTTATCAAAGTGTTCACATCAATATAGTGTCAGTGTATTTAATACCACAAACCGACAAACTGCTTTTAGCTTGACTGAAAATCGGCATTACAAAAATTGATTAATATCAAGCCTGACAAAATATGACTATCTGGTATTCGCAATTTTTAAATATTGTTTTGAACAAATCTATAGGTATGTTAGGCAGATCTCTACAACCCTGTATATATTTGCACATTTGAAAGTCAATAATTTACGAACTCAAAGATGACACCACAATTTTGTACCTGGCAATATCGTAGTTTGTACATGATAAAAAATGAACATAGTAAAATTCATCTAAAATATAATGCGACTTTCTAGTGATTGCAGTTATTTTTTTTTTTTAATGACTAAGACAAATAGAAGCTTTCTGTTGTTTAGATAATCGGTTAAAGTTAAAGTCCTTATTTATTTCCGAAAACAAATTTCTGCAGTATCGCTAGACAGGATCCAAAAAATAACTCAAATTGAGTAAAATTGAATTCCATACGGCCCAAAGTACCTCCTAACTCAATATAAATAGTAAAATTATCCGAGGAAGTTTGCTTCCTTATTTTATGTACGTACTATTTTCACGGGTATCCAAATCAAGTAAAATTTAGTCAATTAAAGTTTCACTTACACGTTACTAATAAAATTTACTAGTATAATAAGGTATAATTCGTATACTTATTTTAAGTATATTTTCAACGCAAATTTAGTACAGGCTTTTTTGTGTGATTTGGAAAAATGGTGGAAAATTAACTTTTCCTTTTATAAAATCGAATTCATCAAATCACTAAAAAACTTAATTTCATTCAGCATATTCATGAAGATTTTTTTAATATTAAAAAAAGCGGAGGAATCGATACTTTTTTCCAAACCGGTTCTAGTTTAATAATAAAATAATAGAGTCGATTTTTAATTGGTTCACCCGAGAAATTTTAATCGATATGTATTCAATGTAAACGACAATTTCACCCTCAGTCTGTGATGTAAACCGGAACATTTCACAATTTTTTATGTAGCCATATAGCTTTTGGAAATTAATATCATCAATTGATTAAATAAAATGAACAAGTAGGAGTGAATGAAAAAAATTCTAATGCGCATTAATTTATCAAAATCAACTGTTTCGATATCAAATATTTCAATATATTTTTTCCTTCAGTTCCTGAAATATTTGTCGCCATATTTATATTCTTGTTGAAAAATGTCCTGCTCCTGTTTTAATACAATTAAAATAATTGTTATGTTTGTCAATAGTTTATTGGCAAACAACACAACACTAATATTAGCTCCTAGATTATTTTATTTTCTTATTGATTCCGACTACCCTGGAAAGTAATCGGTTATTACCCACAAACATGTCATAATATTAATTATGCCGCACCACGGCGGTACGTGAAATAGCAACAGCTGTTTTGAATGTTTTGTTTTGAATGTTGGGCACGTACAACAGAACCAAAATCATCGCAACACAAATTGTTTGTTTTGTCTACTAAAAACTTTACGACGAACAACGCAACAAGTGGTTTTTCTTCAGAACAAGATAATATTTATATATAACTATATTATTCCTACCAAAGAAATGTTCGGAATACTAAAATATTCTTTCAGGAGTAGTTCTGGTATTGTTTTATTCGCATCACAAATGTTTTGCTAAACAAAAACGCGATTTTTTTTCTCTCAGTGCATTTTGGCGTTTGCTGTTTGCCAGAGAGTGAGAGCTAGCCAAATGTTCGTTCTTTTCGCTCGGCTAGTCATGAACAACGCAGCGCAGACGCCAGATGACTGAATTGCGTTACTCCCACTTAAGAGTGCCAAATATGTCAACACAATGAAACAGGTATTTCTAAGCAACGGCGACAACGTTGAGTAACAGCTTAAATAAAATTTGCTAAAAATTCAGCAACGATTTATAAATAAACCACAATGATTACATCAAACTGAGAGAAATTGTCATTCTTTATAATCGATCCCTCCGTACCATAACAAGTTATTGGCAAGAACAGCCAACTATTGGGACAATGTATCGGCATGGTTGACTTCTTGGTAAACAATTTATTGATTGCAGATTTGAGTTTTGCTAATCTTCTATGCGGGAGAGAAGTGGGAACACGTTAAATATGGGGTTTTATGTAAGTCATTTATTTTTTTCGCCTCAGCGCTCTTAATTTATATATTCAATGTTTCAAAATTCCATATATGGGCATCTCCCAGTGGCGCGGACGCGACATTCGTACGCTTCTAACTACGCCAAAAACAAGAAAGAAGAGAAAAATTCGATCTATATTTTTAGTGTTCTAAAGCACTGAACGAGCACTGCATTTTAGAAGATATTCGCAGGATCTAATACAAATCACTACAAACTTATAAACAATTATACAATGAAACGGACGCGACAAAAAATAGAAGTTATTTTGAAGCTCTTATAGAAATATGCAAAGTTCAGCGAATTTTGATAACTTTGTGTTTCAACATATACATGTAAATAAAGGTCAAATGATGACTTTTGTTCGTAGACTTATGAAATACGAGAATAATCTCTTAGCTTTTTTTAATTGATGCTGTAAGGAATACGGACGCGACATGACGGACGCGACAATTTTTTCTAAGGGGAATTAAATACAGAAATGATGTTCATTATAACACAAATTTTAATGAAAATAAAACATAACAAGTTTACTTCAAGTTACATAATATACATAGTAATAAAATAAAGAAAAAATAAAATTAAAAGCCGTTAGATTGGTCTATTTTAATTTGTTTCTTTAAGGAATAAGCGGTTCGAGCAACTTCAATATATTTACTGTTCAAATATGAAAACCAATGAAAACTTTTAATTCCTTTGATATTTGGAACCTTGTGCCATATCTCTGATAGTTGATTTGAAAAACTGTGAATTTGTTCTCCAGGGATATATAAAATGATGACTCCATCAATGCTATTCTTAGCACATTCATAAAAGGATGAAGCATCTTCGAGAGTAATATTTGTTGCTTTAACAATTTGTCATACCTTTCGTTTCACCATGGCACCTACTCCGCCCACAGCACCTTTGCCATGTGAAGTGGCGAAAAAGTTCCACTCTAAAATTCCGCAATTAAATGTAGTAGCGAGTCTGGGAATACTAGACAGAATAAATTTATTTTTGAACTGGGAACTGCTCCCATCTGAAAAAATGTAAATGCTTGTAATTCGTTCGTATTGCTTTAGTAATATGTTCAAAATATTCGAAATAAAGCAATAAACATCGAATTTGTTGTGGTTCAAATTATCGCTGATAACCACACACGCGGTCCTTTTCCTTCTTCCTTTCCAAGGGAGAGCTGTCGCTTTTCATTTTTTCCGATAATTTTTTTCTATACTCTCGCTTTCGTTGAGCTTCTTTCCTCTTAAAATCTTTCCATTTTTCGTCATCTGTTCTTATCTTCTCCCTATACTTCTTTGCCTTCTCACTCTTTGTAACTTTGGATGTTCGTGCCATCTATAAAATATTAATTTAAGTCTTTTTTATAAAACTTTAACGAATCTTCAGAGCTTACGGTTCCGGACGCGACAAATTTTAAACAGCAATAAAATAGTTTTTCCTTTTTGACGGGAGCCGATTATTATATATTCGTAACTGGGACAATCCACTTGTTGAACACCTGACAGCTGCTTGCATTTGAAACGCTTGACAGCTAATGACAACAAAAAATAATATTTTTTGCACCCGGACGCGACAATAGAATGTACGAAAAAACAAAGTCAAAAATCTTCCGTTATTCGAACTCCATTCTCTCTCGATTCTTCTGATACATAATATTGTTGTTGGTAGAACATTTTTATATTACAGCAACAATACAATCTAACTTTGAAGAAGCTAAAAACACAAAGAAAAATGTGGGTATAATTCCTCAAAATTCCTATAATTTTTTTTTTTATTTTACCATGGTATATTTCGGCCAAAAAATTAAAAAAAAATAAAAACGCTTTCAGATTTATAAAATATAGGTATTTAACTTTTATTATTAGGCATTAAAAAATTTTTCTGCGCAGTTTGAATTTTTCACTCGTGGTTGACCTTTTTTGGGAGATGCCCATATATTTCATGGATTGATGCAATTGTTAGCAATGGAGTCTGATACAAACACCATGGTAGTTAAGGAAAAATATTCATCATATCTTTTTTGAATAATGTTAGCAATTGGCGATTGGTATTGGTAAATTAGAATGGAAAATAATATCAAGCACGTTAAGGTTCGCAGGGCTTGCTCATGAGTTGAGCTCGCATCCCTTGTAATTAAATTCTCACAAAATACTTACGAACCAAGAGTGCTACATTTTCCATTTGTATTCGACGGTCATTTCTGCTAGTTGGACCACAACAGGAGTAAAAATCTGTAAATGCTTTGATCTTTTCATAACCCCATAACTTAACTGTTACCATAACTGTGTTGCTGTGTTGCAGTTGCTTTACTCGAGATCATCCTGTATATTGTAGTTAAAACTAATGCTTACAGAATGCCTACCTGATACACTTTCGGTTGCAATTCGAACGAAAAGTTGTAGAATTATAAGCAAAAAACTGAAAAACATACCTCATGTATTTTCATTCACCCTTTTAGATTTGTTGTCTTTATTTTAGTACGTACAGTTTTTTCCATCTATTCATTCGCTTTGCTGGCGTTTAAAAGTGTTTATAGAGTTTGTGCAAAACGTATCCCAGCGGGAACATTTTCAAGGCTTGCAAAAAACAGGAGGACTACTTTTCAAAAAGCATCGCGCGATTCGTCTAGATTCCATTCTCAGAGCAGACATGGAATAAATCCTTATTCTTTTGTACGACACCCAATTCATATCTTGTCTCGCCCCCTTTAGGAGTCATTTTCGCCTGGGATGTTACAAATTGCTTTTATGTTTAAATATATGATTTACAATTCTGCTGAATGAATTTTAAAAAATCCACCTTTTTGCAAATACAAAAATGATTAATAATTATTATTATTAATCCGAATTTCCCATATAGGAATGTATAATATTGTATTGTAATAAAATTCTAACCATAAGGTAAGTAGATTCTTTTTTGGCAATGGTTTTGATGTAAGGAGAAATTCAGTGGATTTTATAAGTATTATCTATTTCAGGAAACGTTTTGAGGTATGCCAATGCTGAAACTAAACTTCTCGAATGTAATAATGTCATGTAATGATATAGATTTCTCACATATCTTAAGTGACAGCTGTGATTTCGTCAGCCTCTAAAGCATCTTCCAACAGTTTGTGCCAAATCAATTATTATATATATAGATATTAATTGTTTTGTAAAAAATCACACCACAACTTAAGTGCAATAAATAACTCTGTCACAGAATGAGCAACCCCCGCACATCACCGTGGAAAACAAGAGACGGTTGCTTGCACATTACCCATGAGAAATGAAGAACGACATTCGCAACGATTTGTAACTACCCACGAATACAACTCATTACTCGTAGGAAATAAGTTGCCGTTGTGGATAACCACCCGCTACGCCGTTAGATACGCGTGAGAAATTCACGGCTAGCAAGTGCACATTTTTCTTTTCGAATACGAAAAAAAATATCAGACAATTCGCTGCGTCTGTTTTCAACATAAATTTAGCACTGGTGTTTTTTTTTTTTTTTGAGTGTAGCGTCTTGGGTCCACATTTATAAACATTTATTGAAGATTTGAAGAACTGTTTTACCATGAAAATTTGCTTAATAAGTTTTCAATTAGTGTTTATGAATTATGTTATTGTTCTACAATTTATATCGCGTTGTGAAGTGTCAATTCACGATCAAGTGCAGCCTGTATGAGAAATTTCGACCTACGCACATTAACCTCCAGTAGACGAACTTGAGAACCTACGCAAACAACCTTCAATTTAAGACAACTGCAATAACAACGACAACACTGTTCTAAGTTCAAGAATTGTTGCTTTCCAGAAATTGTGTCAAGGAAATCTGAACTTTATTGTGAGGGAAATTTGCTCAAACTCAAAACAATATAAAATGCACTTTTAAAAATATATTCGCCAACTGCTGTCCGGTCGCAATTTGTTAGCGAGCTGTACGCCACACGATAAACACACGGATAGACTCCACAGAAAAGTAGAGATAATTACCGAGTGTGTGTTTCCAATCTCTCATTGTGTATTACGAGTCCACTCGCAACAATTGAATGGGAAAATGTAATAATGCCACAATGGAAACTATAATTTTTGCAAATAATTTTAATAGCCACTAATTAGTCGGATACATCTCACTGACTGCGAGAATATTACAAAAATCACTTCACGCACCTGTATAGAGTTGGTCACCTGTCATGTGGCGATTTGGGTTAGGTAGCTGCTCCCCCTCAGCAACTTCTACATTCATATGTTGCAAATGGTTGGGTTCCTCTTTGGTAAATGAGCGATGTAAATGCTTTCATGTTTGTGGTTTCAAAAACATTTACATATACCTTTTTTTAATAGTTTTCCGCTCCCCCTGTTCCTCTCCCTCTTCCACTATAGTCATCTTTCTCTTGAGACGACGATAGATTAGCGACTTTGTATGCGGTTTATTTGGAACTGTTGGCTGACATTGAACTTGAACTGTCAAATATTGAAAATCAATCATGAGGTTGTTGAGCTGCACATTGAAATTAAAGAGCCAGTTTGGCTAAAAGTAAACATTGGCAACGGAAAAAAATTTATCTCTAAACATCGCATACGTTGTGTGTGTGCCGTGAATTTCCTCTTAATGGACACATATGGGAATGCTGTTTGTGAACTGCTCGAACCTCAGCGGAATTAGTAATTAAACATAATTCACCCACGCCAACGAGATGTAAATTCATTGCGTAGAATATGTTTCGAAGTTATTTCAGTTGATCATATTTCTAACCAGCGGATCAAATCGCAACATAAATCTATTCCGGTAGTATGGATAGTAAGGACTTCAGTTACGTTACGGTTTACAAATATTGAAAAACATCGATTAAAATTTGTTTTGGTACACGGTATCGAACTGGCATTTTTAATTTTGCTTTTTTAATTATGTTAAAATTGTTTGAAGTACTGAATTGTGCAAAATTTAATTTTATATTACGGTCTCAGTTTTGTTAAAAATAAATAGTAATAAGTAGAATTCAATTTATTGATGCTTAGAAGCCATTCAAATACATGTCCGAATTTTCCCAGAAATTCTAAAATATTCTCTCTCTCTCTCTACGTTTATAAAACTTCTCCTAGACTCGTTCTTATTTATCAACAGAAACAAACTTTGATAACTCATAAACCAATACGGAAATCGTAATCCGGAAACCGGCGATTTTTTTTACTTGCTTACGTTACACATTTGTTGTAGGCAATTTGCATATAGAAACATATCTTAAAAGCCAATTATTATTATTGTTAATTAACAATGTAAACTGTGCCTTCGTAGATACTACACGTATAGGAAAGTGTGCACAGAGGAAGTTTTCATATAAAAAGTGTCTTCGTAGGAATTTTTTATATAAAAAATTGTCGTTATAGGTATTTCTCATATAGAAAATTGTCTTCGTAGACATTTTCCATATAAAAACTTTTCATATAGAAAGCTGTATTCATACGAATATAAACTTCTTATATAGGAATGTCAGACCTTTGACGCGTACCAAATTTGAATTAATTTAGTGGAACTAGGTATGAACCTAAGACTATTTGGATTAAATCGTTTGCATGGGGGATACAAGAAGGGGAATGCTTCATCGATCGATTTATCAAGATTTCAACAAGAAGTATAGAAGCGGTTTACGAATCGGGACCTGCAGAAGCAAAATTGAATTTCGAAATGTTGTACTGGATATACTAAAGGGCAGGCGCCGAGTTTTAAAAAGTCTCTTAAAGATTTACTGCAGTTATCATATCTACCAGCCAGACAGGCGGACATCGCTCAATCGATTTAAAAGGTAAAGTACACATTTAGCCACACATTTTTTAACTTAGACGTTTCCATCTGAGTGTTACATTTTTGCCGTATCAAATGATCATTCCTCCGTGTGAAGGGTTGCAGGTGTTTGGCTCTTAAAAAGATGTATAAAAGCTTTCAAATTATTTTTGTTTATCAAACCTGTACTCTTGGAATTTTTAAATACCTAATTCACTGTGCTATTTCCAACATCTCAAAGTAATTATCTATACATATAGCTTAATCTTAGGCTGTGATGAGAATGCTAATGCCAATTTATATTCACACTGCATTGTTTTTAGACCATCGCACAAATATGCGTAATATTTGGTCATTCAAAGGACATTCATTTTTCATTTTCATTAAATGGACATTCATTTTTCTATAATCAATTGCAGAAGCACCAGTTTTGTCCAATTTAGGAATACTGAGCATGGACGTCAGATAAAAGTATGCTTCAAAACAACGTGTAAACACTGTCCGGCGTTAGTTTTTTAGTTCCAGTATTATCAAACGCCTTCATGTTGCAAGCATCATTTTCTAAAGGCGTACCCGGACACGCGGTTGTTAAACGAGTACAGAAATTTCAGTGAGGTGAATTGACTTACATATGCGAGTACTTCCACTCGGTGGATGAAAGGTTTTTATAAAAAATATTCTGACCTAAGGTACAGTGCTCATTTGAGAATTATAGGGACCATTGTTTTTTGCATGTATGGTTTTATGGGGTTTTGACAATGCAGCTCATTTTCATTCGCTGAACTAAGTTTACTAAATGCCACATGCCTGATAAATTATATTAAATTGTTACTGTTTAATGAAATGAAAATATCAATCTAGAAAAATACGTTAAATTATGTACTCTGCATGAGAGACACTAAGAGCACGATCTTTAAAATTTTACCACTGCAGTGTGCAATGCAATACAGTAGAACTCTAATTATCCGAACTCCGGTCAACCGAATCGCTGATTATCCGAATCGTTTTTGTCTTTCGTTCCGCGAAGCTAGGACGATAAAATAGCTTACTTTGACCGAGATGTATAGGAAACACATATATTCTTTTTATGTACTTTTACTTCTTTTTACTTTACTAATGCATACAATGCCAAAAATAAGCTCTTTTACTTTAAAATCCCCTTTTTTCAGAAAAAATCCAATTTTCCGAATTTTTGATTATCCGAATGTGGTCCGGTCCCAATTGATTCGGATAATTGGAGTCCTACTGTACACTTGAACAATTTACAGGAAAACACCGTGCATTCTTTTCTTTCCTCAGAATTTATTCCACCAAACTTATGTAGCAAGTTTGAATGAACTCAATATATGTTAAATCCGTCATGGGAGGGACCACAAGGGGTGTGGCTTCTTGTTCGATGTTTCTCACTTTTACAGCGAATTGACTGATAGTCAATTGAATGGACAAAAACCTGGGCTACTGCAGCCTGCAAATTAAAAATTATATAGAAAAGATTCAATATCAAAAAATCGGATAATTTGTATTTGAAGTAACAGAGGGTACCTGACATTTCTGCCCAATTTCTTGCTCAGACCATAAAATAGGGATCTTAGAATATTTTCCAATTTACATCATAATCCCTCAAAATCCCCATTCTTTATGTAATGAAATTAATAATTTCAACTTTAATCAATATAATTTGTAATTAATTAATTCAGCCCTTAGCTGCGTTGTTACGAAATCTTTTTGAGTACTGGTTTATATATTTGTAGAGACAACAATTCGTAGAAAAAGCCTCGTCCTTATAAACTTCCCTGGTAGCGGTCCGAAAAAAAATGAAGAATCTCCGAAATAAATACCACAAACGTTACATTGAGGCAGGCAGCGATACGAATAATCACAAATTTATCCATTATCAAAGAACACGTTTTTATATAATTAATTTATACTACAAAAAGAAAGTGATATAAAGGCAAACTCCTAAATCTTTTTGGTCTTTTCCGAAATCCAGACGTGGTGTTTCTGAAATTCCATCGATCATGTCGTGTGATAATGTGGGTTCTGAGTCGTGTAATGACTTTAAATTAAATTTTGAACCTACTAGAATGCATTAAATAAATTTTACAAATTCGTTTGATATGCTTGATATCGGTTTCTTGGAAGTGTCAGAGGATGACGTATATAATGATGTTATTCAGATTAAAAATGATTTTAAATCCGAAAAGTTAACGAAAAGTTAAGAAAGTTAACGTGAAATTTTTGCGAGAAACAACGTGCCAACAAGACGCAATATTTATCGTGTAGTAAATGATTTCGAAGAAGGAGGGTCTGTAGCTGATAGGGCCAAGCAAGCTCGGCTGAAAACATTACTGCTGCTCAAGAAAGTGTTGAAAACAATCCATCAACCTTAATTCGATGCCGTGCTCAGGAGCTTGGTCTTTAAAGAAGAACTTTGGCCACAATTTTGCACAAGGATTTGAATTTGTTTCCATTTAAGATTCAGTTGACACAGGAGCTTCTTCCACAACACCATTTACGCCGCGGTACATATGTAACGAAGTTTTTCGTTACAAATTATTAATATTTTGCGTATGCC
>JAHXMU010000600.1:1195883-1232983 GCA_019455685.1 Philornis downsi | reverse complement strand
ACAGAAATCGTATCGATTTCATTTTCCAGTTGTGTTTCATTTCCACCATATTCTTTTGCAAAATACAACTCAGAGCATTTGTTTACGTTTTAAAATACAAGTGTTTGCACAACAAGAATCAAATTAACAAGTGTAAGCTGAAAAATAATTTTATAACATGGCATTTATTGTCGCAGTGTCCGCAATTTTAAGTGATGCATCAAATAAAGAAGAAAATATTAAAAGGAAAAAGTTACGCGATGCTTCCAACCCACTAGATTTGCCGGGAAAAAAGTAAACCAAATGTGTTATCCCAAGGTTTCAGTAATACATAATTGTTTATAGTTTTGTAAAATGCTTTTGCTTAAATAAAGAAGCCTTCATTTGGATAATGGATAAACTTGGGACAAGTGTTACACCCTCGTCCATTCCATTAGCAATCCAGTTGGCAGCAACGCTCAGATTTTTCGCTGAAGGCTGCTTTCAACGCTCTGGGGGGAATGATGTTGCCATAGCTATGAACCGCACCACATTTTCTAAAATATTTGGACGCATGGTTGTTCTCCTGGATCAGGTGTTGTGCCAATACTGGATAAAACTTTCCGCTGAGCCACAAGAAATGTTGAAGTCCAAAAAACATTTTTTTGATAAATACAGAATTCCAGGTGTTGTTGGCTGCATAGACGGTACCCACATTGCAATAATTAAACCAGGATATTACATCATAAATGCTATTATTGTGAGTTAATTTAGATGGGTCATATATGTGTAAATTTTGTATTAATTCAATTTTTTTTAGATTTGCGACTATAAAATGAATATTTTGGCTGTGGATGCAACGCGACCAGGTTCAAGTCATGATTCGTTTGTGTGGAATTTAAGCGTCCAAAAAGACTTTTATTGTTCCATGTATGAAAATGGAGATTGTGGTTCATGGCTTCTGGCAGACTCTGTATATGGACTTGAGCCATTTGTTTTGACCCCTGAATATACAAAATAAGTCTGTGTTTTATCAGATGTTTGATATAAATACCTACATTTCAAATTTTCTTAACTTTAGTTTTAAATTGTTCGCAATTTCTTATTTTTCTTCCGAATAAAGAAATGCAACTTTGCAAAATCGCCACACAAAGACTACTCGATTTAAAACCGTAAATGGAAACGGTAATTCGTTTTCTATCACACCTTTCTTATTCATATTTTCCATAGAACGAAATGGAAAATGAAATCGATATCGATTTCAGCTTAAACCGAAATGAAATCGATAAAAAGATGTGCATCACAACTTTCATCGTTTTTGCATCGATTTTAAATCGAAAACGTTTTGTATCACATACCTGAATATTGGGTTATGCACATTTTTAAGGGGTTCCATAGTGATTTACGACAATCATCGCGTACATCAGCTAGCCGGGTAAACTGACATATTTCAATCGATTTAAAAAGCATATTGAAGCACATGAAACACATTTAGTCAAAAGAAAAGACGCTTCCCTCCGGTACACACCTCTATTTCTTCGAGTGAAGGTATAAAAAAAGTTTTTGGCACTTGAATTACGTTGGGGAGCAAAATCATTTTCTTTATTTGAGGCCGTGATAGTTTCAGATGATGTTCGGCTATTTTGGATTGACATTTTTAAGAAACTTCTTCTGAGATAATATGCAGACAACAGTTAAAAAATTGCAGTGTTAAGGAAACTAATCATAAGTATTATTTTAGTATTAAATTATTCCAAACTTCATATTGGCAGCGCTAAAAGCGAGCATAGGGAAATAAATAGCAAATCTATCATCTAAAATGTTAAGAAAAGTGGTTGAAAATATTTTAAATCGCGTCTAAATATGGTTCAACTGTGGCGGTGGCCACTTAGCTGATACTATTTTCTCAACTTAACAGAAAAAAACTTGGATATCCAAATGAACGCTATTCACAAACAGAATCCATTTTTATTTTATTTCGAAGGAAACTTTAACCTTAGAAATTCTGGTGATCTGTTTTGAGTTACTTTGGATTCTTCCGCCACTTTATGGACAAAATTATTCTACTTTCTCGAAAAATGTGGTTCTCTACGTCTTACCTTCGTCATCTTCATATTCTGTATTTCAGACAAAGTAACAGCCCCAAATAATGGTTTTCGATTTTAACTATATTTAACTAATTATATTTAAGTTAAGAGTTTGGACTTTAAGGTATTTTAGATTTAAAAAATGTATAAGTTTGTATTTCGTGAAGTTTAATTTTTGCAACATTTCTCATAGTGTAAAGAGCTAAAGTTGAGAGTGTAAGTGTTACCACAAACCCGACCATATTGAATCTTGACATAATCTCAAAAGTTATATTAGACCCAAAACAGCAACAAGAAGGAAACGTGTCCCTCCAAAAATTAAGGCTGTGTTATCCTGTCTGTTTTCGCGAAATGGAGCAATTTAGACGTAACGTTTTCTTATGATGTAACGATTGGTCCGGAATGATAGAAATTCACCAGTACCTTGTGCGTGAAATTAATTTTAATATTTTGCAAACCTAACATGATTTTGTATAAGACTTTAGTGATTTCTAGGAATCACTAGAAAGGTAATTTCCATTTCCATTGGTCTATGTATAAAAATGACTTTTGCAGCAAGAAGTCTTTCTTCGATATCAGTCGTTATTACAAATTAATCCGTAGTCAAGAGCATAATTAAAGAACCAATTTTAGGTGACATCGATAAATTTCCCTTCGCTCAAATATCCAATAAAATTGTGCTCCACATAAGCTGGGATCATCTTTTTACGCTTGTATGAGAAGATGTATCTGTGCTTACAACTGGCAAGAATTATAAATAGGCAAACTACACCACCCAAATATATATATCATATCCAAATAGCGCCGGCAACTGCACTTATTTTAGTGAATCATAAAAATAAATATATTGTATGATTCGATTAGACTAATCAGACAGCGGAGATTAACTCTGCTTTGTTCCCGTATAGCGATTGTACAATAGAAGGAGTGTTCGCATATAAGTGACATAGTCCTTTTGGGTCATACTTAAGAAGATATTTTTAGGAAAATTTGGATCCGCTTTGACCAAATCTTCTGATACCTACCGTATAAATGGAATAATGATGCTCAGAATTTAATTGCACCGTAACATGCTATTAGATGATCTGATACTGACCAAAATTTGCGTGAATTAATATGTTTACACTTGAGACCAGATTGAATTTGGGCAGAATCGGACTACGGCTTCTTTGTACCTCCCGCTCAAACGACAATCTGAATTGGAATTTGATTACACTGTAATTTTCTAGTGGATAATCTGATTTCGGACAAATTTTCTACGAATTAACATGTCATGTGATCCGATTTTGACCAAACTTTGAACCGCTTTGTACATCTCTTTCCTTAAGTACGAATTTTCGCAGAAATGTTTTCAAGGACCTTCTATACAAACAGATAGAATGCCTTCATGTATCTCTAATAGAAACGGATCAGCAGGCGCCGAAAATTAATAACTACTGCACTCTACTGGATAGTAAAATGTCCTTTGGATGTGCAATAAAGTTTTTAGTTTCCAGGAAATTGCTAATTTTGCAAAAGTTTTTTATATTTTAATAAAAATTAAAAAAAAAAAACTATGCTCATGTATGCAAATGTTTTTACATATGGGTTAAACTCATCACACTTGTACAACTTGCGAAAGTGACAAATCAAATACTAAAAAGATAATTTTTTCTTTGTTTAACAAACTTTGATAACTAGTATGTATATCCTTCCAAATATACATTTTTTGTTTATTTTTTTGTTTGTGGCAAACATTTTTAGATTTTTGGTAGCTTTGGTAATCTTTGCATCGCTTCTTTCAAAAAGATGAATTTACACATGTAAAAGGTTTTTGTTTTTTTCCATGTGGCGGAAAATTTGTCTTTCCGATTTTTTTATTTTAGAGACAAAAAGAACTTTCTATTTCTATTTTTTTAGTTTGTTCAAACAATCTTTGAGAACGTTATAGACCGTCGTTCTCTTTTTAAGATTAATAGAATTTCACTTATGTTTCATCAAACTTTGATACATTTTTAACTCTCCATCAAATAAGGTAATTGCCGAAGCCATTTTTAGCTGTTTTACTTTGACTTTATTATAAAAAACACAATTTTTTAATTGCAAATTTATTTTTTTGATAACGAGGATGATCTAACGATTTGGTTTTTGTGAATTATTTGTATACTACTAACAAAATACATTTTTATGTTCAAAAATCTAACCATGTCAAATATTTGGGTATTCACCTTGACCGACGTCTCACCTGGAAAAATCACATTGACTCATTTATCATACAATTGAAATTAAAAATGGCTCAACTCCACTGGCTTATTGGTTCCCAGTCTACTCTCAGTTTGGAAAATAAAATCACCATCTACAAAACCATATTGAAGCCAATATGGACATACGGCATCCAGTTGTGGGGAACAGCATCGGCTACAGAGAAGACAGTCAAGAATACTGTGTCAAATTTGTGGTGCCCCATGGAATGTTAATAATGATAACATACACAAAGATTTAAACATTCCTTATATTTCCGAGGAAATAAAAAAATTAAGCAGGTCATATGTATCGAAGTTGTCCTCCCACTCAAACCCACTCGCTCAAAACCTTCAATATTTTCCCGGTCATATACGGCTAAAAAGAAAGGACACGCTAGACTTGGCCCGGTGATAAACAGATCTGCTCGCCAAAAACAAGATCCGGCAATGGCAGGATACTTTAGTTTAAGATAGGATTAAGATTTGAATACATATTGTAAATTTCGAAAGAAAAATCCAATAAAGAAAATGAACGAAAAAAAAATCTACAAAACAAGTTAAATTAACAAACAACTTTGTGGTTTTATGTCGTTAGCTTCATAATTTATTAGGGTCATGGGCCAGCGATTTTTAGCTTTTGGTTCTCTTGCTTCTTGCTGGCTTTTTGAAAATTATTGTTTCTGAACAAAGAATGGAGTCGTGTTCTTTTTCTTCCTCACGCCACTGATATTTGTTCCCAGTTTTATTTATTATGTGGGTCTGTCTGTCTCTTTTCATTATTTATAATTTAAAACCTGTCTAAAAATAAAATTTTTAACATCTTTCCATACAAAATTGAAAAAAATAAAAATATATGGAATTGCAATTAGTTAACTGTCGAAAAAAAACTGAATTGGAATAGATTTTTTTGATATTTTTTTTATAAAAATTGGAATTATACTTTTTATATCCAAAAGTAAATTAAAATTTGTATTTTATATTTTATAGAATCAAATACGTTTTGAGATTGAATTGCATGATTGTTGATGTAGTCATTTTAAATTCTATAGCAAATTTACTATGGGAATTATAAGAGTTAAATGTAAATGTTTGAGATGTTTCAGCATGAAATTAAAATGAAAGTGGAAGGAACTTTTAAACTTAAATTGAATTGATAAACTCAACTTTCAATAAAGAAGAGGTCTTTGTCTTTCATATAAAATGTAAAGACGTTATGTTATAACATATCCGTAGTTTTTAATTTAACTTTATATTTTAGAATATTTTAGAGTCATATGTTGTTTTTCTCTCCTACCCTGTGATCCCCGCGGCTTATGTTATTTCTTGCTTTCCAATGTGTTATATATTACGTAGGAAACAAAATTGGTACTGACAGAAATGAAAAATTGGAAGTAAATAATGAAGTTAATATAGCTTAATTCATTTGATATATCTTATATATATCACCACTTTTACGTAGGTAATAGAAATAGGACTTGAATGTGGACTCAACTTTGACTGAAATGTTCAGAATTTATGTAAGGCTACAGGAAAATTGTTATATTTGGGTGCCTTCTACTGGCTTAATTTTAATTTTATGTGCAAAAAAATTACGTTACTCTTTTTGCCTAGATATCTTCCAGCTTTCTATAAATAACAATCCGACTAATACTTTTATTCTTATTTGCAAATTGTCTTTTTCCTAATAAATAACTTAATTTGTATTATTTCTGTGTACAGCAGAGTTCTAATAATGCCCTATTTAGCAGAACTTTATAATTCGTGTTTATTTCTATTTCAGATAGAAAATTTAAGATTAAAACAAATCAAATAAACACAATTCATCATTAGGATCTCTTCTTCTGCGTTGGTGAAATTCCACCAGCAATAAACCAATATCTGACGACATTGTGTACGCCTCATTGAATTCGGGACGCAACAATCTTGTCACTAAAATGGTGGACTATTACAAAGTTTTAGAAGTGCCACGTTCGGCGACAGACGTGGAAATTAAGAAAGCGTACGTAGTGCCCGTTCTATCATCATGGTTTCCAAGTAATTACATTTTCTTCCTTTAATTTTTTACAGATACAGAAAATTGGCTCTAAAATGGCATCCAGATAAAAATCCAGATAATCTGGACGAGGCCAACAAACGTTTTCGTGAATTATCGGAAGCGTATGAAGTTTTATCAGACGGTGAGTTCAATATTGCGTCATAGCAACACTATCGAACTTTTAGATGTTTAGATGTAAAGTTATACCTTCTTATATTCATGGACGGTAGATCGCAAACGAAAAATATACGATTCTCGTTCGACATTGCACAAAAGCAGTTACAGCAACTCCTCATCATACACTTCGACCGGCGGCTACGGTGGTTCGAGCGGTTATCGTTACCGCACTACAGGCGGCAGAGACTACGATGATTACATACCCAGCTACGGATCATCAAAGCGTGGTAATCGCTACCAGTCATTCACCTTTAGAAATCTCTTCGAATCAACACCATTCCACAAATTATTCGGTAATCGAAACGCTCTCTCCAAATCCTAAACGCTAGCAAGCATTCGCTGAATTTCGTTCCTACTAAATATTCACTGGCCGCATGTAAACACTGATCCGACCATTCGAATCCCAGTTCAAATCGTGGCTGTAAGGCCGTGTGTGGTTTGTGTGTGCTGCGGCGGTCTTTTGGTCTTGTACCGTTGAGTTGCTGTCGTTTCATTTATTATAGTTTCGCACTTGATTTCATAGTTTCTAAAGTTGTTTTTTGTCTTCAAGTTATTAGCCTTAGCTATTTTCTAATTCGTTATTCAGTGTCAGGCAACTAACATAAACAAACATTTCATAAGACAGAGAAAAAGTGCTTCCCTCTGCTCACGATTCAGTTTTTTAGGCATGAGAACATTCAGCAGTCATAAACGCATACGCAATTTTCTAAAATCATTAATACAAACTGCAGAAGTATTTCTTGTTTTCTACTAATTTTGCTTTAATTTTCACAATTGAAGTGGCTAACAGCGCTGGACAATCCAAAATACTTAATTTAATGCATTTATTTTTGCTAGAAAGTTTCACATTTCACACCGATCCTCACCTCACCTGAATTACCACTACTTTACATGTCATCTGTGTTTTTTATCGTTTAACTTTTCCTGAAGTCTTTTAAATCCTGAGGAGACATTCGGTCATATTGCGCGATGTGCTAACGAGTAATCTAATAGTAGCATATTTTTGCATCAAACATGTCAAACATTGTCACGTCAGACTCAATCAAGCTACAAGAGTATATAGAAAATATAATATTTCGTAAGAACTACATGGTACGGGCGTTGACAACTAGTACGCTCCACAATTGTCAAAATAAAAAAGTATATACTTAAATAAAACGCAGAAACAAATTTGGAGTTGAAATAGTATTTCGCAATAAAAAAATAATAAAGTTTATTAAAACATATGAAAATTAAATGTTAAAATATTCATAAGCCTAACAAATTTTATTTTATATTAAATTTATAGGTATATAAAAGTCGGTCAACTGAATTAAGACCTTAAGTCTATTTTGCCTTTACCGGTATTACCAAATTTTTTATTTATAGTAAAAATTCTGACTATAAATGGTTTTATGTGACGGCGGACTCCAGCCGATGAATTTTTTTCGTTTAAGAAGATGCAAATTCGAGGTGATTTTTATTTGGATTTGGAGATCTTTAGGTAATTGAAGTTTGAAATAGATTAAATATTGGCTATAAATATTTGCTCTGACGTATTTGCCGTTTCGTATTTCGAAATCTAAATGACTTCCTAGTTCCACATGCTGGTATTAATTGTTAGTATTCTTTTGCCATTTTGTTGAAAAGAGTTATTTATATCTTTTTTTCAAATTCTCTCAAATTCTTGGTATACTTTTTTTTTGCGTGGCATCTTTGAATGGATTTTATCAGAAAAGGTAAGAAGCGCGGTTTTGGGAAAAGTTACGCCCTTTATGAATTGTGGTAACCATAAGATGGTTAATAAATATTATTAAATAAATTGGTATACCTGATAGTAAAATCGTGTGATTTGTTAGACGTTCAGTCTTTAATAAATCGATAAACCTAAATTTTAACGACAATTTTTCTTACTAAAATACCTGTTCGACCAGAAATAAGAAGTTTTTTCTGAGGGACACTCATTGAAAATTCGACGATGCTGCATGTCTGCTGTTTTATTACCTTAGCATTTTTCACAGAGCACGAATTTCCATATTAAAATTCAATTATTTGTAAGCGTTGTTGGGGTGTAAGTCTTTCCCTGTTCCAGTAGCAGTTCTAACTGGGCATGTTTGACTTTGATATATTTCACAATATCTAAAATTCCACGTTATAAATCCAAACAACAATAAAAGAATCCCTTAAAGTAACCACTTGAACGAAGGATTAAAGTACAAAATTTGGAGTCGAGTAAAGAAGATTAGATGACGTTGTGAGTTTATTTTGCAATTAGAAAATAATTCCATTACAGCGCTCATAAACAACAAATATTACAAAAAAATCAAATAAAATTCGTTCTGATATACCAAAAACTATATTAATTATAGTGCAAACATTCCTCATTACACCACAAATCCACTTCATAGCTAAAGGTGCTAATAGTTTTAAAACGAGAGAGTGCAAAACTATTCTTCATTGTAGACGTTTTTGAATTTTATGTTGCATTTTATTCACAAGCAAATTAATCAACTTCGTTATGAGTCAGTTATGCTAGGCAGATCCCAAAAAATTTCAGACATATGCCAAATTTGTATAAAACTAATACTTTGATGATATATAGGTATATAGATAATGTGGAATCCGTTTTATAAGAAGATACAGCTTATGAAAACAATCGGTGTTAATAAAAACGAAGACAAATCGTTTTTCACACAGAAATGTCAATTCAAATATTTAATTTAAATCTGTTCCAGTTTTTCCCATATCTCAATATTTTACTGCCAAACCACTCTTATATTCCAATATTTACCTATGTGCCTCTATTGGACTAACTACCGTCCGAATCAAATTAACCAGGCAATATACATATGTGGACTTTAAGAAATTGACCTCAATAACTATAGCTAAATATTTTCCACATAAATGATTGCTGTAAAATATATTTGTACTTTAATGATAAACTTTAATAAGAACATTCGAATTATTTTTTAAGTATAGTAAACTAATGCTTCCTTTTTAATTTTATAAAAAGGCAAAACAAATTCACTTTGATGAATGAATGAATGAATGAATGAATTAGACATGCGAGAGCTTCTCACATTCTACAAGCTTACATGTATTCTATGTTTAGACTTGCAAACAGCTCCTACAAAGTGACGAGGATTGCGGACGTCAGTTTGTAAAGCATTTACTGGAATTGTCAATTACTCAACTACATCCATGTTTTGTATATATTTATTAATTCACAAACAGGAACTATGTTATAACAAGTAAATTACTCGGAAAGTCCTGTAAAACTAAAATTTTTTTAAACCGGAAAAAGCTTGGCCTTTTCTCTTTTAAAAGTCTTTGCCAACTATTTTCTAATAATTATTCATATCGTCACACCATAAAGTGATAGCCGTAGACAACATTTGCCATAGACATGGTCCGCCACTTTTAATGTAGTCTTGTCATAACTCTTCCGCGCCGTCCATCAAGTTTATTTTTGAACACCTTGTTCTTGTGTGCTGTATTTTTAAGCGCTTAATAACGTCTATGTTGGCACATAGTACATGATTTATAAGACTATTTCCCTTTCGAAAATGAGACGCTACGGTAAAAGATCTTAGTTCGTTGATAACTTTGCTTTATCCTCATTCCACTTTCGTAAACTCAATCTCAAAGTTTGAAAATACTGTTTCCGATAAAACAATTTTAGTGCGATGATAAACCATTGCCATATTCGAACAATCTATGGATTTTAATAAATATGATACCAGATGTAGTGTACATATAAATATGATAACGATGGTTTCAAATCCCTTTTTTTTATTAAAGTCCTTTCTGAATCACCATCAAACAACAGATCCTGTTCAGCGAATCTGCAAGTAAGAATGTCTATAAGCTTTCTGAATGTGACAAGCTGTCCCATACCCTATTCATGGATTCCCAGAACATTTTGCTCCGTTTATCGTGTAATATTATTACATACTTCTCTCAAAAACTAATATATGAGTACATCTTAAATATGACAGGTTGCCACTGGCTAGCTGGCTGGAATTTCCTACATCGGCAAATTTTTTAGTTGTTTTTTAAATTCTTCGTAGTTCGTTTGTGGGCGATTGCAGGTTACCATTTAACACAATATCTAAATAAATTTTTGTGGAAAATAACTACTCATAGATGGCGCAAATTTTTAAGAGGTAATTAACTGACTCGGCAGTGACAATCTCAAGCTTATGATTAAATTAGACAGTTGATTTTACGAAAGGTTGAAATAATTCAATAATAATAATCTCAGAATAAAACTACTTAGCATCGGTATTAACCCATTGTTAATATTAGGGCACAAAAATATTTTTTGTTTGATGTCGTGAAATCTTCGTTTGATTTTCAACTCTTCTTTATTTTTTTTTCTCCGACCGGCAGTTTACACCTGTTGTAGATTTTAAACAATAAAGTTTTTTAAAAAGTAAGTAAATTTTTTTAAAGCAGGTGATGAAAGAAATGAAAGAAACCGCATCCACATTACAAACCACTATTTTGCAAATATTTCAAAAAATCAGGAATTATTATTTCATATATTTTCATTATATTTTATTCAGTTGTATTTATATATTTTCATTACATTTTATTTATACATGTACATCTAACAGACGAACGCAATATTTCTCTTGTTAAAACTTAGAAAAAGCTTTTCCAACTGATCTTCGTTGCCATCATTAAACAAATGACCTTACAGTTTTTCATTTTCAGATTTAGAAAGACCATATAGAGAAAAATTTCGCATAATCAAAAGTTATACAGGGTGGGCCATAAGGGTGTTGGCGGTTTAATTCTTCAATTTCTCGGTAACGCGCGGCGTGGGGTGGCGGGGGGATATGTTGTTCGCTGCGCCACTTCCAGGAAATTTAGTCGCCATGGAGCCGTACACGGGAGTGCAGCCTGCATTTTGTATGTCAACATTGATTAGATTGTTCGGAAATTGTCTAGAATATGCAAAAATAACATTTTTAAAACGAATAATTTTACAGTTGTTCGAAAACGATAATTGAAACTATAAACTATATAAACCAGCGAAACTAATAATTCTTCTAAAACCCTCGTGCTTGAATTATTCAAAAGCTGTCTACAGTCCCGCGATATCAAAACAGTTTTTCTCCTTTGTCAAACAATCATGTAATTGCAACGAAAATAGGTTAATAGCATTGGTTTCGATTAAGTAATTTGATGCTGTCTGCCATCCATTGAAATGAATAAATTTTCAACAACTGAATTAAATCGGAACGCTTAATAACACCTAGTTGAATTTAAATTTTTACGTGCATATCCCTGGGTAATCATCGCCTTCATCGATTCAGCAATCACGTCGTTACATTTTATGCGTTATAACTAAACAAGGAAATTAAATAACTCTGTTATTATGTGATGTAATTGTTTTTAGAATTTATTCCGTTTAATAACTACAATAAAACCGTTTTTTCGGATTTGGTGGACGTGTCTGATCATTTTTGTTTTACATTGCAGAGAAAAAACGCCGGGTATATGATCAGTATGGCAAAGATGGTTTATTGGGCGATCGGGGACACCATCGTTCGTCCAGACACCACACACATGATTTTGATGATTTCGAAATTATGAGTGGATTTCCATTCGTCTTCCGGCCGCCTGAAGAAGTGTTCCGTGAATTTTTCGGAGGTAATTCTCCATTTGCTGATCTATTTAGAGGTAAATCAAGATTGAATGTCAGTAGCATGGCAACATTTATCCATTACTCTAACGTTACTTCCAAAAATAGATGTTCACAGCTATCCACAACATGGAAGCCGGCGTTCAAATGGTACGTCCAGTAACAGTAGTCGTTCTCATCATGGAGCAAATACGAAATTGGCTTCATCCTTCGCTTCACCCATGCTCAATTATTCAATGATGGACTTCCTTATGCCCTCAAACGGCTTCACCTCCTTCTCGAGCTTTAGCAGTACGTCGAATGGCGGTGGACGCAGCGCTGGCGCTGGAACCAACGGCGCGGTCAAACGTACTTCAACATCGACCACCTTCGTTAATGGTAAAAAACTAATGACCAAAAGGTAAGTACTGGATTGCGCGGCAATGGGTATGAATAAACATAATGCTGCATTATTTTCAGAGTCTATGAGAATGGGAAAGAAACAGTGTTTTCTTACGAAAATGACGTCCTCAAATCAAAGACTGTGAATGGAGTTGCGCAAAAACTCTCTTCAATAACAAATTAGTGCACTGCAACACAGCCCAACCAGCAACCAATCTACAAGTCATTTTTCATAGGTACCAACCCAACTGAAGACCAAACAGCAACTCCTTTAGCAAAGCAGACCTACAAAATTCCATGTTGCAACAAAACTCCTCAACAACGCAAGCACACACAATTTATTATAAATATAATTTTTATTTTCATAATTTACTTACGGTATTTTGATTTGCTTTGTAATTTTTTTCTTATAAACATAAATTAATGATGATTTAGATTTAGTCGAAATCAACTGTAAAATTGAAGCTGCCAACAGCTTGATGACCAGCCGTTAGCGTTTGCGAGGGCAGACCGTCCTCACAGAAACAATGAAGGAAATAAGCAAGATAAATCTCTTCTCGTAATATTAATGTCATGTAAATTAAATGCAAAATTCAATTTATGATTTGAGTTTGCTTCTCTTCTCTTTCGTTTTTTATAAGTTTAGTTCATAACTACAAATCTAAGATGTTGTCTAGTTTAATTATAATTTTTCGCTTAAATAATAATAATAATACATACTAAATAATCAAATTACAAAAAGAAGGAAATTGAAGAATGCCAACCTCTCTTAAAACAAACAAACGTAAAAAATGCAATTAATTTTTAAATGTGAAAACAAAAAATTAAATAAAACTCAAATTACTCACAAAAATGAATGGAAAATTATTGAAATATGTCAAGGTAACTATTTTGGAAATTGTTATTATGGAAATTCGCGCTGAAAGTGGGAAAATAGGCAGAAATTATAGTATAATTAGTAATTTTCCAATTATATAATTATCCTCGAGTAGAATGTTTTGGTGTGCATTCCCATATTGATAATTTTACAATATGGATTCCGACCCGTCATCCTGCGGCGTTGGGACGTTTTCGTTCAATTTATATATCTGTAAGACAACTATGACCTAATTCTTTCGGCCATTGGCATTCAAGGAGTCCGATTTGTGTTTATCTATTTTTAGGGTTGTGATATTCTGGACTGAAAATAAACTTTCGACTCTGCGATCTATTTTTATTGTTTTCGACCATTTATGACAAACTCAAGAAAAGTTTATTGGTCGAAAGTTTGTGACAGATTGAAAATTTTTTTAAACAATTTCAAACTATAATATACACATATTGCTACGATTGCTTTTTCAAATTTTAATATTTGTACAATTTTGATTTTCACAATCGATTAATCGAACTTTTCCAGAGCCAGAGCCTAAGCTGCATACCCCCGAGATAGCCACAGCTTATTAAACCAAACTCTAACAACTGCTACAACTAAACGCCCCTGATCCCCCCCCTGATTGCGCATTCTGTGACAACTGCTGCAAAAACCATACTTGGGTATATGAAACCACGCTCAGACAAGCCCTGGTACGACGAAGAATGTCGCATGGTGTCTGAGGAAAAGGATTCTGCATACAGGGCAACGTTTCGGCCTATTGTAACCATGCAGTTAGGGAGCGCTACAAGGAGAAGAGAAGAGAGGCGCACCAACTCTTTAGGCGGAAGAAGCGGTTGTGGAAAGAACGTGAGAGTGAGGAAATAGAAAGGTACAAGGAAGTCCGAAAATTATACCAAAAGATAAGAAGTACAGGGTATGGAACAGGGCTCCCCTCCTGTAAGGACAGCGAGGGAAATCTGGTCACAGATACGCAGAATGTGCTGCAATTATGGAAAGAGGATTTTTATGAGCTCTTAGTTCCGGATGGCAGCACGAGTGAGGAGATCACCCCAATTATCGATGACGGCATAAATTGCGCAGCTCCGAGCCAAACAGATATCAGAACAACAGTATTGCGGCTTAAGAACAACAAAACTGAGGGCGCTGATGGCCTGCCAGCAGAGCTGTTTAAAACTGGTGGCGATGAGCTGGTAAACAGCCTGCATCAGCTCCTAAATACGGCTTCGCTCGAGGAAAACACGCCCGATGATTGGAATTTGAACGTACTGTGTCCTGTGTTAAAAAAAAAGACGATCCAAGTGTTTGTAAAAACTATCGCGGTATCAGTCTTTTACCCAGTCCTGTCAAGTGTGTACGTGAAAAACTAAAGCCGTTTCTAACTGACCTGATTGGACCTTATCAATCAGTGCGACTTTAGACCTGGTAAATCAACAACAGACCAGATATTTACACTACGACAAATTCTGGGGAAGACTCAAGAAAAACAGATCACGTACCATCTTTTCGTCGATTATAAAGCTGCCTTCGATAGCCCTATACGCCAAAAACTGCATGAGGCCATGGTCGAATTGGGAATTCCTATGAAGCTTATACGTCTTTGTAGGATGATGCTGACTGACACGAAGTCTTCAGTGAAGATAGGCAAATATCTATGCGAGCCTTTTTACACCAAACGAGCATTTAAGCAAGGCGACAGTCTATCGTGCGATCTCTTCAACATACTGTTGGAGATGATTCTGAGGAAAGCTGCAGTTAACACGACTGGTACCACCTTTAATAAAAGCCATGTTACTCGCATATGCAGATGACATAGACATTATTGGCCGAAAACTGGGAGATGTTACTGCAGCGTTCTCAAGCATCGAGAAGGAAGCAGCAAAAATGGGTCTGGTGGTAAACGAGGACAAAACAAAGTTATTGGTTTCAACGAACAAAGAATCTATCCGTTTGGGACCTTGTGTGAACGTTGACGACTATAATTTTGAAGTGGTAGAAGAATTCATCTACCTCGGTTCCGCTGTAAACAAAACGATTGATGTCAGCATAGAGATAAAGAGGAGAGTATTGCTTGCGAACAGATGTTACTATGGACTAAGCAAGCGATTCAATGATAAAGCCCTCTCTCCACGAACCAAAATCCGACGGTACCAGAAGTTGGTTCTACCTGTCGTGTTATATGGTGCAGAATCCTGGGTTATGACGCAAACGAATGAATCAGTATTGGCAGCTTTCGAGAGGAAAATACTAGGGAAAATATATGGACCCATCATCGTTAACGGGACATTGACGTGGTCAAACGCATTACATACAGAGATTGCGTTGGCTGGGTCACATTGTGCGGATGGACCCAAATTCTCCGGCATGTAAAGTTTTCAACAACGAACTCGGTGGACGGCGCAGAAGAGGGCGACCGAAGCTCCGTTGGAAAGACCAGGCTTCTGAAATACTGTCGCAGCTTGGTGTGACGAATTGGAGAAACGCAGAAGACCGAAGCGGAATTATTTTTTACGGGCGAAGTATAATATATAAGGATGTCTATTTCAGTCACCACCTAAGAAGACGAAGAATATTTTTCAAACATTGTTTCAGTATTTATGAGCAAACTTTGTGCTTGGAGATAAGACTTTGACATTGGTGTCCAGCTTCGTCATTTTATTTTCCATGAGCGGTAGTTTATAATGTTACAAAGATAACAACATATGTTCATATGGAGACATTCATTCAAAGTTGTTTTAAATATCTTAACTATACGAAATGGTATAAAAACCAGTAATATACGAGTATGTTCCTATATTTATTTTTAAGTATTATTGTTGTTGTAGTAGTAGTTGAGAGACAGCTGGAGGGATATTCCTTTATGCCGATATTTTTTATTTATCGGAATTTGATCATTGTAGATATCTGGATTTTGCTCTGATTTCCATCCACCTCCAAATTTCCACCCACAGTCAAAATGGCGCCAGCAGTTTTTATTTATATGATTTTTGCGATGTTGATAAAAATTTTTCTCAATTTTTTGTTCATTCTTGTAGCGCTCCATTTTTACTAACCTCGTACCTTCTACTAGCAAACAATAACAATTGTTCAAATGCCTAACAATGACACTTCGAATGGTGCCAAATTTAAATCTTGCGTTCTTGTTTGGACACCCTTTATAACTTTCATACACTAGTTTTGTTCCAGTAATTATGGATATGGTAGTACCAGAAAACATATACCAAGTACTGAAACGGAAAACCGACAAAAACAGTAAATTTTTTTTGAATTGCATGAGATTGGAAAAAAAACTTAATCTCTTTTTTACTAATTTTATTTCACATTTTATTGTTGTTTATTTTCAGATGTCTACTTTTTCTGAGGAGATTTCTTCAGGGAACAAAGATTTGGTAGTTTTATTGGACAAAATTCTTCAAGTAAAAAGTAGTAAATCATTCACACAGAATATTTCATCTCTTTTAAAATTTGTTATGCCTTTAGAGCCGGAGAAAAACTGTGCTACACTTCTTTCGCCGTTCATAAATGAACGTCCTCTCTTAACCTGAAAAGGACTCAAAAATTATTCTTTTTATATTTCCTTAAACCAATTTGTTCGTCATAAATCCTGTACGCTATGTGGAAGTTAAATTTTTTCTTCATACTGTGAACCATGTTTTCCCAGCCGAAAAATAATCAACATTACATACGGCACACCAATTGCAATACAATAAGAAATTCAAATAACTTTCTTTTTTTTAATTGATGTATTTAATTAATTAATTTTTTTTTTATTGTATAGGAAATTCAAATTTATTTTATATAGACCTGATCAGAAAATTATTCATTGCCGGATCGCAATTATTGTTTTCATGGACTGCATAGATTCCTTCAAATTCCATAGTTTCGCCTTGTACACGTCCCGCTTGGCATAACCCCATAAAAAAAAGTCTGGTGCAGTCAGGTGACCTTGGGGGCCAGCGGAAAGTGGAGTTTCTGGATACTAATTTGTTTGGGAATTTTCGTTGGAGCTTCGCCATAATCGGTCTGGCTATGTGTGCAGATGCTCTATTCTGCTGGAACCAAATGCTGTTGAAACGGATACGATTTTGCGCAGTTCTGAGAAAGGAAACTCCTTCCACATCTTTAAATAATGGTTCCCACTAGCAGTTGATAGTAACATGATTCGTGCGCCACCCTGTATATACAAACCTATTTATGACAACGCGACACGACAAACGCAGAAAATATGGTGTACTCGGATTCTCATGAGAGCATTTACAGTGGAGCGTCACAAATTACAAATGACAGCGATTCTGCGGCGACATAAGTACACTTTTGGTCGTTTTTTGACAACTGTCTTATGTTATTCGTTATGTCAAAAATTAAAAAAAAAAAAAAGCAAAATACATTGCCTTATTCGTAAAAATGACTGATTCAGAGATAAAATATACTTTAATTAAATTATACCATAACTCTAAAAACGTTAACGTCAAAAAAGCAGCATTCGTAAACGTTTGGTATCAGTGTATTAACTAATTTTTCTTTTATTTCTTCTCGTGGCAACACTGCCAGTTTTTCGTAGTTATTGGCGTGTAAAGCGAGTTCACGATTAATTAGGTGATTGGATGCAATGTGTTGCATGCATTAATTTTAAAAACTGAACATCGTTGTCATACTCTGTTTTTCATAGTTTATAAACAACTTGAAACTGAAAGCAAGCAACAATACGAAAGGTCCTCATACATAATATAACTTTATGTCATAGCGTCAAAAAATACCGAATATCGATTACCTTTGCGTATATATCCAATGGACCCTGACACAACACCAATACTTGGGTCTATATGGGTCCAAGGGGAACTCATCGTTGGAAAACTTGGGATAGGATAAGTTCAATATAAAAAATCCCAAATTTTTGTAAATGTCACCTTTTTTGAATTTTTAAAAAGAAATATTAAATGTTTATGAACGCAATTGTTCCGAAATGTTCTTAAAAGAGATCTAGAAACATGTTTTAAGTTGTTATGAATAAGACCGTCTTCACTTAGTCTCAGTTTAATCTCAGAAAAATATGTTACAGCTACACACTGAGAAGAAAAGATCTGCCGCTATATCATTCAACATCTTATTCGATGTATCCAGCATAAACCAATTATAAGTGATTTTGACATCCAGAACAGTTCATACGAGCCGCAGATTTGGTTCGGTTTTATTTGATTATAACAAATATCTATCTGCACCATTTCCAATTGAAATTCAAAAAGTCTATTTGAAGTTCGAAACACGTCAATTAAAAATCAAAATTTCCATTTGAAATTCAAATATTCCATTTGAAATTCGATAGACATAAATTGAAATTCAAAAGACGTCAATTGAAATTAAAAATACATCAATTGAAATTCGAAACACATCGATTGAAATTCGAAACTCATCAATTTAAGTTCAAAACTCATCAATTGAAATTCAAAAGACATCAGTTTAAATTCAAAACACATCAATTGAAATTTAAAACACATCAATTGAAATTCGAAAAATAATTTGTGGTTTCGACCGCAATACATTCAATAATGATGGGTTTTTGTGAGAGTACTTTTAAATCATCTATTATAGATGAATTTCTTAGCAAAGGAAACCATGTAACTTCTTCAAAAATATACGCTCGAACTGCAAAATTCAAAAAAAAAATTATAATAAGTATAAGTAAATGTTAAAATTAAAAATGAAATTAAGAAGTTAATTATGTACCAACTGGAATATCTTCCAAAGCCAATGCCATTTGGTGGAACGCACTTGAATGCTGTATAGCTCGGCAACAATTGCGTACGGTAATTGTATTCATCGCTTGGTGGACGATACTCTCCATATATGCCACTCTTTGCTCTCTTATGTTTAGGCGGCTTATTAAAGAAAGCCCCATGTTCAATTTCACATATACTTTTATTTTGGCCCATATATTTTCGATGGGGTTCAACTGCGGAGAGTACGGAGACATTCTTAAAAGAGAGAAAATGTCTTATAATTTGCTGTATGTGAATGTTACTATTACAATTAAATTACCCATTGTACACGTTACGGTGTACAGCATGCTATGGTCGAATTAAACCTCTGTTTTTTTACATTTCAAATGACGAATTTGGGATATCAATTGATGTGTTTCGAATTTCAATCGATGTGTTTTGAATTTTAATTGATGCCTCTTGAATTTCAATTGATAAGTTTTGAATTTCAATTGATAAATTATGAATTTCAATTGATGTGTTTTGAATTTCAATTGATGTCTTTCGAATTTCAAATGGAAATTTTGATTTTCAATTGATGTCTTTTAAATTTCGAATGGAAATTTTGATTTTCAATTGATGTCTGTTGAATTTCAAATGGAAATTTTGATATTGAATTGATGTGTTTCAAATTTCAATTGGAATTCTTCGAATTTTAATTGGAAATTGTGTAGATGGTATACAATTTGTACCGTATCACAGGGAAACATTAAGGTTAAGCAGCGTGATCGTGATCAAACTATTTGAACCAACGCATAAATTCTGTGTCTAAAGGCTGGTACTGTGCTGACTGCATATAAAAAAATGGTCGTGAAAATTGCGTCTAAATTTTACCACCAGGAAGTACTATATTTACTCGCGAAGAAATTTTTAAGTGGCAACGCCAACCTCTTTTTTGTTGCTATCCAACACTGAAATCGGGGCGGATTAAATTTTTACATCATAATATATTCATTAATACATTTCTAAACCTGTGAAATGAAATAATAATACAAGTGACATAGTTCTACAATTTTGCAAATATATTACCGAACATACTATGAGTTAAAAACATAGATTGATCCAATTTCAGTGTAGGTAGCCAATATAGCAACACCTGAAACTTTAGGTATTTCGTACTTAAAAATCCCCAAAAATTTCGATTTAGTAGATTTTATCTTTATTTTTAAGCTTTTAGCCTCTAAAGTTTATTTTCGCAATAGCGCGGCGCACAGTGAATTTTGAAGAGGCCAAATTCACACAAAACATAGACATTTACAAAACAAATATACCAGATTTAATTATAATTAACATATTTGTTCTTATTCCGAAAACTTTAAGGAAACCCAATCTTACTTTCCAACAGAATATCTCGACAAGAGGCAGCGAAGTCAATTGGTATTAACTCGTTTGGAAATAATTTCCGTATCGCTCCAAAGCAGAAAATTGTAAGAAGTATAGTTCACATTGCATCAGAAACATTAAATTTTGTCATCTTTACTGTTGTCATATTTTTTGTTTCGTAAAAAAATAATGCATATGTCGTAAAAAACAACATTCACATGTATGAAAAAGTAACTGCCATGAACTGAACCGCGGATTTTATGCTCTTTGCATAGTTCTCTATTTGATTCGTCAATTTCTTCGGGACGTAGATTTGGTGCGTAGTTTGATTCAAAAGCAGAGAAAGTCGTTCGGTTCAGGACTAATTTTCAGCCTTGATACATTAACTTCAAGGAAAAATATCAACTTCTCTTGATGCTGCTCCGTAGATGTTATGAAAGTGCGTTTGTTTTTTAATGTTCTATCAACTGATAGGAATTACCAATTTCCTCGACGAATTCCAAATTCAATATCTAACTGGAGCATTGGTTGCAAAATTAAATTTTCTCGGAAAGTAAATTTAAGACTAAGAACGAATACAAATAATTTCATTCAGGAATACTGACTTGTACACATTTGTTTTGGGGCAAACATATGAGTGGTGCAATAAAGGACATGATTTTTTAAATTTATTTAAAGTATAATATAGAATTATCGCATAATAAAAAGTCAAAATTACCACTTACTAAAGACTACTACAGTTGAGGAATTGTAGAGGAAGAAAAACATTGAATTTTCCTGAACTCATCAATTTTGGTGTGAAGTACAAAAAGAGACGGAGCATTTTTCGTTTTCACACGCAAGTTTACCATGTTTGACTGAATTCGGGAATTAGATGAAGGATAGGAATGTACGACATAAAATGAGTTAAAAACGTCATTAGCGCGGGCATACCAAAAAGAGTGTGATTAATTAATCAATTTTTTCTAATATATGCCAAGTATTATAAAGCAATACAATGGTTAAAATTGTAAACTAGTGTTGTCTACGAGTTACAAATTAAAAGATAAAATTACATTTCCATAAATTAGTTAATTTACAGATTTCTTTTTAGATATTTTATAATAGACAAATATCTATGTCAGCTTCAGGGACCAATTAGAAATTAAAAAGTAAAAATCGAATAAACCAATCTGCACAAGCGATTTCATCGAGACTTTCGACAGCTGTCGTGTTTATCAGTTTGGCGGACACAGCTCAATCAGTTTAGTCTTGAAACTCATTTGGTCAAAAGATACTTCCGGTACTAAACGCTTTCTTTTCCTGTTACAATTTTTTCAATATCAAATAATATATACGTATCCTCCTTACCCGCTTTGGTGGAAGTATGAAAACATAAATAGGCATTTAAATTCAGTCACAACAATTTATAACCCAACGAAAAAGCTTCAAAAACCATGAAAGTATTACTGCAACTGATTGTAGTAAAAAAGAAACCAAAACTTTGATTTGCAATATTTTTTTTGACATGAATAGCGAAAGGACTTCGTTTTATTTTTATTCAAGTATTTGATTTATTTTTGACACAATAATTTAAACATACTACATCTATTAATTTCATTTAGTAGTAATTTAGGGAAAGATCGAAATATCTTAGTATTCTTATGTATTGATGTTCGTAAACTATTATTTTATTCAAAAAATATGTATTGGTGGAGTACTGTATTGTGCAACACTACGCTATATTGGGATGACCTACTACTGACGTCGCGAATGATCATAAGAGGAAGCAATAGCACATGACAGAGCCCTGCGTCCACATCCACAAATGTAATCCGTAGATTCTTTCGTCTGGTCTATTCCATTTCATGTCAATTATTTTTTTTTATCAAAACTGACAAGACAACAAGATGCCATATTCTGCGTGCCTACCTTCTTTCGATATTGACAGTGAATGAGTAAACCAAACGAATAAATAAATATAAGGTGTGTAAAATAAAATTATACATAAACGATCGAGAAATTATTTCGAACTGAAGATATAAACTTTCGAGGTCGAAACACTTTAGTTGTTTGTGTGCGTGTGCATACACCCCAATTACAAAATCAAGTCCAAGAATGTATGCATGAGGAATTTTCTTAAAATACTCGTAATAAAAAAATCTATGATAAAATAAATAATTTGTCGATATAAAAACTAACTAAAAAGTAGATTAACAAAAAATATTGTCATTTTATCAATGATGATGTCTAACAACAAAATAAACGTGTTTCATAAAGTATTACTTTATTAGCAAAGTCGTAATGGCAATTGGGCTGAAGGTAGTAGCGACAGCAGCATCTTGATAAAAGCCTCAGCATTGCATTTCATGTTCTTCCGAAGAGCCCATCGTCACCTGGAATAGCCATGACCGGCAACATGGGCCTTTGCCTGCTTGTGATTGGCTTGCGTCGTTTGAGGACCGTTGGAATGACTAGTTGAGTTAGCAGCAGCTGCTGACGTGGATGTCGAGGGAATGTGATTGTGTTCGAAGCGCTCCCGGTCTCGTTGCGATTGATGTTGATGGTGGTGGTGATGGTGATGACGCCTTCCGCCGCGGAAGTGACGTCTACCATGATGGTAATTATTATTGGTTGGATCCTCACGTTGCGTTTGCTGCACCACTGGAGCGAAATTCGTCTTTGTGTTAAACCCGTTAGAATCCTTAAAAGAGGCGAATTTTAAATACATGTAATAAGGTTTCAAAAAATTTGCGTGTAATTTTGTTAGCTATTCGTATGTAAAATGTAGCGTTCGAATCATTTGCGATATAATAGATAAGGATATATGTATAGAATATTTTTGACAAAATTTGGGAAGGGGCCAAAAGCGTCATAATCTATTAGAAAAAAAACATGTTTTTGAAAGTGACATTCATCCATCTGCATATACGGCAAGCAAGAAACGGTATTTGAAAGTTTGTAAGATAAAACGATGATAAAGGCGGTTGTTATAACAGATGACTGAAATATAATCATGTAATTGAACGGAAGTATAAATCTTTACAGCAAAGGCGGTCGACAGAATCAACTTTTCGGAAATAACGAAAGTCAGAACACAAATTTAAAATGGTGGTAAAATATATTTCGATCAACAATTGAACAATATACTAGTTGGAACGAACGTACCTTCTGCATTTGTTGTTCAGATAAAGATGCTACGTCCGGTGTAGCTGACCCACTGCTGCTGCCGCCGCCTCCACTGCCGATGTCAGAACCTAGAACGGTACTGCAACTGCTCTCGGAATTGTCAGCATTTGAGGAATCCTCTTGCTTACGCTGCAAACGACGACGCATTTCAGCCTCAGTCTCAATGGATATAACCGCTCCTCCCTCAGATTCCGAATCAATGATGGCACCGCGACATTTCTGCTGCAGGAACAGCGTAGTCATACGTTGTTGCAGATCGCGCAACTCTGACGTAGGCTGGAAATCCGGAGCGTTTTCCAATTCTGTTGGCGGCATAGCGCACCGCAAGCTGTCACTCTCATCTTTTATGTTTTCACGGCAAACGGGGCAATTTGCCTGAAATGGTTTAGCACTCTTTTGCTGCCAAGCTGGTAGTTTGTTATATTCATCCTGATAGTTACGGCGCATGGCATTCAGATGACGTCCTAAGCAATAGCTATGTAAGTAATGAAAGCATTCTGTGCGCGTAAACTCGTCACCGTCACAGAATCCATACAGACAGACAACGCACTGCCCGCTGGGCAAGTTGCTGTAGGTCAGGTGCTCCCGCACGACTTCAATCAGATCAAACACCACCGGGAACCCCAACGAATCTTTTAGTTTGCTTTCTATAGCGCTCCTAATAGCTGTCAAACGGGAGTCATCCAGACCTCGCGGTCGGACAAGCTTATACTCGGGGCTAACCTCAGGATACCCGGGCGTTGGCAGTACTTGTAAAGTAACACACACATATTGCTGGTCTTTGTCTTCCCCAACCACCGGAAACACAGTGGTCTCAATCAACTTTGGAATGCTACCATGACGAAAGTGTCCAAATAATAGCCAACAGTAGAGCAGTTCAATTGCTGTGACAATACTTACCTTTCTTCGTTTCTCTCTATATGCACGTCATCCATTAAAATTGCCTCCAGCGACTCCACCTCATCCAATAGGCTGTAGTAAACAATGTTGAATTTAACACAGGCAAATCTTTCACTTTCCCAACTTACGCATCCATTTTATTGCTGTGTTTTGTTTAAAAAGTTTTCCTAATTCCTTTTGTCTTATAAAGGACTTTTCATACCAAATTCTTGATTTACACCAAAAATCGATTTTAAACAACTCCTTCCCCTTTTTTAGTGAAGCTTGTGACAGCCGACACAAACTCTGCTCCTTTTTCGTTTGACAGCAATGTTGACTACTAGGGTGGCCAATTCAACCAAAACAATGTTTTATTGATGCAAAGCAAATTAAAGGGTATAGTGTAGATGGCGCTGACGTACTCCAAACCAGTCGACAGGTCTATTAAGTGCATGAAAGCATAGGCGTTTTCTACTGAGTTGGTACCACAATTTTACAATGCACACGTAATATGGTTATACCAACACTTTGCTCCATTTACAATTGCATTCATGAAATTAACATAGCTAGTTGCTAATTAGCTAGGCTGCTTTTACCGCCAACTTTGGCCATTAAGATGGCCGCCCCGTTACCGCTAATTCTCATGGGGACTTCTTTCGCCAGTTAACAAGTGGTAAATCGGTCCTAACAAATTTTCTTCCAATAAAATTTGTTTTTTTCTATCTTTTTTTTCGTTTTTCTTTTGGCATTTTTTATAGCTAGAAAAAAGTCGACACACATTACTCTGAAGCAAACTTAATAAAAATACCCCCGACTCTAGCCTGAGCGCACACTCATAATTTTCTGCGAGAGATCAGATTTCAACTATGGGAAATAAATGCCTATCCCTATTAGCGCGATTGTCTTAATTTTTTTTCATCATCTTTCTGTATATGTACTTTTTATTTTAAAATAAAATTTCCCGTCCGTCGGTCCAAGTTTGTGATGCGTATTGGCCCTAATATTTTTGGTACCTGAGCACCACCAGGTTTGGTGATGCTAACCGTTATTGGTGGTAGCTGCTGCGAATACATGAGTTGGCTCTTTCGATGCAGCCACAAAGATTTCTAAAATAGTTTTGGTTAGCTTAAGTTAGTTTCAAATTTTGATTTATCTCTCGTTTTAAGCTTGGTTCTAATTCACTTTAAATTTGGTGTTGATTTACTTTAAATTTAGCTTAAGTTCGTTTAGGTTTAGATTTAAGGGTTAGCTTTAGATTCCCCTCGGATTGTTTTGGATCCTACATAAATTGTTGTTTTCTTTTACATTTCAGTTTATTTTTATCACCACCAAAATTTCGTGGGCTTAAAGACTCCAGTTTTACTTTTCAAACTGGTAAGAAAAGGCACGGGACAAATCAAAATCATTTTTTTCTCTGTGTGAAAATACCTTCACGAAGAAAAATAGACGGAATTTTTATTTAATGGCGACCTCTTGCCTGTTACCGCCAGTTGACACTTGCCAAACTTTTCCCAACACTAAATTTCGATTTTTTGTAAAGAATTGCTCTTCTCTGAATTATATTTTTAGCAACTCTCACTACACTTACCAGTAGATGGCACTGACTTGACGCTTCATAATGGTTTCTTTTTACAATCTCTGCATTATTGATCTATTGGCATTTGACTAATTGACAAAGAAAAATGTGACTTTGGAAACAGGACAAAAAAAAAGACATTCATTATGTCCAAGATATCGATTTGGATTATAATAGTGGAGTCTCTGCCTCTTCTGGAGGGTTCTACCTCAAAATGTTAGCTCAGTTATATCTGTATGAATCAGGATATGGGTACTATTTCCCACGCTTTTTTCAATTAGCTTACAATAAAGCTTTGCATAATCTAAGAATTCGGGATGATAGAGCTTCGAATTATAGTGCCCAGTGCAAAAGTATGGAGTAGGCTATTTTAAAATTTAAAATGCAAATCACTTTTCCCCCCTGCGGTTTGTGAAGGTTCTACATAATTGTGAATTTTAAATACTTTCGTCACTATAAGATGAGATGAGAATAATTTTCAACTATTCAGTAAAATCCTCGGCATACGGAAGCGATAAGAACAAAATCTGCGGCATTTCCGATCGAAAAATGTTCGCCAAACTTTGCTTCAATTAGTTCGTAATTGCGTCCAGTGTTGCGTTTTCCAAATTATATGGGCAGATTTGCGAACAATCAGTCAATCTTTGGTTTATCAGGAAGTGACTTCGTGACGATAAATTTGTATTGGGCCCATCTCTTGCATTTTTAGATATATGTAACTAGAGCACTAAATCAATGTGTTAGGTTTTGAACAGTGCTTATTCCCGTGGACAAAACTAGAGTTCTGAATGTTGCTCTAAGTTTTATACAAAATTATTTTTCATTAATTTCTTAAAATAACGTCATGATTTCACAAAATTTGTTGTTAATTTTATTTATTCTCAAATTCAGAGATGTTAGACGGAAATTGTTGAACATATAAACTAATTTTGATGTTAATGTATAATATTAACATGTAATACTAATTAATTAAATATTTTTATTATTTAGAAGCAAACTTCTAAAAGTGGTTCTGATTATCTGGAGTGGAGTCAAAAATTAGTCGATTTCGATGGAACAAAAAAAAAATCGTAAGAAAAAGAAAAATTTTATTTATCTGTCTTAGGGAGTTATTTTTAAAATTAGAGGAAACGAATTACAAAGTTGTTGTCGTTTTTAAAGTTTGCCTGAATAAATAAAAATATGAAAACTTAGTAATATTTTGTATGATTTCATAGTAGTTATACAATGGCCTGAAAAGAAATAAATAAAAATAAAAGAAAAATTAAGTAGAAAAATGTTGTGTATAAAAGGAAAAAATTTATTTATAAATCTTTGCAGTGAAAATATCGGACAGGTCAAATTTCACAACGCTTATTTTTGCTTTATGTTTAATTGTAGTTACTTTAACGGAAAGTAAACATAGCATTGCTATAGTCTTTTTGGAAAGGCGGAGGAGAGAAAAATTGTTTCAAGACTAAAAGAAAGTGGCCAAAGTTTTTGTTCTATAGGAGAAACAATGAATCGGTCGCTATTTCTTGTGCAAAATGCTTTAAAGCCTAAAAAGCCCGTCGAAACTCGCGGAAGACACAAAATAACTTCAGAAACAACAGATATCCGTATTGTAACACTTGCGAAGAAGGGCCCGCTCGTGTCTTCAGGTGCGATTTCAGCAGAAATTGGAAATATGATTTCATCGTGAACAGTTCGTCGTAGACTACAAGAAGCTCATTTACCAGGACGGATAGCCAGAAGAGTTCCTTTGCTTAGACAAAAAAATTTAAAGGCTAGATTGGCGTTTGCAAGAAGTCATTTCAATTGGTCCGGAGGAGACGGTGAAAAAAAAAAATGGCGAAACATTTTGTGGAGCGATGAAACAAAAATTAATGTATTTGGAAACGACTTTCCATGTTCGCTTTACAAAGAAGACAGTCAAGCACGGGGACGGCAATATTAAATCGAATTACCGACACTATGACCAGATTCTACTACAAAGATATCTTGTAAAATACGATGTTGAACTATGCCAGCAGGACAACGATCGGAAGCATACTTCTAAGCTGGTAAAGGATTGGTTCCAAGATAATAATGTTGCCCTTCTTGACTGGCCAAGTCAATCTTTGGACTTAAATCCAATCGAAAATCTTTGAGGAAACAAAGTTGAAACAAAGAGTTGGAAAGGAGGTTCTTAAAAATAAGGATCAGTTATGGAATTTCGTTCAAAAAACTTTGTATGAAATACCAGTAGAAACCTGCAGAGAGCTTATTGCCACCATGCCAAAAAGAGTCAACAAAATAATTGAAAATAAATGTGGATATACGACTTTTAACGAAAGTCAGCCAATTTATAAGAAAAAACTTGATTTTTTACTTTTTTGCTTATTTTAACTAAATGTACCTGTTATTTTGTCCAATGTTTTTTGATTAATTTCTTAGTTTTTGAAAAATACTGAATTTAATTTTTGTTTTTTGTTATAGTTTTAGTATTTATTTTATTTCTAATGTTATAACAAAAGAAATTAAAAAAAGAATATAAGGCCTTTAAAAAAATATAGGGTGTACTTATTATTTTGACCATATGTGTACATAGTGGCCCTATATAATAAGCATAGCTTGATTTTTAAATATTAATTGAAGTGCAAAAAACAACCCACACTATCCGATAAGGTGTGATCGTAGATCTATTTTTGGGGGAAGTATTTAAGCTAAGATAGGAAATTTATTCGGTTGTGTGAAGTTTGATCAAATCAATCATCTAATGAGGCATTATAGTGTAAAGAAATCTGAAGCCCGTATATCGAAGCCAGTATTTGAAGCCGTATATCGTCTTCTTAGAAATTTTCGCAATTAAGTGAAGTCAGGAAATTTATTAATTTCGTTCAAATTGTGAACTTAAATTGTATTTGAAATTTAATCGTCTAACAGTGTGTTATAGACTAAATTTGCGGAAACATATGGCCTAATATGGAAAGCACAACTAGATTTGACCCGCGTCTAAATTGGGGGAATCAAAAAGTTCATATTAATTAAATTTCCCTTTTAAAATATACTGCTCGACAAACTTTTGATTTTACTGCTTCGGAATTAAGCATATGTATATTAAAGAAAGAAGAAAGAAATTAAAGAAATATAACTTCCCGAAAAGAACTACTAAATAACAAACAAACTTCTAATAAGAAGTGTGGAATGTTTGAGTCACTGACTAAACTTAATTTGAAAAAGACTTTCTACGAAACGAAACAAAAATCGGTTATTGCGCACAAAGTTAGACACGATAAAAACAGAATTAAAATCCAAACTGCCATCTCATATTCCTGGGCAAAAAGCTATTGAAGAAACAATAGAGAGGAAAACTGCTTCTACGGCCTATTGTCATCTAACAAGTCTACACCGAACTTTACCTATTTTTAAAAAGGATACAGCGAAAATGTATCGATATATAGTGTCGCTCACTTGAATAGCATTCCCTTTAAATATTTTTCTGCGCTCGATTTTTTCCAAAATGATAATTATAACGAGCTGATTGTGATTCTATACATCATATTTCACGTATTTGCTGTAATCCTATAACATACATTTTCTCTAATTTTAATGAATTAAATACTAAAACACACAAAAAAAGTCAGACATTCAATTTCAGTTTTTGGTTCATTTGAATAGCCATCCCCAGACGTTTTCAATAATATTTTTTTCTTGAGAGTAAGGGGGCCAGTTCATAACCTCAACATTTTGGCTTTCAATCCATGATTTGACGACTCTTGCTGCGTGGATTGGCGCGTTGTCATGCTGGAATTTCCATTCCAAGTCTCCGAAAACATTTTTAACTTCAGGAAAAGCTTTTTCCAGCACGGCTTTGTATAAAGTCGCATTCATTTTTACAGAGTTTCTCTCTGAGCTCTATGGAGCTCTATCGTGCCATAACAAGAGATCGCACCCCATATCATAACTCCACCTTCCCGGCTGTGTAATCGTTTGAGTAGGCGTTCCCATTTTCGAAGATCGTGATGGAAGTAGTAATTATCTCCATCAAGACCCTCTAAATTAAATTTGTAATTCTATTCCACGTCATAGTCGTGGGACAAAAATTAAGGCGACATTCCTTACGTAGATTGTCAAGCGGTGGTTCCTTTTTAAGTCTTAAGCGTTGCAAGTGTGCTGCTTTAAAAATAACTCTTTTTATCGTTGATATACTTGCACTTACGCCAGCTTTTTCCTTGATTTTGGCAGTAGAGTTGTGTGAATTTGAGGCATATCTCCGAATAGCTCTCTTGTCAGCGGTTGTAATAGCACTTCCTGTTCGATCTTTCATATTATTTCCATAGCCTTCGGTGTCACGTAAATATTTCGATATAACTTTGCGACTTCTATTAGTTTTTCTGGCTATTTGATGAGTAGAAAGTCCACACTCCTTGTAGGATTACATTTTTGATCTTTCCTCAACACTCAAGGATTTAGCTCGGCCCATTTTACTTTAAATCGATTGTTTTATATTTAATTATACACAATTACTGTAATCCGATCTGATTTACGATGATCTGCAAAAGACTTTCACACATAAACTGATTACCACGTGGACCAAAAAAGAATAACACATTTTTCACTCATTTAAAAGAAAAGAGCGAATTAAAATAACTGGACACTTTCATGGCTTGAAATTTTTTGTAGGTAATGTGTGGAAGTAGGAGTACATGATTAGGGGATGCTATTCAAGTGAGCGGCAGTGTATTTGTTCCTTTTGTTCGTCAAGCTACATTTCGTATATTGCTGTCATGTGCTGGGGAACGAAAGATGCATCTTGAGCATATTGTTATCAAGTGCATGTTTCAAAATGGATAATTGAAGGAGACAATATATGTGAAACAAGCTCCTAGATTTACAAAAGACGATAAAAAAACATATGTGCAAACTTAACCGGAGCTTATATGGTTTGAAACAAGCTGCTAATGTTTGGAACAATACTCTGACAATAGTAATGACTGGTGGAGGTTTCATACAGAGTAAAGCTGATCCTTGATTGTACGAAAAAGTCATCAAAGGGCAAGGCGTTTATGTTTTGGTAAATATTGATGACTTAGTCGTTTTGTAGAAATTCTACTAAACTCAAAATCTGGAGGAAATAACCTCTGTCCAGAATCTTGTTATCTTGGAATGGAGGTAATAAGAGTCAATGACGGTTTCTTAGTTCGACAGAAGTAGTCCATCAAGAAAGTGTTGGCAAGATGCTAAGACCACGAAATGTCCATTATAACCTTCTTACGGGAAACCCGAATCTGTGCCAATTGAAAACAATGACGACTACCAAAGTCTAATAGAGTGAATGTTGTATAATTAAATAATATTGCAATCAATATTCGTCTGGATACTGCGACAAATGTTACAATTTTACCAAGAAAAATATCCAATCCAAGTCTAGGAGTTTGGAATGAAATTTTATAGTTAAATAATGTCTGCTTTGCAGTTAATAGTTTTGGCGGATTTACTGCTGCGAAGCGGAATTAACAGGAAGTCCAACTCTGGATATGTTTTTATGATGAATGGAGGATGTGTTGAGTTAATCACTTTTTCAGAAGTAGCAAAGGAAGTTATTTGGATTTGCAACTTGCTGGTCAAATGGCAATACAGTGTAATGCCACCTACATAATCTACGAGATGTTTGAACCTCACTAAGAATGAACGGTTGAGCAATCTGTCGACTAAAGACTATGTTGACAAGGGTGTCATAATCTGCCGGTATCGTCCATTGCCAGATATGACAGCTGATATGCTAACCAAGCCTTTAAATGCAAGCCGTGTACAACATCTTCGCAATAAATAAGGAATAATACTCAAATGAGGAGGAGTGTTGAGTTTTTAATTTAGTTTAAATTTCCAGAACATTTGTGTCTACGATATTTTTACCTGCGAATTTTTTGTCGTCAGTATAACATAAAGTTTTTACAATATTTTTCGAAATAAAAAAGATTAAGTTTCTATCAGTCCGTTATTGGAATGGAGTGGATTTCAGTTTAGATAGCCATGAACACTAACTTAAAAAAATAAATTTTCCAAATTTCTTGTTAACTTGAAACACATTTTTGAGATATTACAACATACAGAAAGATAAATTTATGTTTTTTTGTTTAAATCATATGTTTTTTACATTTAAATCCGCTTCCCGCCACAGCAGCATTGAAAAATAATTAAAACTTGTTTGAAAATTTCCAATAATTATTTTGTAGCGTAAACATTAAGAAATCGCCACAACCCATTAGAGGAAAGATCATCAAGTACGACATTAAACTATCGATATTTTGCGTACTAACATTTAGGGTTGACAAAGTGGATTATTGTCAAGCTAAACGGGGCTGTCACTTGAATGGAATTGTATTCCCATCAGTAAATGGAAGTATTACTCTGTCCTCTTGACGCTGTGACTTCTTCTCAATGTTTGAGGAGACTGCAGTAACATGTTGCAGTTTTCTGCCAATAATGTCCATATCGCCTACATACGCGAGTAAGATATAGCCTTTGTTAAAGATGGTATTCAGCTTCAGCTTTCCCCATAATCACCTTCAACAGTATTTTGGAGATTTTGGCCTATCTTTTTGGAAGAATTTGCGTCAGCCAGTGTCATCCTATAAAGACGTTTAAGCTCCGCGGGAATTCCAATCTCAGACATGGAATGCAGATGGCGTATTTTGAGGTGACATTTGCTAACGCTTCCACAGCTCAATTATTTTTTGCCTCCCGCCAAAGTAGGGAAGGCTATGCTAAGATTATTATTTCATTTATAGTACTTAAAAATACCCCTTAAAATATACATATGCCAAATCTGTGCCGTACTTAGGGCTGATTGTCAAAACATCCTAAAATGTATGTGCGTGAGTGAGCATTGAATTGTCTGTTTCAGAAAGAGCCGAGGTCCGCAAATATGGTTCTTTTCTCCTTGAAAATATGTCGTGGAAGATCGGCATAAAAGTTCTGACTCGCGTGCAGAGGGCCGGCTCTTTTCAAACAATAATTATTTTAAATCTTATGAATAAAATATAATTTAATTCAAACAGAACTGAGAGCTAAAAATAGCAATAATTTCTAAAAAAATTTAGGATTTTTCGAAAGTATGATTTTTATACTTGCGTAAATTTTCAGTGTTGACTAAATTTTACAGTCTATTCGCAACGAAATCCGTTTGTGGCAATAACGTTTAGATTTTCAAAAAGATGTAAGCGGTGATAATGTAAAAAATGATGTTATTACACCTCATCCTGAAGGAATAAATATATATATCATTTGATTTGAAGCGTCTAAAATAACAAATGTCTTTTGGCCAAATGTGTTGCAATTGAGCGATGTTCGCTTGTTTGTCTGGCTGGTGGACGCAATGACTGTCGTAAATCGTTATGAAAATTTTTAAAACTTGCTACAGTCTAATATTTTGCCAGATCTTAGCCAGTGGTTGCAAATGGGCTATATAGTCCCACGTCTACTAGTACCTCCAAGTCTGGTACATCCTATAAAAATAGCCCTTTAACCCATATGTTCTTAGATTTATTTCTTTTACATAGTTGCACTAAATTTAGCCAAATTTGATACACACTGGTCGTTTACATTGCCACACCTTTTCTGGTATCTCCTATACAAACTGCAGATTTTCCGAAATTCCCTAAGTTTTTGTCCAATATATTGAATTATAATTTCCTGTAAACCTTGAGGAAGAATACGACTGATTTAACTCATATATCCTTAGTTTCATATCTCGGAAGTAGTTACATTGTATTGGGTCAAATTTGACATACGTTGTGTTCTAGGTATCCCTTCTATTAATTAATTTCTTCTATTAATTTGGAAAAATCGATCAACAGCATTAAATTTAGTATAATTTAGCACACATCATGCATTTACTTAAGTCAATTGTGCAGATGAAAATGGGATGGATAGCAAGCGATGGGATTGTGTTGGCAAGAAAGCAATTCGGTTTTTTTGCTCAAACCCAAGTTTTTTTGTTAAAATTATTATTTTTGCGTCATTTTTGATCTATTATTTTCCAGGCTTTTTGACGGTTACTAATGGTATTGTCAGGTATTCTCAGCTTCTTCGCAACTTCTAAAAAAGAAACACACCTTTTGAGAAATTTCGTGGCAAGTGCGTTCTGTGGAATGAAAGAGCAAAGTATGGTGAAAATTGCGATTTACAAGTAAACTGACAGTGGAAAATATTGTGACATATCAAAAGTTGAAACATGAAATGTAGGCTATGTAATTGTATAACATATAATTTTCTCAGTTGAATTAAAGAATTTTAGAAATATTAAAATCACTATCTATGTGAAACTACTTGGCAACCCAACGTAAATTGAATTTTTATAAATAGTAAAAGGTTGAAATGACCGATGAGTCTGGTAAATGCTTCTTTAACTGTAACGTTAGGAATTGTCCTTTAAACTGTACATCCCGTTGACTGAGTTTTAAATGTGAGAAGCTCGCTCATCTCTCATTCATGACATGCAAGGGAATTTGTTTTTCTTTTGTTTTCGGTTGATATTGCATAATAATTATGAACAGGTTTTTTTAAACTGTCAAGAGACTGAAAATCATCAAACGGAATTTAGGTGTGATAGTGAGAAACCAATAGCGACTCTCTGCAATATTTAAGTTACTCCAGTCTAGACATTTTTACTGGCGAAAATTAAATTTCGCTAAATCGCTCAGTTTGTATGTGTACTAATAGTATACATTTGTATGGGAGGTACCGAAAGAGATGTGGTTACTTGGTGGATTTTTTTTTTTTTCAAATTTTGCAGTAGTCAACGGGATAAGAGTTACAGGTATAGGGATATCAGAAGGGTTCTGCCAATGCGGGCACTAACTTGCAAATCCATAATTTGTATCAAATTTGATCGAAAACAGCAAAACTGTAACAATTATGAACGTAAGCATATATTAAATTTGAATGGTGCATCAAGAATTGTATAGCTAATTAATGAACAACAACAGCAGTTTAGGTGTTAGCTACAAGGAACAAATTGCATTATGGAAAATCGGTCAACTTATTTTGGATCAGAAGAGGTGTGGCAATGCGGTTCATTTGTATTCTTGGACATAATCTTTGTAAATCCGTAACGTGCATGAAATTCGACCGAATGTAGTGCAATCGGATAGAAGATATGAGGATAATAATATAAGGGTTAAATCAATCATTTCGTATGGTAGATACCAGAAGGAGTACGGTTATCCAATAGATTTTTTTTGTATTTCACCAATAACTATAGCTTAAAATAATGGATCAAACGTCAAGGGTTGCAGTCTACAGATTACCTGTTTCAGGGGAAAAGATAAATATCGGGAAATCAATTTGTATGGAGGGTATCTCAAGTTTTATCATAAATATCTACCGCAGTTACAGTGTTTATCAGATAGCCAGTGATACAGACAGACAGGTGGATTTAAGAGTCATGAAACAGATTTCGTCAAAACATACTTGGTACCTTAGGCGCTTCTTTCTGGGTGTAACATTTTCACACATTTTCACATTTACCTTCATTCCTTCGGTAGAAGGTATAAACATACAAATTTTTCTATTGTTATTCAGATGTCCAAAACATGTAAAGATTTTATTTTAGCTCATAACTTGTTAAAAAAGAAAAGATGAGGTATGTATGAACCACGCTTGCCTTTAAATATTTCTGTTTTCTTCAGCTTTTTACGCAAGATTTTCCGCAAATACCCAGCTGACTTTTTCGGGAAAGTGGGAGATTAAATTCGGCAATTTCTCTGAAAATTCCAAACAAGAAATACCAGGACGATCTTCCTATTTATGGTCCAAATCATTTCACGTATCACTACGAATTATCAATGCAGGTTTGGTGACTGTATGAGTTTCGGAGCTTGGAGAAATTTTCTTTCTAAACGTTGATATTTATTATAAATGAACTTTGTATTATTGTCACAAATACTTAGAAAATGATAGCATTTTACAATTTCATTTTAGTTTTGTGATGACCTCTATGACTTCCACTAAAAAGTTATACAAATTTTTTCCCATTTCTTAAAAAAGAACATACACAATTCTATGTTCACTAGTTGGTGGTTTGTCAATATGTATGTACCTATATATGTAATTAAATAATTTGATGCAGGTATGCCTACAGTATGTCGAAACTGTTATAAAAGAAATTCCATGCAAAATATAAATCCTGAGAAGTGGATGTATTCAACGATTGTATATCATCGTCCAGGTAAATTAAGCTATTCTACTACATATAAAATATTTGATTATTTACTGATTGCAATGATATTTTCAACTTAAAGTGATCTAATATAGGCATTTTAAGAAAAGTCAAACCTCTTAAATTCTTTCGAAAGAAAGAATTCCCGAAAACCGTCAAAGGTTATTTTATTTTATCGCAAATTGCGAATTACTTTCGCCGTTTTGTGGTAACTGGCGCTTAGACTTTGAATATATTTTTAAAATATATGCGGCTATAAATCTGAAACTCATAATTGTGAAACAAGTGTAAATATGTTCACGCTTTAAGCTAAATTTTTGTTCAAAGATGTCAAACATGTAAAACAAGCTGTGGTCGGAATTTTAGCATTTTGCAATTCAAAAGTGATTTTAACACATTCTGTTTAGCCTTTTAGATATAAAATGTTATACATTCCTGAATAACTTCATCTAGTGTGATGATGAAAAATTTAAAATTTTTCCATTTTTCACAAATTTTGATTTTAAACTTCTGCAATATTTTATGCTGAAGAGATTTTGTAATTATGTTTTTACAGTAGATCTATTAACAATTGAAAGTGGGTCCTTTTGACTAAATCGACTTTCAAGTAGCGCTTTTATTGTAAACAAAAAGGGGGAAAGAATCGTGAAAAAGTAAAAAAAATTGTTTGAAAGCGCTCAGAGATATCCTCTGTACAAATACGCATGACTTGTTTTTAGCCTTTTCTAAGAGCAATCTAATCGTTTTATATTGTTCTCAATTAAAGGAAAAAATTGATTTTGTCAATACGAAAAAATGTTCCAAGTTACCCCTCTTCGCTCACTCAATATATATATATATATATATATATAT